>QEOT01002050.1:67392-131332 GCA_003123785.1 Pterocarya stenoptera
TTTTTTTTTTTTTTTTTTTGAATGGTAACAATATCTTCTAGCTTCTTGATAGCTTTGATCCTTTCACAGGGCTATCACAGGATCTTCAACCTACTCTGCATTCTAGGGCAACTTAACTTACATACACTTGAAATTTGGACAGGAAAGAAGTGTGTGGTCAGGCAAAGTTGCATATTTCCATCACTTTGCCCTTCCAATATTTACCTGTAACATAATCAAAACGTAAAGATACACAAAATTTTTACACAGGAACCACGTCGGCATTTTGATTTTCATCACATGTCAAAATTAGTCCTTCAACATAAGTTGGGAGAAGGCAACGGATCCACTGACAGCCTGTTGAGACAGGCTCTGCTGGTGGAACAATCATAAGTACATTTTCATGGCGCCGGACAACTCCCATCACACTTACAGTGCTCCCTTCTTTGATATACCTGATATACAAGAAACATACACTGTATATGAAGCATACAGTTGTAAAGTGAATGAAGATTGAAAATTCAAGAAATTAAGTCTGCAGATTCTATTACACCATTCTTAGAAAACACACACAAAGACAATAAACCCGCAAATATGACATTGAGAAGCATGGAATTAAAAAAAAATACTCAAAAAAGAAAATAATTGGCATACCCTTCTTTGAGTCGCGTTACACGATCATCACTAGAGAGGCTGCGATCAGCTAGCCATCGTAAAAAGCTTGGAGACAAGTCTTTGTTTTCCTTTGTTACATCAACTACAGTAGCTGGTTTGACAAATGGAGCAACCTTAGCCCCATAACCTGCCTTTACTAGTGCTCTCAACCCAGATTGGAAGTCTGATATGTAAAAGTCAGCTACATATTTCTGTTCATTAAAAGTAACCAAATTATTATTGGCCAAAATTTAATCCTCAAACCATTATATAGAGTAGATCAATAAAAACAGTTCCCCAAACTAACCTCGGAATATCTAGATCCCCATGAAAAGCAACGATGTTTTGGATGTGCAGATTTTCCACCACATCCTTTATATTCATACAATTCTGTGGAAACATATACACACCTAGGTACCCTCTGGTACGATGACTCCAAAGGAATACTGCCACAGGTCACGACCTGCATGAAAGATAAATATGACATATTACTTCTCAAGAAAATAGCAAGTATGGAAAAGTGAAACAGAAACCTATAAACAATCCTTTTTTCAACTATAGCTTTCCTCACTCACTCTCTCTCTCTCTCTCTCTCTCCCTCTTCCAAAATTATAACAATGTACTTATTTAATCAGAAGTGAAATTGCACAAATATACCATTAAGAACTTCTACAACAAAAGAAATTCCAATTACAGTCTGTGCATTATGATGTAGGCTGATCTATTTATCTTGAGCAAGTGGATGCTGCCCAAATCAGCTACTGATGATAAAGGCCACCAGTAAATACCAAAATTCCATCTAAAACCTCCAGTTATTTTTTATCCTTTCACCAAGAATAATCCTCTAAACCAAAACTCCTATTAGGATTCTTTTTTTTTTTTATCAGTGACTCCTATTAGGAACTTTTATACAACTCACTGTAGTGCTTCCTCATAAATTGGTTACTTTGATTTCCACATTATAGCAATTCCTTCAATCTACCAAGTACTAACTAACCTAAATGCTTTATTATGGGTCTAACACCAGATTTATAGATGAAGTCGAGATCCTAAAGTCTTGAATTATTCTTTCCTCAAGTGTTTTTCTTTTTCACCACCAGCCCATATAATTTCCAGGACAACTAAAAACCAATATCAACCAGGAATTTGCCATATATATTCAACACGAGAGTTGTAGAAGCCTCCACAATGAAAGCCAGGAGGTTAGTCCTGCATATGACATAAAATGAACAAAAAGAATGCAAAGTTCAACGGTGAATCAGACTTTAAAAGGAAGTTGGGTGTTCAACAACATATTCTACCCAACAAAATTCAAAAGATTGCATCAGCTTGTCAACATTAAAGGCCAATGATGCCAACTTTCAAATGCATCAACCTTATCACTTCACTGGTATAGATCCATTTACTAATCAGTCTATGAGAGCCTTTTAAGAAATTACAAAAGTTTAGGGGCCTTTATAGGCATCCAAATAGTTTATATGTGCTGTAGTAGTGAAAATATTAGGGTAGAATAAAATATTATCATCAGAGAACCCATTTCCAAAGCGGGTTCTAGGTCACTTGTGGCATTCTATATCCTTTAACCTCCAAAGAAGCAAGGCATGGTCCCTTGCAAATTCTAACAAGCACATGCAACCCGGAAATTATCCTTGAAGCTTTGCTTGCAGTACTCCATTGTTGACATGGACCCAAAACCATCAATAAGTTTCTAACTCAGTGCAAGTAAATGACTGACGTCAAAATAATTGCCTGGTTGCATATGCAATATCTACAACCTCATTCACCTTCCTAATAATAATAATGGAACAGGACGACTCCCAAAAATAATAATAACAATAATAATTAAATAAGTAAGCAGATTATCTTCACCATATCCGAAATTTCCATCTCAACTGAACCTGCACGGGTCGGATAAAACTCGTCCAGATTCCAGTCCACCTATTACATATAAGTCTATGACCCTTGGTGAAAAAGAAACAAAAATGTCGATTTCTGTCTTAGTTCTTCAGCCCCCAGCCCGCGCCCAGCCAACTGTACTTTAATCATGACTAATAAATGAATATTAGAACAATTAGTTAATTAAATAAACCAACATTACGACAACGATGATTGATTCGTCTTTAAAACCTGTCGATTGAGTAATTAAAATCAAAACCATTATTATTTATTAAATATTTGAGATTTTACCATCCGGAAAACTATAAACTGTCTATCCTAATTCGCTTTCATTGACAAAACCCCACCTAAAAAATACGAATATCTAATTTCATAAATTTCCATCCCATTCCATTCCGTTATTAAAGTATGGATATGGAGTACGTAAAAAGAAAGGGAAAGTGAAGAGACACGGGAGAAATTACCCCAGTAACCTTGACGTACTGTCCGTCGACAGCACCTCTGAGCTCAGCGTCAGGGTACCTCCTCGCAAACCCTAGCAACCCTCTTCTTCTCCAAACCAAATTCCAAGTGACCACCACGAGCACCGCCGGCAGAACCACCCCTCCCACCGCCACCAATACCACCGCTTTCTTCACTGCCACCATTAGGAACGCTCCCACCAGCAACCCCATCGCCACCGCCACGACCACCACCCAGACCGCTGCCTTCGGCACTGCCATCGAGCCCACCCGTTTCACCTTATCTGCCGCCAAGCTCGTTACCGACGGCCCGTACACCGCCTTCCCGGAAGACTCCATGTGAGCCGACGACCGCCTGCCCGTCGAGGATCCTAGGAGTGGGCCGGACCCAATGGGACCGGAGGTGATGAGCCCGGTGGGCTGGAGCGGCGTCGGTCCCGACAATTTCTTCGGGATCGGACCAGAGTTGGTGTGCTTCGAACTCAATGGGCCGGAGTTGGAACCGGATCGGACCGATCCGCTGTTGTGTTGAGAGGAGGAGGAGGGGCGTGATGACTTGGAGGGCGGCGGGGCGTTGGCTGAAGGATCGAGGACCTGGATGTCAAACATTTTTCCGAGTTCACCAGATTTCTTAACGTCACCGCCGGTGTAGGGCACGGCGCGTGAAGCCATTGTGGGCTGGCGCTCCTTGACCTGCTCCGGCCTCCCTGACACGTAGAGCCCATTGCTGAGCTGGTGCGACGTGATTCGACTACTCATTTATCTGCAGAGAGAGCGAGACTGTGTGTGTGTGTGTACGTGCTGTGAAGTGTGAGAGTGTGTGGGTGTGAAGGAGGTGAATGGAGGTGATGGTGGGCTAGTGGGGGAGTTATGGGGTTGCCGAGGATGAAATGGCGGAAATGAGACTTACTTTTCTGGTATTGACGTACGTATCCTTGTCTTGAAATGGCGGTACAGTGTTTGTTCCTGAGTGAGTTCACTCTCCGAGGCTGACGCGTCACACTCATTACTTACCTTTTTGTTACTTTTTTTTTTGTGGCTCTCTTTTGAGTTTTTTACACTAATTTGACATAATATAACTTTTATTAATGTTATGGTTATATATTAAATATAATATATATATTTTTATGATTATCCATACTTAATATTAGTGATATAATTTGAATCTTTTCTTACATCAATGTTAATGGTATTATAAATAATAATTTCGCCTAATTATTAACTTATGAATCTTCCTATTTTGTCCGGTCTTCATAAGTGAATGAGAGTATTTTAGCTTCTTTCTCCTCCATGTTACCAAATTATGACCAAAGGAATGTACAATCCATCATCTATTATCATAGTTTTCAATCCAATAAATATCAGAAAATCAATTATTATCAATGTTGAATAAAAATAACATTTTTTCATATGCTTAATTAAGATTATAATTCAATAGAGAAAAAAAAAATCTTTGAACAACCATTGTTGCTGATCCCACACCCCGCAGATGACATGTGGGATTTTATTTTTTATTTTTTTCCTTCTCTTACCTTTAACAAAACTTGAGGAGAGAGATGTCGGAAAAAGAGAGCTTGAGAAGAGAGAGAGTGCTTAAGGAGAGAGAGAGAGGTCAAGGAGAGCTTGAGGAAGGGGGAGAGAGAGAGAGGTTAGAAAGAAAGATTAAGGGGAGAGAGATTGAAGGTGATGGTGATGAGTTTGACATAAAGTTAAAAAAAAGTATGGGATATATGGTAAAATAATAGCTGATCTATAGTAGGACTCTTCAATAGAATGCAATTAGAATTTACTTGTGTGCTAACACTATATATATCTTGCTTCATACTAACAAAATATATTTTTATACGAAACGTCAATCCATTTTATAATAAAATGTGTTTTATAATACAATGTATAACATTTGCAACTTTATTTTTGTATGATTTATTTATAAATCAAATATCTCTCTGAATTAATTGACCATTTAGATATATCTATATATATATATGTATATGTGTGCGTAAAACTTTCTCTTCTTAAACTAAAGATCTTGAGAACAGCAACGGAAAACATTTATTTTTAATAATAGAGTAAAGAGAAGAAAATTGATATAAATACAATTATTACACAATTCTTTAAGCATATAAAAAATAAAAAATAATAAAAAATATAATCTTAATATATATAATATTTTAAAAAATACATATATAATCTATTATGAATAAATAATTTTTTAAGCGAGTACAGTTTAGAAAAAAAAATGCACGAAGCTATCTAACTAAATTATACAAATTCTTTTCAAAGATTAGTACGAAGAATCTTATCCATAGAAAGGAGAAGGAAATGCTTGAAAGAAAATAAATAAGAAAAATGATAGACATAGTTATAAAGTGTGTAAATATTGTGTATTTTTATTTTAAAATATGAGATTTTTATTAAAAAAATTATTTTTTTATTAATAAATTTTATTTTTTTAAAAATAAAATATGCAGCATTTATAATTATATCTAATATTATTTAATAAATAATTAAAAAAAAAAGTTAGGGTGGAGAACTGAGGAGCAACGCATTTGGGGGGATGGGATCCGAGAATGAGCATCTTGTAAAAAATCTTTGTCGTCTTTCAAAAGCAGTTGTTCTTCTTCTCAATCATATGTCGCATCCAAGGGTCCCCTGAGGAGGTTGGGTCCACAACGTAGATCTGCTGTGGCCAGAAAGATCTTCTGGGTTTTTGTAATTTTTCTGTTATTCTTTTCTTGGTAACTCCAGATAGATCAACGGTTCAGGACAGAATCCAAAAACACTTAGGCCCCGCTTGGATACACAGATGAGATGAGATGAGATGTTTTGAATAGTAGTTGAATAAAATATTAATAGAATATATTTTTTAGTATTATTTTTATGTTAAAATTTGAAAAAATTGAATTGTTTATTATATTTTTATATGGAAATTTGAAAAAGTTATAATGATTGAGATGAGATGAGATGAGTTTTGTGTAAACGTCTTAAATTCGGAGTTCCAACCGGGACCCAATCATTTGCCTCGGTAGATCTACAATCCTCATCATTGCCTGGAACATGGGACCTACTGTTTCCTCGAATCTAACGGTGTCAGTCGAATCGGTCGCGAGTTGTAAAAAAGAACACAGCCGTGGTTAAATTTCATAGAATTTGTGAAGTTCTGGAGGGTAATGTCGGGAAGTTTATTGTTCTAGACGGTCGGCAGCGTTGAACACTCTCGGATACCTAGCTATAGGGACGAATATATCCTCGTAGATACTAGCAGTCTAGAATCTAGATTTATTTTTAAATGCTTTTATTACAATAGTTGACTAACTTAGCAAGTGAAGCACGTGTTTATTTATTGGGCTATTATTAATATATCCACTCCCGACCGTGTGTCGGAGTGCGGGCGTGGACTCTTGGTCCGTTCCCCCGCCTCCGCGTCCATTGTTAATTTGGTGGAAAGAAAAAAAATAAAAAAACAATAAATTACAACAATAAATAATACACATCAAATCCTCGAGACAATATAATACATAACAATAAACAACCTACAAACCAACCGATTCTAATAGAAAATAATAAAAAAAATCCCAAATTACTAAAATAACTTACTAACGTCATACTCGTTGAGAAAGAGGATGATGAGTAATAAATGATGGCAATTGCAAGAGAGAGAGAGGTCGATGATGGCGTATTGGATTAACCCCCAAAATGTCATTGTTTCGGTGATTATTTAATAAAAAGAGTTTCGCTATAAAAAAAATTTCGTTTTAATAATGAACATTTATATATATGTTTGGGTTGGGTTAGAGGCGGGCTTGAGTCCAACCCGCCCCTCGTCCTTGCCCTAGTTATTCCTGCAGGTGGGTAGGATTGCCTTCACAACCTAGACTAGGTCGAGGTAGTGGATGGCGGGGTGGCAGGGGCTAGAGCCTTGCCGCCTTAGCCCTATAAGCATGAGCCTTGATTATACATTACATAAGTTTTACAATAGTGTTACATATAATTATAATTTTATGTATAAGACTGATTTTATCAATTTTACTTTTAAATTTAAATTTTGAATTTCATAATTTTCTGTTTATCAATAGTTAGCATATTAGTATGTATTATAATATAAATAAAAATTATAAATATAAATAAAAATTTTCTAAATTTTAACTTGTAACACTAACATGACCCACATTTTATAACATGCGATAAATGAGAGTTTATTGAATATAATTTCACATTATCTAAGAGAAAATTAACCGGTTCTTTTGAAATATAAATCCATTTAGAATTAATACTAGGAGATTATATTATATAATCATTTATACTTATGAGTTTATAAGTAAGAAAATAAGATAACAATAGGCCAGCTTTTGTTACAATTGATTTATGAAAAAATATAGTTGTAAGTGATTCTGCGCACTAATACACACACTCATTCAATATGATTGGTCAGAAATTAGATTTTATTAAAAACAATGCTAATTTAAATTTATAATATGAATGTAATAACATTAGTATGTAAATTGGTATATAAATTTACTTGTACATAACAAAACTTTTTTTTATTTATATGAGGTTATGTTATGCGCATGGAATAATCCGGACACATGGACTTATAATTTGTTTTCAAAATTAAGACACCGAATGAACTGGACATGGACTTTAGATTTTGTTTTTATCTTTTGTTTTAGCAACTGTATGAAAATTTTGAAAAGAGAAATATTTGGTCTATTTATAATAAATCTTACAAGAATTTATATAACATATTAGACTTCAAGTTTTGTGTAAATTTACAATCTAACATCATACATGAATAGACCGTAAGTTTATAAATTTATTTTTATAAAATAAATCTAATACTTTTAACTTTTTGAATAACTGAGATATATTTCAAAACATATATATGATATACTTTAAAGGGTTATTGTGGCGGCAGACCTTTTTTTTATTTTGACATTATCTTCATCAAAATCATATTCAAAATTTGATAAAAAGTATATATTTTTCATAAATTCAAAAACTTCGTATCCATAATTTCATATTGGAGTAGCCATTGGATTAATCAAAATAATAATATAATATTATTTTTTTAATAATAATATTTTTAAATTTTTTTTCATATTTTATAATTACACTAACCATATGTACATTAATAATTTAATTTGATACTTCAATTATTATTTTTCAATTAATTTTTTTCCTCAACCTAATTATCCAACATATACATTTCACAAACTAATTTTGGATTTTGACAAAAATACCTCACAAAGCTACTCGTGACAGAATATGCTAGATGTTCTATGCCGGGAAAAAAAACTGGAAGTACATATAGCTTTCAATAGGAACGAAAAAAATATAGAAAAACACACCTCCCACAGTTGCTATTTACATGAAAAGTGCTGGCAGTATTTGTAGCTTTTATTAGGAATAAAAAAAATACCAAAGACGTTTGCATATGTACATTTCCATAAAGTATGAGCAAGTGGCCAAGTCACAATACTTCTGTGTGGGAATAAATTGGAATAAAAAATATATTTGGTTGATGAACAATAACCCTTTATATGTGAAGGAATCCATCTATTTACTGTAGTTCAAAACTTCCCACTCACCCTTTTAGCTAATCCAATGTAGCTGTGTTTTGATGAAATTCATCATATTTTATATTTGACTAGACTTTTGATGAAGCCAATGCAATCCTTTATGTGATCTTAAAGCCTCCCCTTTTAAAAAGGATTCCCGCTTGCTTCCCTGGTTGGTTATTTTAAAGTTAAGTTTGCTTGCAAGCTTTGCATCTTGGTTTTGTTCTCAAAGATAACAAGAGATAAAGCTTCTAAACTGTCTTATATACCGAAACTTATCCACACAAGTTTGTCATTTAATCAAGACCATCCATCATCCCAATCATCCTAACCTTGTCTTTTAGCTCTTTTCCCAAGTGGGTATGGCATCATTCTCCTACAGGAAACTCAATTTGAAAGTAGTTTTGTTCCCCAAAGTGTCGAATCCTCTTATAATTTGATCAGACATTTGGAATCATGTGTATGAAACCTTTTCATGCAAAATAACAATTAAAAATAACATATTAATATGATTTAATATCAACATTGGTCCACCAAAATCATGGCTACGTTAATTAGGAGGTCTCATTCTTAGTTAGATGTCTTAAACAATCATCATCATAACTTCAGTCAATTTAATGGTTAATGCATATGTGAAACTCTTCATGATTAATGAGTAGATTGGGCCAGAGCTTGTAAAAAAAAAACATAATGGATAAAAGGGATGCACTTTGTAATGATGGATGAGTCAAGGAAGGGGGGGACTCAAAACATGACATTAAAAAAGAAGAAGAAAAGAACAGGTTGATAGTTGATACCCTATTAAGGAAACAGCTTTGACTTTATTAATAATTAGTTTTGAGTCCATCTAGAGAGTGTAATAGACTCAATTTTGAAACTTTAAATAAAAAGAAACTTAAGGATAATCGGCCATCGCTTTCGGGGGTCTTTTCCCAAAAGGTAAGGCGGAGGTTCGTGCATGCATGACCTTTTGTTTCTTTAATATAAAGTGTACGTTACTGTGTACATGCAGCAAAGGTCTTTGGTTTGGTGCTCGGCACCTTGTGTTTGTTTATAGACGGCCTTTTGCTCGGTATATTTATTGATAATGCTGTAAGTATTGGTAGTACTAGTCCGCCATGGATGACCTGATCCATTGTCAGTGTGTTTTACCTCCCAACAACTCCATTCGCAGAGTCTTTTATATATCAATTAATGTCAAGTACTTGCTTGGCATGCTTTGTTTGTAGTTTCAATTGATTTTGAAGGAGGTAGTTAGACTTTAATTGACTTAATTATTTGGAGACACAATGACATCAAATCCTGGCTGTAACATCGATACTATTAACCACTTTATGCTTTGAACTTTGTTCTTATCAAGGTTTTTTCATGGTATTAATGAGTCCCACAGCATGTGATAATTGTTGAAAATCATGGGAAGTGCTATATTTACAAAAAATATTTCATAAAAGTAAACTTGTATATTGATATTACTTGATATGATACATTAGATTGTGAAGTACTTTTTTCTATAAAGTAGGTACACTACAACAAAAACGGTCTTTTCTGATTAATTTATCGCGATCAAAAGACTATTCGCAATCAATTTTAGTTGTGAATAGTCTTTTGATCGCGATAAATTTGTCGTAAAAAGTCGTTTTTATTGTAGTGATATGACGTTTCACATCAAGACACATAAATTTATGAATTTACTTTCGTGAGATTTATTTGTAAATCTAGTAAATCATAGTCGGTTTAAGGTTATTATCACTATAATGTGTTTGTTTTTCTTTTATGCAAAATTCATTTTTATTTTTCTAGTTCTTGCGGTGTTTTGGAATCAATTTGATCTCCACCGGAAGGTGTGTCTTTTAATATCAGCAACAACCCCAGACTCGCATACTCAAACTCTTCCTATATTTAAATATTTATTTGCTTGGAATTAAAATATATAAATTTATCATTCATTTTATTTGAATTTCCACTTTTCTATATCACTTTCTCCTTTCTCTCTTTCTCAATTACAAGTCAAGTAAAATTACAAAAACAATAAAAATCTTGAAAGACAATCATATTTATACTTTCTCTCTTTCTCAATTCAAGTCAATTAAAATTACAAAAAAAAAAAAATCTTTAAAGACAATCGTATTTATATAAGAAAACTACATACAGTCACTTTTGCGTATTTCTTGTGCACTATACTGATGTGTTTGATTAAAACAGTTATTTATATTTAAAAAAAATAACACAATCAATCATATTAATAAAGTGCGTAAGAAGTATGTAAAAATGACTGTACAAAAAACTTTTGTTCATATAAATTTTGTAATCCACTCTAAGGCTTCATTTGAATGCCGAAAGTAGCTCAACTCAATTTATTTTTAAACTTTATCTGTCATTCAAACACACTTTCACAGCCGCGTTTCATCTTAAACTCATTTATAAACTGTAAATAAATGGGACTTGAGTTTGCAGAGATTCTGACCGTCTGCCCACTTTAAAGAACAACAACTTGGTGCAAGAAATCTTCTTGTGAATAGTAAATAAAAACAAAAAAACGATAGGTGCTTTGTTTTGACCATTGATTTTTTTCTTTGGAAAGAGTTTTTACCATTGATTTCGTTGGCTCATTGAACGCCTAGTCGAATATTTTTTTTCCTTTCCTGTTTTTGGCTCGAGAACATTATCTGGTCTCGACTAATGTGTCAGGTGAATAGTATCAATTAATGGTGAGATCTATTTTTTTTATAATTTTTTATAAATATATTTAAATTTATCTTAATATCTAAATATAATTAAATTCGTTTTTAATAGATTTCATCAAACTTTTTTAATAATTTCAACTTATTATTATTTATAAAAAATTTAACTCAATTCTAAAGGTAACATAAAATTTAGTGCAGATGGGCTAGCTCGGGCTTAGGGGCTAATATTCATATTGGGCTGCTAACGAGCCTATAAAAAAGAAGCGTGTAGGGCTTTGAAAGCTACACGCTTTATAGTTACCCAATTATTATAGCTCATAAAATACCAAAGAGATTGGACTTTCAGGCTGAAATGTGGGTTGTGGGATGGGGAGGACATGTTGCATCATTGCATGAGTCCATCATTATTACATAGTACTATACCTCGTGAACACTTTCCTCAAATTTTTTAACTAATATTTGCCATGATTCTCAGGTTTATTTGAGTAATTCACTTCATGTGATTATATTTTACAGAGCAATGTTACAATTATAAATATATTTCATAAAAATAAATGCACAAATTAACATAATTTTATATTATATGTTAGATCTATCTAGATGTGTAAATGGGTCGGTTCGGCCATAGACCGAATTTTTCGATCCACCCTTTTTCTTAGACCGAACCGGACCGAACACCCATTCGGTTTGGTCCGGTCTCGGTAGTTATCTGTCTGGTCTGGTCCATTTGGTCCGACCTCTTTTTTATTTATTTATTTAAAAAAATCATTGTATTAGCCTATTAGGTATATATAATTATAATTTATAGTGATATTAATACTATACTATTATACATATATTATGTTATAATCCTATAACTCTATTAATATATTAATATATACTAATACTATATATAATACTATTATAGTGTTACTATTACTACTACATATAGACTTATAGTGTGCGTATATATTATAATGATATAGTGATATTATAATGATATAGTGATTAGTAATATAGTATATAGAGATTTAGTAAAGCTACATAATATATTACACTATATAATAGTATTAATATTATACTATTAGTATAGTTATATATTAGTATTAGTTATAAACTTATAGTCATTACTCATAGTGATATTAATAATTTAATACTATATATAGTTATAAACTTATAGTCTTATAGACTTATAGTGATTTCTTTATAATTATAGACTATAGTTATAGTGATTTAGTTTAGTTATCAATTTATAATTATATAATTATATTGATAATGTTAATTATTACTCTGTTACTAATTTATAGAATGTCAATGTATTATAATTTTATATTATAAATGGGAATAGGTTAGATGAAAATGACATAATTTATTATACATTTATTATATAAAATAATATATTTATAAAAATAAAAATAAAAATAAAATTTTTTAGGTTCGATCAGTCCGGTCTAGGAAATCCCTACACTGGGACCAGACCGAAATTTGTAAGTTTATTTTTATAAAATTATTTTGTGACTAGGACATTTATCTAGTTCACTTTGTATTAGATATGAAGTCTTTAAACAACGGAGATAATGTGATTGAACTGGATAACAGTCAAGTGTAAAAAAGAAAATTGAAAATAATGCCTTTATCTATCACACATAACGTAATTGAACCGATTGACATTCGAGGGTACAAAAGTGGAGATAATTTAGTATCTGTTACCAATCCATAATGTGATTGAAAACAAGATAAGAGTTGATAGATATGAAGAGGAAGAAAGTGAAGATATACCCAACTCCTCCTACATTTCAGGGTTTTGCCCGTTCAATGTTCTTGTTCCTTCGTTTAAAAAGGCGCGCACCCAAAAAAAAAAAAAAAAAAAAAAAAAANTTAAGCTTGAACTAATCTAAAGTTTTGCTCCTCAAATACGCTTGGTATGGTTTCATTATAAACGACAAAAAGTCAAAATACACATATTTTACACTGGCTGAAGTGGTAGACTTTCACATTAAATGAAATCTTAAATATATTTTTTATAATTTATATTAAGTAATGTTAGATACAGTTTTAGGGTATGCAAGTTTTGTGTATTTATTTTGCAAAAAATAAGATCCGCCAATAAAAAAATAATTTTTTTATGTAGGTCCTATATTTTTCTATTTTTTTAAAGAGAGTGTGTATTACATACTAGAGGTGCTAACTGCTACCTGCTACCTGCACCCCAGGGGGTGCCCACTTCCCAAACTCCACCCCCACCATTATAGGGGTAGTGTTTGTCCATTGGGATCCAGCCCCACACACTAGGGGCAAGGCCCCTTGTCCAGGTATCGAGGGGCGGATTTGGATCCTTGGTCTGTCCAGCCCCAAATGGGTCCAGAACCTATTTCTGGGCCATTTTCGACCCGAATTAAAAAAAAAAACAATTGTCAAAAAATAAAAAAAACTATATTTTACATTTAACATTAAAAATGGTAAAACATAAAAATATAAGTTTTATAAGCTATTACAATAATATAAATTAATATAACACTATTATAAATTAATATAAAAATATTACAAATTGTTAAATAATTTAAACGAATAATATTATAATATTACAAATTGTAGCTAGTAAGATGAATTTGACTCCTGAGATTGGAATTTGGAGGTGGTGGGCAAGTGAAACTGTGACATTATAATATCCAAAACATTAATAGGAAAACAAATTAGAATTACAAACAATATATACATATATAAAAGATTAAAAATATAAAACTACAAGTACAAATCAAGTAAGACTATCAAAGATTGTAGATTAGATCATTGGAAATTTGAGATTAGGCTTGGGCAAGTGAGGGTGTGAGGCTATAAAACCTAAAAAACAAAATAAGAAAAGCAAATCACAAATACAAACATTATATAGATATGTGAAAATTTTAAAAAATTAAAATTACAAACCAAGATGACATTGAGATTAAGATCCTCATTTGCTTTCAGGAAATTTTTTAATTCATATCATTTAATCATTACAACTTTTCGAAATTTCAATACAAAATAAAATAAAAATAATATTAAAAAATATATTCTAACAATATTTTATTCAACTTTTAAATTTTAATCTCAATTCATCTCATCTAATTTACGAAAACAAACGATTAAATTAAGTTTGGGCTTCAAAATTGAAACCCCAAAACATCTAACATAAATTACTTTAGGATTTCAATAAATTATGATAGGGTTTCAATATGAAACTTTAAATTAATTTAGGGGTTCAAATTTGAAACAGTAGATAGTCGGTAACAGACCACACAATGATACAAATTTTCATAACGCACAATTCACAATCACATCCTCCAACTGCATTCATCAATATTATCCTCGACACCAAGACACAATCCAAAATAGACCTTAAAAAAAGAGCTCGGGATTGAGGATACTTATAGAACGTAGGAAAGGATGCTTGACAATGACTTTGGCAACGACGAGGGTGAGGGAGAGAGGATGTGAGAGTGAGGGTTTGAGAGAGCGGCTATATTCAAAGAGAGAGGGGTCTGGAAGTCGGAGGAGAGTTTTCGTGTTTTAGTAAAACGACGCTGCTTCAAATATTTTGAAAACGATATCGTTTTATTATCAATGTAATCTTTTTTCAATGCACACACAATATATATATGTTGGGTAGGGCAGGGGAAAGGCAGACGGGGGGCCAACCTGTACCACCCTTCGCATCCTCAAGGGTGCCCAAATGCTGGCGTGGTATCCCGCCCTTTCACATCCGACAAACGGGGCCACTGGCCTGCCAAGGCGAAGGTGGGGTGGAGGGGGGGGGGGGAAGGCCTGACTGTCTTCCCCTATTACATATCCTCAAACTGTAAATACTATTTCTTTTTTATACGAATCAATTTCGGGTACAACTTACACCTGTTTAGTGTATCGACTGGCATTGTTTTTTTTTTGGTTCCAGAGATCAAGAAGTTACTCATCAAGCAATATAAACAGTATGATTCATGAATAAGTGCCGGACAACGAGAATCGAGTTCTTCACCACTTAGATCGGATGCCAAATGATTTGCCAGTTGTCGACTATCCGTCAAACCCACGTGTACAATGCCACTTGTATAAGCTTTTTTAGTACGACAATATTATGTTACCGTTAAAGGATGGGATATATGCCAAGCTTCCAGAGGCCACAAAGCACAGCACGGCAAAGCAAAGGAAGCTGAATCTATAAACTTTTGCCACTGTGGCCACTTAGCATTGATGATGCAGGAAAAAGAACACAAACAGAAGCAAGATACAGAAGGAGCTTGATTCGGCCGGGAAAAAAAAAGAAATAAAAGAAAACTCTTTACTTTTTGAACCAAGCAATCACGAGACGCCCCTGAAATCTGTGCCTTTGAATTCATCTTTCTGCTGCCAAAGGACCTAATCCGTTTCATCCTATTAGAGCTAACCGTGAAAACCTGCCTCCCCTTCTCCCTAGCTCTGGAAAATCATCGCTTTAATGAGTTTTCTCTTCCTTTCATTCCAATCCTTGAAACCATGAAACCCCATTATCTCACTCTTCACGTTTTTCGTTCGCATATATATTTTTACGAAGTATTCACTGATCCATCGCTGCTTTGATATTAAAAAAATACAAATGGTTGGCATAAAAATCAATCATGCGTTCCTCTCTCTTTGTTCTGTCTCTGGAAAACTAGGTGGGTAGTCTTTGATTTCGTTACTTTTCTCTGTAATTCATGAAAACCCCGATTTCTTTTTCATATCTCTTCAGAACCCATGTTTCTGAATCGGTTCATGCACTTCCTGAAATCAATTCACACATTCAGAAGGAGAATTCCCCTTGACAGTTTGCTTTGGTTCAATATTCTCTAATTTTCCACATAGCCATTTCATATTAAGGGCTTGAGAAGCTCACCTAGAGCTTCCATGGCAACCTCTTGTTTCCACATGCTTCGCCTTCGAAAGTCGAAGAGCAAACATTTGCAAAACGCTTCCACGTCCAAGACCCAGTTCAGTTCTGATATGGAGAACATGGAAAGGAGGAGATTTGATAGCTTCGAATCATGGTCTATGATATTGGACTCTGAAAATGTGGAGAATTGGGAGGTATCTAAGGAGGATCAGGAGGAGTGGACCGCCGATCTCTCACAGCTGTTTATCGGTAACAAGTTCGCGTCAGGAGCACATAGTAGGATTTACCGTGGAATTTACAGGCAGAGAGCTGTGGCTGTAAAAATGGTTAGGATTCCAAAACATAATGAGGAGACTAGAGCCTTATTGGAGAACCAATTTAAGTCTGAAGTTGCCTTGCTTTCGCGTCTCTTTCATCCAAATATAGTGCAGGTAAGGTTTCGTATTGAAATTGAAAATTTCCATTTATTATTCCATCTATCTTTCTTTACTGTGGTGTACATATGATAGAATTGTTATCCCTGAATTTCTTTTTTTTTTTTTTTTTTTTTTCCGTGGAAATATGAAAGAGAGGAAAAGAAACTCATCCTCTGATTGCTTATATTTCTATTTACTTTAAGATGCAGAACTTGCCACGTTCTGTATATTTATGATTGTTTATTGTACAGAGTCACAGACCTTCCCAAATTATCTGAAATTGCTTATCAAATTCTGTTGCGATCGATGGGTTGCTGTAAAAAATAATTGAAGAATTTAAATTAAACTGATCATTATGGTTTCAGCTCTATGGTAGTTGGTATGGTTTAACTACTCTTAAAAGTGAATTACTAGTTCTTTAATTTCTTAGCGAACACTTACATAGTTGGATCCGAATATTTTCTGAGTGGTGCATCAACGTGCGTTACAACCTCAAGTTTTCAGGGTATCCAACTAAGTTCATCAAGTCAGTTGTCCCTACCCTCTTGATGTCATCTGCAATTTCCTGATTCAAAAAAAAAAAAAAAAGTCCCCGTTGGGCGTTGCCTTCTCTCAGTTCTTCAATTCATAACTTTAATTCTTATTTTTACATTCCTTCCAAATTCGATGTGTTTATGCTTTTGCTCGGTTATAGATGTGGAATGCATAATGAAAGCTAATTGGGTCTGCTTTGCGTATATTAGAAGAATATTACTCTCGATTCAAAACTTCCTTCCATTCAACACATCTTCATTTATAGTGAAGGGCTTGTGAAACTCTATCTTCATATAGAAAAATTGCTGACAATCAGTTTTGTTGCAGTTTATTGCAGCTTGTAAAAAGCCGCCTGTATACTGTATCATCACTGAATACATGTCACAAGGAAATCTGAGGATGTATCTTAACAAGAAAGAGCCATACTCGCTTTCAACAGAAACAATACTGAGGTTAGCTCTTGACATATCTCGAGGAATGGAATACCTTCATTCACAAGGGGTGATCCATAGAGATCTCAAATCAAACAACTTGCTTCTTAATGATGAAATGAGGGTCAAGGTGGCAGATTTTGGTACATCATGTCTTGAGACACAGAGCCGGGAAACTAAGGGAAACATGGGAACTTACCGTTGGATGGCACCTGAGATGATCAAGGAGAAACCTTATACTCGAAAAGTTGATGTGTACAGTTTTGGGATTGTACTATGGGAGCTCACAACAGCTTTGCTTCCTTTTCAAGGAATGACCCCTGTGCAGGCTGCATTTGCTGTGGCCGAGAAGGTCAGATGACCTCATACTTGCTTTCTTGCAATATCACACTTCTACACCTTTGAGTTTCTAATATCTTTTTTATAACTAATATTAAGCTCAAAGTTTGGATTTATTTCTGAGCTTCCAAGCATATGATGGCGCATCTTTGACCACCAGTCATCTTGCCAATTGCATAGTGATGACCTATTCTTTTGATGCTGTCATGAAGTTTTGAATGTACTTACCCAAAATGAAGTTTGGTGTTATACTCATTCCTATTCTTTTTGACAATTGGCTTCAAAGCTTACCAGACATATTGGAAGTAATTTTCATTTAATTTTTGAAAAGTACTGTTTTAAATACATAAAGTGCCCTGATTAGCAGGGAATGCACAGGGTGACCTTTTCATATCCTTGGTGGATATCGCACAGTGCTGCCATCATATCTAAGTCCTTGTTGCAAGTAAAGATACCTTCCTTTCTTATAATATTGTTACTGATATATCCCTCCAGAGTCCAATGATTTCTACGATGCCATTGGCATCACCCTTTCTTCCAAAGTTCTTGGCATTCTGGTTGTACTGCTACCATCCCCCTCACTGGCCCTCAGTTACTTCAGTTAGCACTGGCACAAGTTGTCGATTGTTTGCCAAGGAGTTCTGCTGGCTGTATAGGCCTATACTAACAGAATGCGCCCCCCCAAGAAAAAAAAAAAGAAGAGTACATTTGGCATAAATTTAAGGATGGTTTTTCATGGCACTAGTTCTTAAATGTGCACCGATCCTGGACCCTTTACCAGCCTGTATGTATATGGTTCTTCTGGCATGAAGTTTTCATCACATAGAGGAGCAGAAATATTGAATAAAACTAATAATATAGAAAATCATGAAGGGCCTCCAAGTTTGATGCTAATATTATTCATTATGGATACTTTTAATGGCAGAACGAGCGCCCTCCACTGCCAGCTAGTTGTCAGCCTGCACTGGCTCACCTCATAAAGCGCTGCTGGGCAGAAAACCCCTCAAAGAGACCGGATTTCAGTGCTATTGTGTCTGCTTTGGAGAAGTACGATGAGTGTGCCAAGGATGGCCTTCCTCTTACTCACCACTCAAGGCTGGTCAGCAGAAATGTCATTCTTGAACGTTTGAAAGGCTGTGTATCCATGAGCAGCTCCTCCATACCTGTACATGCCTGACCCTATTACAATACAAGGTATTGTTAATGCCTGTGTTTAGATAATCATATTAGTAGATTACAAAGTACATAGTTAATGTTTTTTCTCAACTAAGCTTTTATGACCATGTATTTGAATAGTATAAGGTTGTTGTTCTGCTGTAGGCATGTCAATCCACTCCACAAGGAATAACTTGGACTCGGACCCACCATTTGGTAGCTCCCCACTTTTTTTAATAAGCTGATTATGATAGAAACAAAAAAGAATAAATATGCTGCAGTTATATTACCCAAGTAGGAGCTAACAAGTGGTGGGTTCAGCTCGTGTTGGTATATATGCCTTACTAGTTTTGAATTCCTTCTTTTAGTCATTGCAATGTATAAATGATGCTAATGTTCTACTACTTAAGTTCTCTGTTCTTCTTTCACATAACATTGTTTATTTCCAATCTTAATGCAATGATGTCTCTAACTTTTGAACTATGCCATGTTGAGTTTTTCTTATTAACTTCTCCTACACGAGAAGACATTGTGAACCATGAAATGCAGCACCTCCAATGCCGCCTCTCCTATTGCAGGTGAAAACAAATCTGGCAGGACCAGTTCGACATAAACCATCCCACCAATGTGTTTGATGCAGAAAGGACCCACAATAGGCCCAACCCACTAGCATTTCTCTTAGCTCTAGACTTGTGTTGTCCCAAGATGATCACCAAGGTTTTCATAATTTAATCGTAGGTTAAAAGCCACATAAGACGCATCTAATATTCAACCGCACTTCAAAATTTAATGTTCACCTAAGACGAATCTGCAACTTACCAAGATGCTTTTGGTTTCCAAATTTATTGTGAATTTAATACGTATGTTCCAAATAATAGGGCTGTTATGACCTGTGTATAAGCTCGTAAAGTTTTTATTTTTAGTAATATATAACTTTCACTAAACTTTTACTATAAGTAAGGAATGAATATTAATACATTGAGAGTACCACCATTACCAACATATTATGAAATCATCATTTATTCAAAAAACTTAAGTTATATCTAACACACAAAATATTTAATTCAATAGAGTGCAGTGTCAAGGTCCGAGAACTCAGTGTCAAGTGCATCCCTTCGTTTTATATTTGATTTCATAATGCTTAAAAGATCTAAGCAGTTTATAAAATTCAGACAATACAGCTCCTTGCATGCATGCATGAGCAGTTTGGATGAGACATTTTCAATTGCCAGACCGTTGCCATAAGAATAATTTTCTAGAGTAATGCTACTCATCACTCTTTTTTTCATCATCTCCTCATCATCTCTAGATGTGACATTAGATAATTAAAAATTATTTTTTATGTTTTACTTGTGAACCTATCATTTAATGCTACATGATGAGATGATAATAAAGAAAAAGACAGATGAATAGATTTTTTCAACTTTCGCTATATAAGCACTTCAAGTTTTGTATGGCAAGAATATATAATAAAAATTAAGATGGAGGAAATTAAAAGAGGGG
Organism: Pterocarya stenoptera; assembly: GCA_003123785.1. Classification (NCBI taxonomy): domain Eukaryota; kingdom Viridiplantae; phylum Streptophyta; class Magnoliopsida; order Fagales; family Juglandaceae; genus Pterocarya; species Pterocarya stenoptera. The sequence goes on from QEOT01002050.1 coordinate 87,864, forward strand.
AGAATGAAAGAGACTTTGAGTACATCTTACCATTCTCCTATTGAATACAAAGCATTGATTACTATTTATAAATAAATTATATGGAGATGATATAAGGTACATATTCTGATTATTATGAAATTAAACCAGGATAATAATTAAATCAAATTCTTGTTTTGATATTATCTTTAGAGAAAAGTCTAGAACCAGTAGGGTGACAATTTCCAATTTACACCGGCCAATAGAATCTCAATGTATATGAGATTTATTTGTCTTACAGTGGGTTCTAATTTATTGAATCAGCTCCTTTGTCTTTGCTTTCCCTCACGCTATCTCCCCTCTTCTTTTCCTCTCCCGTTTTCCCTCTCTTCTTTCCCTAGCGCCCCTCCGAATTCTCCTCTCCCTATTTGGTTTCTTAGTTGTAAACAGAGAATTTTGGATTCTTCTCTATTTGAAAACTGTGGATTACATGCCGTTTAATCGGGAAAAAAAGAGTTTGCTCCATTTCCTTTTCACATGAATGGGATCTTTGCAATTTGAAATGCCAAGCACGTCCTCTGTTATGTTTAATGTAAGGAATATACTTTAGTTACAAAAGAATTACACAAAAGTAAATCTACAAACTAATGTGGCTTGATGTGGTACGTTAGATTGTAAAGCTATTTTTATTATAAAATAGATCTAATAGCAATTATCGCCTTTTTTTTTTCTTGCCTACCTGCTACATGCCATAGTCGCCCCCGGGGGGGGGGGGGGGGAGAGAGATAATTGCTATTGGTCTTCTTTAAAATAAAACACAAAGCATTGCTAAAAGATATATAACAACTTATAAAAAAGAGAAAACTGAAGCATTTACACGAAAAGTTCTTTAAGGAAGAGATTCTCTAAGAAAAAGAATCAATACCACATGGAATCAAGTCTTTCTAAATGCAACTTAATAGACATTTTTAAAAGCTAATAAATGTATGAGAAAATATTGGTGAAACTATTCTATAACTCCTTGCCAGCAAAAAAGCCACGACCAAGAGGACTGTATGGAACTATTCCAATTCCAAGTTCCTTGCATGCACAAAACCATCAAGTCATAATTCTGGACAACATAATTAGTAAATACTTGAGCTATCAGTTGAACAAACCTGTAAAGTGAGATTATCTAAGGGTGCTACCCCTACCCGCCCCCTGCCCCCATATGAGCGGGAGAGGATTTCCTCCCCGTCCCCCGCCCTCGGAGTATGGGGGTGAGGTATCTTGTCCTGGATAACGGGGTGCAAGTGGGGGGGGGGGGGGGGNAGGCAAAAAAAGACCAGGAAACCGTTGAAATGGGCCTAAAATGGCCCAGATACTTTTTCTTTTAGGCCCATAAAATTAGAAGTAAAAAAAAAAGAGAGTTAAAAAACCAGATTAAAAAAAAAATTACATGAATAAAAATAATATATACATGATACAAATTTACTAATTTAGAGTAAATGAAGTACTACTACAGACTACTAGTCTACTACCTAATAAACTAATAATAATAACTAAGCTATTACAAAATTGAAAGGCTAAACAATTACAAACATAAAAGTGTCCAATGGACATTGTATCAACATTACAACTCATTGAATACATAATACGTACAAATGATTCAAAAATTTCAATATTCTAAAGATAGAGTTGTTTGAGTCTTTGATTGGGACATTTGGGGCAGCCCGGGAAGGTAGTCTTTTTATTAACTCATTGAGATTTGAGATTTTAGTACATTTTCATATTGCAGCGGAAGTAGACGTCGTCTGAGTCGTCTCATGTGTTGCTACAACAATTAATACTAAAATTAATACCGATGAAATCGAAATAAAAATAAATAAATAAAAATAATAAAATAAAAACAACAATTACCGGGTGGTCCAGATCCAGACTGATCACCACCTTCCTCGTCGGTTTCCTTAAAATCCAAAACATTCGGAACATGAATATCCTTTCCCATTGTCCAACTTTGTGTCCATATCAATGCCTCCACAGTTGTAGGAGACAATGAACTACGAAAATGATTCAATATGCGCCCTCCGATATTTAAGGCACACTTTGACGCAACGGTGCTAATAGGTATGGCCAAAATATAGCGGGCCATCTCAGAAAAGATGTGATATTTCTTTGCTGACACCTTCCACCATCATAATATATCGAGATTATCATCATCTTGAATAAGATCCCCTGACAAATAGCTGTCTAATTCCGCAACCACCTTCATAGATTGACAGACTAGTGTGGGATTCTATGCGAGGGTCTTAGTCCACGCCAATCTACGCTTCTTTGTTAGTTCGGTGTCTAGAGGAAGCGTTGGGATAGGTGTATGTGTAGTAGATACAGTACCACCCTTAATCGCATTAAACTCATCATACAATTTAGCCATAGTATCTTAGGCCATATCACCAATAAGATTAGTCCATGCCTAATCGTAGGCAAGTCCCAAACCATATAACATGCCTGAAATTTTTAGATGGGGATCAAGAATAACAGCCACATATAACAAAATATTTAGTTTACTCAAATCTCCCCAATACTTGTCATATTTTACTCTCATGGTCAATGCCATTCCCCTCATCCTTAGATTAGAAACCCTACACATGTCGTTTAATTCTTCTTTCACCCTACATATTTGTTGACAAAACTCATGGGATGTATGGTACAAAGAACAAGATAACTTCAATGTGACATCTTAAAAAAGCCCAAAAAAATCAACAAAAGTAGAAACTACCTCCCAATCATCATCATTAGGCTTTCTTAATCCCCCGTGCTCATCAAAATATTTGACATATTGAATGTATCCATCACCCAATAATTGAAAGGCTGTCTTATATTCTTGGGTCGCTTCCAACATCAAGAAGGTTGAGTTCCATCTTGTAGGTATATCAGTACAAATACCCTTATTTGATGTTATGCCCGCAATTTTCGTAGCAATCTTGAATTTCTCCAATCTAGAAGGAGAAAATTTCATAAATTTCACAGCCATTCTAACTCATGAAACCGAGTCATCAACATCTTTCAACCCCTCAGTCACAATTATATTCAAGATATGTGCAGCACATTTAACATGCAAATATTCACCACCCAAGAATGTCTTATTTGCCTCTTTAAGATAAGTTTTCAGATATCCCAAGGCGACATCATTAGACGAGACATTATCAACCGAAATTGTCAAAATCCGTGCTAACCCCTATTCCTTTATTGCGGTCTTCAAGGCCTTCCCAATCGTCTCACTTTTGTGATTAGTTATTTGACAAAACTTAATAATCTTTTTGTGAAGAATCCAATCAAAATCAATAAAATGCACAGTCAAAGATATGTAATTCATATTTTGGATAGAAGTCCAATTATCGGTACTGAGACAAACTACCAAACTCGCCAATTGGTCCCTCAAAACACTTTTATCTTTTCTGTATATCTTTTTAATATCCTTTGTCACACAATGTGACGAGAAAGAAGCATAAATCTAGATTTCAACTTTTGGACAAGTTCTTGGAACCCTCTCCCCTCCACAAACTGAAAAGGAACTTCCACCTCTATAGAATTTTAACCACTGTGAATGAAGGGCTGAGATGGTCAGATCACATTCAATGAAAACAAATGGCACACCATTTAAAATGGAAGTGAAACAAGAACAAGGAGAAGACACTATAATCAACATAGAAAGAGTTGATGCAACTATAATGTCGTGCCCCCTATAAACATCTAGATTGCCAATCATAACAACAATTAAATCTGACAATAGACTCCAGCTTTGAATAGTTTGATGTTACATGAAAAGAACTGGAAGAATGCTGGCAAAACCATACTAAAATTCACAAGTGCATGTAATTTAGACAATACGGTCCTGTATACAATCGCTAAATTGTGAAAACAACTCCATGTAAGTTATGGAATTGATTCAAGTAATTGGAACACAGCCATACAAGGTTGGATGTGTTGAGCTGAAATGGCAAATCCACAAGGTGACCAACATTTTTTTATAAGAACAAGGTGACCAACATGGGAAATCATTAAAAGTTCAGCAGCATATTAACAAATTTAAACCAACAGAACATATATTGGTCATAACAAAATAACAATAGAACATTATGTTGGTCATAACAGACTACAGGGCTCTAATTGTCTTTGAAAAATGAATGGTAAAAGAATCATTTCAACTAAAAAAAAAAAAGTACTAAGACAAGGATTTACATCTAAATCTATAAAGGCTAAATAATAAAAAAAGACTAACATGTAAATGAACACTTTGCAGGGGAGCACAATAAGGAAGAGTGTTGAGATCAACTATAATTATTGGAAAAATTGTGATCTTTAGAACATACATTATCATGGCTTAAGAGGCCCATCATAATTATCATCATCTTCAACATCCTAACTCATATCCTGTTCCCTCTCCACTGCACTCAGCCGCTTTTGCAAATCAAAGCTTATTTACGCTTCCAACCCCTCTTTTGTCATCAATGCTTCCAACATCTTAATTTTCATCCCACCCAAGGTCTTCTTCCTTGGGCAACAACTGCTGGCTTGAAACAACTGAAACTTTACTCTCTCTCCCACATAATTTACTTTGAGAGAGATATACTATAATCATAGTATATACTATAACCAAAGGCTCTCTCTTGATATCTGGATCAACTGACACAAGGGTATGATTCCTTTTTGTTTTTGGTTGAGTAAGATGTAAAAGAGGAAGAAGTTTGATCCTGGTCTGTAGGAAGTATTCACAACGAACTCACTAAACCAACAAAGGGGGAAAGAGCTGACAAATTGAAGAATCATAAATCATAGTTGGGTTTGAATGCTCATAAATCATAAATTTGAATATTAAAGCTATGATTTTGAGCACAATGTAATCTTGAAAGCAAAAACGAACAAAAAGGAAGCCACCGAAACATGACGGGTTCTGTTTTTCTTAAGCAGCCAATGACAGGGCTTCCAACCCGACTGTTTACTTCAAGTCAAATGATTTTGCTATGATACAAGATTAGTTTTTGGTGTCAATTGGTCTCTATAGTCTATATGGTGGGCAGAATAGAAAATAACCTTTTGCGACAGTTTAGTATCAGCCAGTTGCAATTTCTGCTCAAGCTTTTTGACTTGCTTCTCTAGTAGCACGATTTCTTTGTTCTTTCCTTCAAGCTCTCTACGAGAATGCTCCAGTGCTGTTTCTCTTTCCAACTCCTTTTGAGAATCCTTTTCGTTCTGATGGGAAGTTCAGACAAGGAACAGTTCAGGAACAATCATTCTTTTTTAATCCTTAGATCAAATTTTCGTATAAAACAAGTGATTAAAACCAGAGGATCAATCTATTTTTGTCCTCTTTAAATCCAAGCATAAGAGAACAGTTGAGACTCAAATCAGGCAAGAAAAGTCAAGAGTTAAGCAAAAGAGTGTGTAGATGGAGAAGTACCGCCGAGTGAGAGTGTGCAGATTTGGACACAAGGTGGAGAAGCAACAGAGGGGAGCAGCAATGGAAGGTCGACGGAGAACGGCGACAGCGACAGCGACGGCGAACGGATTTAGTTCTCAAGTTGCAGATCACCGACGGATACTGAGATGTTTTCACTGCAGTGGTTCGAGAAAAAGATGTTTTCGATGATCGGTTTCGACGGATAGTGGGATGTTTAAACCCGTATGAGAGTTGCTCAATGAACTCGTATAAAGTCGGTTGGGCCATGTCGGATATCGCATACGGATCAGGTTTAGGGTTTTTTATGCATAGGCCTAGGTGGGAAGACATCTCCATTTTCAAAACTAGAGCGGGTGTGAGATTACTCTCTAGTGTCTTCCAATCAGTCTTGAATTTCATTTCCTGATATTGGGCTTTCCGTAGATCTTTCGAAACTCCTCGTAGAAAATCTGAGGGGCCTGCATCCATCGACCATGAATTTTGGTTGCTGCGTTTGGTTTGGTTATGTAGTTGAAATAAGAGTAGATGTTTTGTTAAAAATTAAATAAAATCTTATTATAATATTATTTTTGTTTTTAAATTTAAAAAAATTAAATTATTTATTATATTTTATGTGAAAGTTTAAAAAAATTGTAATGATTATATGAGATGAGACGAGATAATTTAGTTTTGTACAACCAAACCAGCTAGTGCACATATTTTTGTTCCAGTTGCTCCTACAAATCATGAAGGAAAGAACACACGTTAGTACAATCGTTCCTGTCATCATTCCATACCAGATCCCCTGAAAATTAGAAATCAACGCCATCAAGTAAGAAGGAAGTCAGTTTTTCATGTATTTGATTGGTACTTTTTCTTTATTACGATTCTTTTCCCCTCATGGTCAGTTAAATATTTCTCTCGTAGGAGTTGCATTGCCATTTTCACTCGGGGGGAGCAAGCCGAAGGGGGTGGGGGGAGGAGCCGAGAGAGAGAGAGAGAGAGAGAGAGAGAAATGAAAATACAAAAACGTGATCAGCATGTGGGCTATTCTTTACTTTGCTGAAATCCATACATGGCAGCTTCTCATTCATGGGTATAAAAATGGATATGACACCCGACCCGTTGCAACAAACGTCTCCCTTATCTTTAACACTCCCTAGACTCAATGTGGATAAATTTAAAATTTTGAGTTTAAAATTTGGAGGTAGACTTCGCATTTGTTAATTGATGGCTGATTAGGTAATAAAAGTGATTAGCAGCCGGAACATCAAATCCGGAACTATGACCAATAATGGTTGATAATAGACCAAAGCCAACATATATAGGACTAACAATATGCTGAAAGATTGAGCCAACAATGGATTAAATATGATCTTAGTCAATTGTAGGATAAAAAATAAAACACTAAAAATGGATATGAGATTTCAAACAATGAAAAAGGTTTACAACTAACAAAGATGCTCGGAAGACATGGATTTCAGACTAGACATGATTGAAGGGCAACGAAGATTTTGTAGGATGCAAAGCTAGTGAAAAACTCTTTAGAAGAAATAGTTCATAGAATCAAGCCTTGCATTAGCTAAGGATCACTATGACACCATGAAAGAAAATATAAAATATAATAGAAATTGATCAGATGAAAAGAAAGAAAAGAAAGAAAAGAATGAGATACTTTGAAAGCTAAGATAAATATTTTGATCATTATGAGAATTAATTCTCTTGATTTGATAATTATGAATGTTAAATATAATGATTTTATAATTATGAAAATCAAATCTCTTGATTTTATAATTATGAAATCCAAGTGGAAATAACTAAATCAAGTTTTTGATATTATTAGAGATTCCAGATAACGTTGCCTTCAACTAGTTGAGGTGCATTCATTTATTTCAACTTGGCATCCCTAACGTAAGTTAATTAATGATACATTTATGCTTTAATAAATAGAGTTCTTAAGAATTAATGACATTTGGAAAAGAACATAATTAGCAAATACAACATTATTCCGCATAAATTTCCAAAAGAACCCTTGTGTTAATAATTAATTCCTGACATTTCCTTTTCTTTCCGTGTTTGCTGGCTTAGCAATAAGATTCACAATATATTAGACTCCGAACCGAACCCAAATGAACTAAACCGATCAACTTAAAAAATGAGAGAAACTAAAAAATTCAAAAATTTATAAAAAACAAATACTTAAAAATTTCGAAAAGGATGAAGGCCGGCAACTTTGGTATTGAACTTTTACTGCTCATGGTTCAAGATGGACGTTATATATTTGTATATGGAAGGTAGAAACTTATTTTGTAGTTTTGTTCTTAATTATTGAGTAACATAAATTAGCTTTCTTCTCTCTCCTTTGGGACGTATTTATGAACCCGGCCCAGCACTTTAATGGAAGTCATTGAATAAGGGTAGTCATAGCACATTAGCACGCCTCTATAAATAGAGCAGCAAGCTTTCACCTATACAGTACATCAAAACAAGTTCATATATATCTGTAGATAAGCATTAGTGTTTAATCCAAAAGAGATTAATGGAGAAGAAAACGATTCTAATGGCCTCTGGGTTGATGATGATGATGTTGATCCTAAGCGCAACTACTGCAAGAGCCGATCTATGCCAGGATGCATTGAAAGCTTTGTTGCCTTGCATGCCGTTTTTGACGGGTTCTAACCCCCCGACACCCAGTGCTAACTGCTGCCTAGGCGCACGCGAAGTGCTGAATAAAGCTACGACCTCCGAAGATCGCAAGGCTCTGTGTGTCTGTTTCAAAAATGCTGCTAGCCAGGATGGTGTTAAGTCTGATAGGGCTGAACAACTTCCCGACCTCTGCAAGATCAAAGTTCCGGTTCCAATTAAACCCGATGTGGACTGCAACAAGTAATTTATTTCTCTCTCAATCTCTGACTACGTGCATGCATCTAGCTTTGTTTGAGCAGGCGTATGCATTTCTACCTGGTTCATGCGAACAGTTTGACCAAAAAATAGTGATTTCATCATGAGCTAGCTAGCTACAGCATATAATTTTAATACTGGGTCTGTTTGATTGTGAAAGTATCTATTTTCTTGTTGAGCCCTCTCGACTAATTATGTGTTTTCTTCTGTGATTTGCAGATTATGAAGATTCTGTAGTAAGGATCGAGTGGAGATAACAAATAAAGATGGGGAACATTCATAGATAGAGCAACATATATGGCCAAATATTCAGTTGTAAACATTAATATATCGGAGCTCGACTCTCTTTGGCTATCTTATATTATATAAATGCATGAAAAGATCAATTAAACGAATAAAATGATTCCTATATAGTTTCTTTGCAACGCTCTTTGGCCCGATTAATTACTTGACTTTAGGGGTTAACCTTCATATCTGCAGACTGTAGTACTAATGCTTGGAGATGCCGGAAAAATCTAAACATGCTTTTACCATTGTTGATCAGAACTATTTTTGTTTTGGATGAACGACGAAAATTAAGCTAAGTGATTTATTTGTGAGATATCGTTACGAAGTTCACACTTTCTAAACTAAAGAGAGAAGCAATCAGCTCATAGCTTAAGTCGCATTCCATATGAATTCAACGACTATTAATTAGCATGAATGCGAGGACAAAATCAAGACATGAATAAGGCACATCATGAATTATTCATTAAATCCATATCATGAATGCCGGGATTCACAATATCATTTCTTATGACCGCGTTTTGTAGAGTGTGATGTCTAATGTAATGAAGGACTCAAGTGTATGATCTTTTTAACACCAACAAATTTGAAGCGGAGTTGACTGCATCTCACGGTCCCACAGGGCCACAAATATTATCACAATTAATTTGATCCCGCGAACTCTATGCAAGGGAAATAAGGGCCGTACTACTATAGTTTTTTTTTTTTTTTGAACTAACAATTTCATACATCAGTGAAGCATTACAGGAAAACCATTACAGTGAGAAGTAAGAACCAATTGTTCAGAATCCACTCTAAGATCTAAAGCTTTTTTGGCAAGAGAATGGGCAATATCATTGCCACTTCTTTTTACCAACATAATAACAAAAGACTCAAAAGTAGATAGCAGATTTCTAGTATCATCTAATACCAATCCCACATAATCCCATCTGGCTTCTTGTCTATTAAGGCCTTGAACAACTTGAAAGGAATCACCTTCAAGGATGAACAACTTGAAAGGAATCACCTTCAAGGATGATTGAAGTTAAACCCAATTCTGATGCCAACTTTGCAGCTTGAAAGCCCCCTATTGCTTCAGCTAGTAAAGGGGTTACACACCCTGCTTTTGACACTCTTTTAGTAGCTAAGATTCCTCCTACATGATCCCTTGCCACCAAGCCAAGTCCAATTCTGTCCTGAGACTCACTCAAAGCTGCGTCCCAATTAACCTTAACTTGACCATAAGGAATGGGTGTCCAATGCACAACTTGGTTAGAAGTAAATCTAAGAGAAGGCTCTGAATTTGTCTGTGTAGCTTTAAAAACTGCAAGGTCTTGAACTGCTTGTTGAGCTAACAAAGTGGGATGCAAAAAAATACCTTCAAAAATTGACTTGTTTCTTCGATACCAAATGTTCCTTACTGTTACAGCAAATAGTTCCATAAGATGATTGTCACAATTAGCAATTAGAGATTCAAAAATCTCTAAAAAACTATCTGCTCTCAAAGAACTCTTTTGGAAAAGTGATGGCCCTTGACTCCATACATCTCTCAATTCCATAGAATATGAGCAGCTGTTTCTTTTTCCATGTAGCATATAGGACAAAGAGGAGAGTCTGCAATCTTTTTCTTAAAAAGGTTCATCTTTGTTGGTAGGGATTCCATACAAGCTCTCCACACAAACCTTCACTGCATTAGGAACATTTAATTTCCAACAATAGGTCCAGTCTTTAATGTTTTGAGCTCCTTGGGATGATTGTCCAAGATGGATTTCATTGAGTTCCATCTGAAGATGATAGGCACTCTTAACAGTAAAGCTCCCATCCTTAGTGCCTAACCATATAAGTCTGTCTCTTGCACCAGTAGCACTCACAGCAATTTTCTGGATGGTGGCAGCATTTTCAGTACCCAACATGTCTTTGGCCGTACTACTATAGCTGGCAACATGATAAACACGTGTATGAATGAGTATATGTACTCAAAAAATTAAATTAATACCTTTTATGATGCCAAAATATGAATAACAGATCTTGATTTTGGCCATCTCAATTCTCATGTATGCATGAGTAAATAAGCAAAAAGGATAGTACCTTTAATTAGCTTCTAAAAATTATATTTCCTTTTACTGTTCTTGTATTTTCGTTTGGTTAATATTGTATAATTAGGAAGAGATGACTCTCCAAACAATTATGTCCCCCGTGTGCTCAATGTTCAAGGCCAAAATACTTAATTATGCTATATTAGAGCCAGTGGGTTTAACTTGTTTTGAAGCACTGGTAAAGCACATATTTTTAGCAAGACATTGTTCAATCAAAACATTATCACTTATTTTGGTAATTAAAACCTTAAAAATGGTTGGTAACAACCAGATTTTTCTCCTAAACAGGAAACATGCACTCTTAACTCAAGTTCGATACGTGCCAACTGCCAAGGGGAATTTGTGTGACACCTCAATTGTGATTATAAGGAGTGTAAAGGAATTGAGTTTGATCGAGTAGTGGGTAACCTGTTGCGTTTGGATGGTGAGATATTCTTAGATATTCTGTAAAAAATAGTGAAAAAGTAATAATAGAATATTAAATAATAGTGCATAGTAGTCAAAAATAAGTAAAAAGTAAAAATAAAATAATAAATAATAGTGATGTATTCTTAGTATCCAAACTAGGTAAGTCTTATTGGCTTAATTTTGATTCCAACACAAATCGAGTTCAACTTTATCATCGAGTTACATATTATGTTCACAAATAACTAGCTTATTAATTTATTATTGGAGTCATTTCGAGTTTGTTTACGAGCTACTTAATTTTGAGTAAATCAATTATTTATATTACATCTTATCATTTCATCTACAAATTTAAGAAAAAACTTTGAACTTTTGTAAATAGTTATATACACACACAGACACACACACACACAAGGATTTATGCAACATATATACAGAATATTAAGAATATTTCGACTTATTTTCTAAATATTTCCTCCTGCTAAAGATAAAGTTCTACAATAAAAAATAAAAAATATGAATTTATTCAAACTTATGTGAGTTGAGTTGAGCCTTTACGAATTGTATCATCTAATAATCAATCATAATTTGTATTTATGTACAGTTCCTTTAATAAACAAATTGAGTTGAGTTTCAAATTTGTTAGAGATCTTGAGCAACTTGTCCGGTAGATCTTTTTTTTTGAAACTTGTCCAGTAGACTATTCATTTGTTTAGGAAGAATGACAATACTTCTAAACTATATTAATTGCGCCCCACACTTTCAGCAAAAGAATATGTAACGCCTATTCTCGTGATGGGACTTTTAGAAAATAGTTTTTTTAAGAAAATGATACGAGAATTATTGATCATTTAAAAATTTTCTCTATTTCCTTTTCCATATATGAAACATTCTAAATTTAAAACTAAAATTTACCCTATAAATATAAGAAAGGGTTTTGGAGTGGAAATCATTAAGTTCAAATAAAAAAGTCCTTTTACAAAGTACACTTTCATACGTTACATAAAGCTCGCGTAGGCTTTATTCACTCTTTTCTCAGGCCATGTTTGTCTTGACGCTTCGTCCTCGCTGAAAGGAGGAGGGACATACATAAAAACAAAAACGTGTCGAATACTCAGTAAGTATTATTTCATACAGTCAAAATATACTAACATAGGTTTTCATTCATGCATTTATCATTTATCATACATATTTTACGTAAGCATACATTTCATTTAAAACATTACAATGTGGGGTTTTTCTTTAAAAAATGTTTTCATTTCTTAAAACGTTTCCCACACCTTGTACTTTCATTCATGAAGAAACTAAAGAATATATACATTAATTCATTCATTCTTTTCACTTTCCTTTGGCTGGTACACATTGTTACTCCCCATGTGTTAGGCTTAGCGGTCTTCTTTTAGACTTGGATTCAGCCCATGGCCACAGGTTGGGAATCTGTTTCAGTCAGGGAGTAGCACTGGGTGCACTGCCAGTACTACTTACTTGCAATTGCAATCTGCCCAGTCCTTTGGTAACCATTTATATAGTCATGGCTGTTATGTATTTTCATATATTAAAACATTCCTTCATTTAGTCATTTCTTTCATTCATTCCTTTCATTCTTTTCTTTTTCATTCTTTCAGTCAATAATCCATTCATTCATAAATATTGTTTAAAAGCATAAGTTTAAACATCATCTTTCAAGGCATCATTCAAAACTCAGTTCATCGCATCATTTCAAAACTTCAGTTCATTGTCGTTTAAAAGATCATTTAAAAGCATAAGGCATAAACCTCAACATTTTGTTTCATAGAAAATATATATAATACATACTATGAATAACCTCAACATCCATTCACATGCATACAATTATTATTTTGGGTGCACAAATAGGGGCTGCCAAGGAAGGCCATAAATACATATACCTTTAACAATTCTTCTAGATACAAGCAGATTGGTGGATGAAGCTCACGTGGAACTGCTACTATCAGAGTTATTTTAAAAGAAAAATAGAAAGAAAGAAAGAAAACGAACAGAAGAAGACTACCTAATCCCCTTCGTCCATCTCCCCATTGTCGATTGCCACTCTCCATGAGCGCCACAACCATTTTCCAATCCCAAACCGTTTTAATTTTTTTTTTCTCTTTTCCCCATCCCCATTTCTCACCTCCACCACACTTTCAGTTTACTCTGTTCTTCCATGGACACTTTCTTTCTCGAGCCCATACGAAACTGATCTGTTTGGTTGCCCGAAAAGTTACCTGGATAAAAAAGAAAGTAAAGTTTCCGGTCTTTTTGGTGTTCTTTTAACCATCGGGAAATCCCCTCAAACGATTGCAATCCACCGTACATTATCCTTAGCACTACAATCAACATTGTACTCAAGCAATGTATTGACAGTCGAGCAATCTTCAGCTCGAAGTGAGTACCAAACAGCAAGATTTAATAGTGTAATTCGATTATGCATTAATAAGATAGCACAAAATAGAGTTTACCATCAGAAATCCAAATCCCACTTTTAATTTGAACTCTTCAAAAATGGATCATGAGGTAATAAGAAAAAGCACATTTGCTTTGGCTTCAATAATGGCATGTGCAAAGGAGTTTCTCCATACTGCAAAGCACATCAATTCACTCAGGAATCAATAACAAGATCAATAAGTCGTGAGCATAGGCTTAATAAATCCCAAGCATCATTGTAATGTATGCACTTGTTCCAAAAAAACACCAATTATATTAATACTTACCATATTCTTGGCTTCCAACTCAACCTTATCTGTCCCTTGCTGATCAAGAAGAAATTTGACTATCTCGACCCTATTATAACCAATAGAAACGTGAAGTGGCATCTATGCCATCTGAAATCAAGCAAACAAAAGGAATGCATTAAATAGAAGAATAAACAACTTCATATAAGATGCAAGTTCTGGAGTGGATCAACGAACACAATGAAAAGCAAACTTGATTTCTTCAACTCTTTAAAATAGAAGTAGATATACATAAGCAAAAGAAAAACCCATTTACAAAAATAAACGCTATGCATTTTAATCTTTCTTACTACATCATTACTGTCTACAATACATTGTTTCCACTCCAAAGTTTGTTGAAGTTACTACTCATCTGTTCCATGTTCATCCTAACTATTCTAAATGTGCTCATTTTTATGCCTTGAGATCTTATTCAGCATTGACATAATCTCTAGTGTATGCGATCGTCGCATTACACACATTATGAAACTCTAGTAAATTTACCTAATGAGACCCTCTATATCCAATGCACGGTTAAAAAAATGACGATTGAATTATAGAACAAAAATAAAGGCTCAATGCAACCCTTAATGCACACTAACATGAAGTTCATTCGTCCCAATAGATCCATTTACATTTCTATTCTTGATATCAATAAAAACATCAATTGTTTTGTGCCTGTTCTCTCCAAACTGAACCACAAATCTGCACCGACCTGCCAAACACTCTCAACAGTAATAGGTTTAAGAAAGAAAAAAAAAAAAAAAAAAATTTGGCCTTAGGCAATGACAGTCTGAATTTCCTTGAGAAACTAATACAACATCCCTTACCCATGAAAATTCATTCTCCTCGGATCAAAAGTATATGGTAGTCGAGCAAAGGGCTCAATGCGTTCAATTCGTTCGATTTTCAGGACCAGGACATAATTCACACCATTTTCAAAAAATAAAAAAAGCCATCAAATTGAAAGTACACAAAAGAATTACGATTTTGGGCCAAAGGAAAAAATCCAACTCGTATAAAGAGAGAGAATGGGATCTTAAGACAGGTTGTCTTGGAGTAGCCATTGAAATCCAAGAAGGTCACCGAATTGAGCGTAGACATGAATAGTAGTTGGTTTGGCAAATCTTGACTGTTGGTTCTTTGGCCTCTACATGCCTATGAATCGGGACTCAGTATCTTTCTAAAAGAACAAAAAAACACATATAATGGCAATGAGAGAGAGACAGAGAAGAGAATGGAAGAGAGAACGAGAATCGACTGTCTGAAGAGAAGAGAATGAACAGAAGGCACTCGGAGAAGAGAAGCATAAAGGAGAGAATGCAAAACTGTGCGTTTCAGTAACTTTTATTTCAGATGCAGCCCAAAACTCATTTACTACTAGTAAAACTAAAACGAGCCTTTTCATTAAATCTTTCCAAGTTAGCTTCGGTCGGTGCACCTCGGTGCGCAAAAATGCTTGAAAGAAGAGTTTTCCTACATTTAACCACTTATACTTAGCATACTTTTATAAAACATCATTTTATTTCATTTCATGAGCATCATAAAGAGAAACATTTCATTTTCATTTTTATATCATTAGAAAACTCTATAAGAATATGAAGATAATATTTACCTGGACTCCATGCTATACTCATTTCATGCAGTCCATTCATGTGCGTGTCAGATGACAACTCACATGCACACACATAACCTTGACATGATTCACTATCTAGTGCATAAGCAATTAAACTAGAAAACATAGACTACACTTCACATGAACTTTCCTTACTTGGACACACTCTTCATTCTATCACTATCTTCTATGTTTTCTTTTATCACGTTTCCTCTTTCTAGGACCCTCTTGAGGTCACCTTTTCCAAACTACTTCGAGTGCTTATCCTTTAAAGTGAACCTCCATGATTCACCTTAAAGTTAAGACACATTAACACATTCATCTTACCCTTGCTATCAACCCCATTCTGATGCTTAACTTGAACCAACCAAGTCATGCATCCCAGTCCCAATCGATACACATGTCCTTTCCTTCTTGTATCCTAACCCACACTTCATCCTCATTCCCATCCATGCATACTACACAACTTTAAGTTAACTCTGAGGTTTAAACATCGTGTACCTCTACTTAAGACAAATTATCTATTACATATGGTAAACCCGTTCGGCATATGTGTCTAACTAAATTACTTATGTACTCTACTCCCTTATATCATCTAAGACCAACATATAATCCATTAAACGCCGCTTGTGTAAACAAGCTCCATACTCCGATACCAACATTCCCTTAAGCTCGACTAGCATGAAACTTCATGCTACCCATCCAACTACCTAGTTCATCTCATCACTTAACACGACATAACCATATTCATGACTACACCTTCTATCACATCACGTAACTCGAAACTACTTCCAAGCTATACCGTTATCCATCACTTCACCTGGCATCCCGCCACTTCAATTCTGCACCATCTCCTCACCCATCACATGCACAACTCCATATGCATTCCCTGTCACTTCATGACATCTCGTCATTCTCCCTCTATGTCACCTTTACACTACTTCGTCACTTCACACATACTCCCAACCAAGATACTACTACACAGTGACACTCGTCACTTCGACCACACAGTTACATCACAACTACTCTAGGACACTGTTTCACAGTTCCTGACATTTCACATGACGCTCAACACTTCTCAACTATGCAACCATCCGACATTTCGTGACACGCCATACTACAATTTACATGTACTCCCTTCACTTCATACTACACTTTGCACAGCACAGTCCACAATACGACACATCACACTTCACAACTATGCACATCACTTCACTACACAGTAAACTCTACAAATACTACAACACAGTACACAACCAACTTCATAATAAAACTAAAGAGGAAAAGGAAGAGGGTTTATACCATGGGTTGGGATGACCCGTTGTGTTGCTCGCTGTCTAGCAAGACGCCGTGGCATCGGAAGCTACTAGCTTGGGCGGTGGTCGCTCCTTGGTGATCATTGATGTGACCTTACAACGGGACTATCTCGAAGAACCGGATCTAGGGTTTGGAGGGTTTTGTGGTGGTGGCAGGAGGTGGACTTTGGTCTCACCGTGGTGGTTGGGGGCTAGCTTGGCTGTGTATTGTGTGGTGGGTGTGTGCTACAGGCCAGTTAAGAGAGGAGAGAGAGGCAAGGCCTCGGCTGGCTGGGGCACGTCGGTGTGGAGGCTAGGTCACAGGATTGACCCCGGGTGGCCATGGGTGGCAATAGCCATGGTTGGAGGCTGCACAAGGCGACGAGGCACCAGATTGGGTGAAACCCATAAGGAGGAAAGGGAGATGTGCAGCTAGGGTGCATGACAAGGATCTAGGGAGAGGAAGTGGCCTATGGTGGGGCATGGTGGCTCGGGAGGAGCACAGTGGCACTGGGAGAACAAGAGGCCACAATTGAGAAAACAGGGAGAGAGAGATCCGTGGCTTTGGGGACTAGGGGTGGAGCAACGGTGGCCACGGCGTGGGAGAGCCGAGGAGAATAGATTGGGAGGAAGGGGGAGAGGCTGTCGGCGAGGGAGAGAAGAGAGAGAGGGAGAAGAGGAAAGTGAGGGAAAAAAAGGAGGGAGCTAGGGTTTTAATCGAGGCCATTCATCTAGAGGTCTAAAATATGATCCAACGGTGGAGATTTAAACTAACTAAAATATCTAGATAAAATATAAATACAATATCACAAATTAAAATAAACTTTATATTATAAAAATACTATTTTTTCATCACTAATTAAAATGACGAAGTTTGTTAAATATTTTTAACGGAATAAAACCATCTAAATAATTAGAGTTATCAACATAACCTAAATCTCATAATATTCTTATATAAATAAAACAATTTAAATAAAATGATTTCTTACAACTATATTATTTTTGGGGTTTCCAAAAATATAAAGACTCACTTTAAAATCAAGCTTGGTTCAATAATACTGAAAATATTCCATTTAAAATATTTTGAGAACTTTAACACACTGGGTTTCATTAAAATCACCCGCTTTATTTTAAAACATAGCTTCAATATTGAAAACGCATAGACAAGACTCATGATCAATTGAGAGAAAAAAGGGTGCACTGTTACCACTTACAAATATAAAACCTTGGGGTTATGAAAATCCAAAACCAAACTTTTTATGAAAAAATGGAAACTAACTACAATTTATACAAGTATATAACTTGATAGTGTATTTAACTAGATGTTTCATGTAGTATTAATTAGGGAACAATTAATAGGATGCTGTTTATTTTTAACCTCATGTATCAGAATTGGAAAGAACACACATACCTTCATAATTTAAAATCTGAAAAATGGAGGGTTACAATTACACCCTTTTCTCCTTAAAAAAAGTGTTTTAACTCAGTTCAATGGTTGCCTAAAACGCACTCGATCGTGGCACACGCTTATAAATTTAGGTTGTTTCTACTTTATGAATCATTAATTCTAATCACCCTTTCATTTTTTTAAATATTATTTTCATCAATTTAATATTATTTTCATTAAATAGATTCTATTTAATTTTAAATATTATTAAATATTGTTAATGAATTAGAAATAGAATTCTATCAAAGAATAAAATAAATAAAAAAGAAATCTAAGAATAAATGGATATCAATTATAAATCGATATTATTAAAACGATATTTCTATGAAATATTGAATTTTTTAAAAAAAAATAATAAATGTGACTTGATTGGGTTGCATTATTGTATATTTTATACATTTAGAACTAATATATTTTTAATTATTTCATTATTGATTTTAGTTAAAAAAAAAATAGTTAAAAGACATAAATCCAAGTTGTGATTTAAATTGATTAATAGCATAATGTGTACTTAATTTTAATACTTGCATGTGATTTAATTTGATAATATTATTTCACAAGCACAACACATATTTAATATTTTAGTCTCTATTTTTTTGTCTAGTTTTATTTTTGTCCTTAATTATTTATTTATTTTCTTTTTCTTTTGTTTGACCAGTTTTATTTTTGTTTTTATTATTTTGTTTGTTTTACAGCATCCTCCACGTCCGTGCAGCACCTCCGCACAACGGCAACGCATGCACAGCGCCACTGCATCTGAACTCCCACGTTGCTCCGATCCTCCATAGCCCCCAAGCAACCGCATGCCCACTGCTGCAACACATCCAACACCACCACCGTCTGAAGCTGCGCAGCCCAAGCACCACCTTGCTGGCAGCCATCCACCGCACTGCTCCTCAGCTACAGCCACCACCCAAACACGGCATCAAGCCGTTAGCCTGCAGCAGCGCCACCAATCCTTCCTCTGCCCAGCTCAACCACAGTGCACCTCCTCCCGCTGCAGCGTCCCTTCGAGCAGCGCAGTCCACCTCCGAGAGCAACCCAAACTGTAGCCACTACAGTCCACACGACGAAAGACAGCCTCTGCCCCCTCTGTTTTCATACACCCAAAACAGAGCGTGAGTCGCTGCGCTCCTCCAAGCCACGTGAACCAAGTCATCCAAGCCGTCGTTAAGCGCGGAAAACCCTGACCTTTTGACGAACCTCCTCGAAAATGAGAACCATCGCCCTCTACCGAGACTCAGCCTTGACAAGATCCAAACGATCGATCTGAGATGGGTTGGGGAGGCCTGAATATTGTCCTGAGTGTCAGAAATGCTCATGACTTCCCACCTTGAAGAACTCCATTCATCAAATTCCCTTGTGCGAGCAAAAGTTGGAGCTCTTACCGGAGTATTGTTCTCTACCTCATAGACGTATCTTGCAACTTTGACCGCCTTTTTCCAAGCATTCTATCCCTTGTGTTGCCTCCTGTGAGAGGGCCCTTATGGGAAGGGCCCGCACCCAGGCCCAAGAAAGACGGGTTGTGGAACCCATATAAGGACAGGTTCATGCTCAGGAAGGATGGGCCGAGGGCCCTGGTCCCAGGGCCAAGGGACTAGGAACCAACATCTTGGACTCGGAAGGCCTTAAGAGGCGACCTCGGAGGGGCCAAGTAGAGTGTCTTGGGATCGGCAGCTTGCCGAGCCCTACCACAAAGCACCAAGGGGAAAATCGACTAAGCACGGATGGTAACATGTGCCCGACAGACCTAAAGCACGCCACACACAACATTTGTGTCAGGGACCCTGCATGCGATGGCATGACCCACGTACGAATAATGGCTTGCCCACAATCAGAAACTCTATACTGGCAGAAGGACGACTGCAAGACAGGCCTAGTACAACGCCTGATCTTCCTCAATTGCCTAGATCGCGGACTGACACAATGGCCGACAGGAAAGTGGTAGCAGATCTAACACCTGACACACCACAATCTTCCTCGGTAACAGAATCAGAATCAGAATCAGGTATAAATAAGAGTCATCCCTCTTATGGGAGCTCTCTCTCTCCAACTGAAACACTCACACACTTGATCCATTTGGTTTTTCCTCGCACAATCTCCACAAACTCTCACTGACTTTGGCATCGGAGCGACCAAGGAGGTCATCGGAGCTTCTTCTCTTCTTATCTGCAGGCGACGTGGGGTTTGGACTGCGTAGAACTGCTCAGGCTGCGAAACACGACCTCAACACCTCTGAAAGCCTCTTGTTGGCGCTGATAACCCAAGGAGCAGGCAGATGGTCTTTCTCTGGAACAAAAGAAATAGAAGGCAAACAAACAAACAAGAAAAGAATTAGAGAATGCTAGAGCCACTGCTGGGAGCTACCGCTGGCTCTAACATGTGTTTTTTTATGTATTTTTTTTTAGTTCCTTTTTTATATAGAATTTTTTAACAATTTTAAATAAATATAAAATTTCACAATATTATTAAAAAATACTTTCTTAATCATGAAGTAAAATAATAATTTTTTATTATACTTCATGATTAAAGAAGTTTAATGATTTTTTTTTTTTACTTTATGATTAAGGATGTATTTTTTAATAATTTTCTATTTTTTTTAAATATTAAAAATTATTAAAAAAATCTATAAAAAAACACATACTAAAACTAGCGATAGTTCCGGCGGGAGAGTGGTGGCCCTAGCAGGACTCTTAGAGAAAGCAGCCCACGCTGGAGAAGCAAAAAGGTCAAGAAAAGAAAATTTGCATTCGGTGCATGTGATGGACAACTCACGCAGGGCCCCCAGTGGCCTTGTTTGGAATATTTTGGCACGCGAAAAACTGGACAAAAAGGAATGAAGAAAAAAATACAAAAGTAAGAAATGCATGCGATTTCGTTTGGACGGACGCGAGGACACAAAAAAAAGCAACGGACAGAAAATGAAAAACACGCCGAAAGCAAAAGCAAATTCACGCATGCACACTGCGGACACGGAGAATTATTCTCGGGTTATTCACGTGGAAGAAAGCTTTTGAAGCCTATATAAAGTAAACGGACGGAGTTAGATGTTAGAAATTACGACTAGGAGCAGAGTAAGTAGAGTAGAGGAGCTTGCCTTTATTTTTTGAATAAAGCTAAGGTGAAGAGATCGGGTGCGGTAATTCGAGAGCCTAATCGATCAATTATTGTTGTCGAGCCTCCTCTTTCACTTGTAGTCTTAATTTTCAGTTATTTTATTTTATTTTATTTCATTTTGAAGTTTATGATGTATTTCATTTTAATTGCACTCCTACGTTCATTATATATATCATCATTTTTATTTTTATTTTCTCATCATAAATATTTTCACTATTTTATACGAGTTTGATTTTTAAGCACTTTTCCTGAAGAGATGATCTAGGAATTTATTCCTAATTATTACGTGACACTCTCTTGCAATTGGGATAACCTTTGTGCTGCTCATTTTTGAGTGAGTCAAGTTTTTGGCATCGTTGCCGGGGATAGTTGCTTGCGCAGATTTAAACTCGTGATTTTTATTTTTATTTTCATTTTTTTATTCGCTATTTTGATTGTTAAAAAAAAAAATTGTCAGCGTCCAGGATTTCTTGACATGATGAAGTGATACTGACATGCCATGGCATAATGATCACAAGTGTCCGCTTCAACCGAGTAGTTATCTTGCATGTTATCCAATTTGTTTGGCGGTATTTCTTTAGGGATATTGAGTCTAAGAAAATCCGCTTTCAAATGAGTCATTTCTTTCTTGTTCTTATGTACATTGTTTGTTTCATTTATTTAAAAAATATTTACTACCTTTGAATTTTATCTATGTTGTTTGAACTAATGTTTGATGTCTTGGGTAAGAGAATGATTGCGTAGAAAAAGAAAAAGAAAAGAAGAGAAAAGATTTGATGTGAATGGA
The DNA here is from genome assembly GCA_003123785.1 of Pterocarya stenoptera. NCBI lineage: Eukaryota > Viridiplantae > Streptophyta > Magnoliopsida > Fagales > Juglandaceae > Pterocarya > Pterocarya stenoptera. The sequence goes on from QEOT01002050.1 coordinate 109,897, forward strand.
ATGAAACTCAAAACTAATTTTATAGAGATAGAAATAAGAACAAAACAAACTAAGCCAAAAAAAAAAACTTAATTGCAGACTGTCCCTATGTTTCTCGTAAACGCTGGACCTCTGCTATTAACTGCTGATGTTGGCTTTGTATTTGTTCTTTCTCTCATTCCAGCTCTATTATTCGTGGTTGCAAGTTTTGAGCATACCGATCCACACATTTCTTCAACTGCTTATTTTCTTATTTTAATATTTTATTTCTTTTTCTTTTATTAGCAAACCTTTATTGCAACTTAGAAATTTGATTTTTAAGTTCATCTACCTCACTCACCTGTAACAATAATCTCCTGGATATGGTTGTAACAGCTGCAACATATTGGGCACCGAACATTCTCGATCCTGAAACAACCTTAGCATCGGATCAAGTAGAAAAATGTATCTCTGCTCTGATCATGGCATTGATGGCATCAGGATAGAAGAATAATAGTTGAGGTGTAAATGGTACCTGATTCAAATCAGGAATATTATTGGTAGAATGTTGCTTGGCCATTTAAGAGATTGTGAGAATTGAGAGAAATGTGAGAAATGCAGAGGGTTGTTCTGTATTTCAAAGGGTGGAAATAGTCTCCTATATAGAGGCTCAGAGCATTCAAGGCTTTGCAAAAACTGATCCAGGCAAGACCCGGAGTGGAGCTTAATGCTCTAAAGCATTTGTTCGCTCACGCTATACAGCACAAATAGGGACTCGGGACGGAGCTCGAGGCTCTAAAGCTTTTTCGTATCGATGGTTCCGTTGCACGAGCCCATGACTCCTTGATTTACGCAGTTATTGGAGTCCGAAATTTACGACATTTGTCGGGTTTTAGGTTTTATGGCAATTGGATGAAAATGACAACGCTTAACTGGCAGATCAACGCTCATTCGACTCGATATAACTTCAAGGTTTCAGTGTTGACTCAGGTGGAAAGGAACGCATAAAGATTTTCGCATGAAATTTTTTTCACCCAAAGCATTTCACACTTGGCCAGGAAGTTCTTTTTTACAACTCTTGCTTACATATTTGAATGATGTTTTTGTAAAATTTGAGCAACTTGGTGGAGTGGTTGTAAAGAAAAACTTCCTGGCCAAGTGTGAAATGTTTGGGATGAAAAATATTTTCATGCGTTCCTTTCTAGCTGAGTGTTGAGCGTTCTCAACACTGAAACCCTGAAACTGTATCAAGTTGAATGAACATTGATCTGCCAGCTGAACGTTGTCATTTTCATCCAATTTTCGTAAAACCTGGAACATGACAAATGCCGTAAATTTCAGAGTCTGACAACTGCCGTAAATCAATGAGTCATGGTTCCCGTGCAACAGAATTATCGATATGACAAATGCTTTAAAGCCTCGAGTTCTGCCCTGGGTCCCGATTTGTGCTGTAAAGCGCGAACGGAAAAATTCTTTAGAGCCTCGAGCTCTTCTCTGAATCCCTCCTGGATTAGTTTTCGCAGAGCCTTGAATGTTCTGGACCTCTATATAAGAGACCATTTCCACCTTTCGAAATACAGAATAATTATCTGCATTTCTCACAATTCTCACAACTTCTCTTAATCTCTCAAATGGTTGAGCAACACTCTGCCAATAATATTCCTTATTTGAATCAGGTACCATTTATATCTCAACCATTATTCTTCTATCCTAATGTCATCAACGCCATGATCGAAGTAGAGATATATTTTTGAGCATTGCTATGCATCATCCTACACACCACACACCAATGTGTTTTTTATTTTTTTTCAATTTTTTTTTTCAATTGTTTTTTATTTTACTCTTCTTGAAACATTTATATTTTTTTATTCTTCATCCATATAATACACATTTAATAAGAGAAACAAATAAAAAAAATAAAAAAAGTTATGGTGTGTGGTGTGTAGGATGATGCAAAGATTAATTCTATATTTTTCTACCCGATTCGATGCTGAGGTTGTTCCAGAATTGAGAATGCTTGGTGCCCAATATGCTACTGTTGTTACAGCCATGTCCCAGAAATTACTGTCACATGTGAGTGAGGTAGATGAACTTAAAAGTTAAATTTCTGAGTTGCAACAAAGGCTCGCTAATAAATAAAAAAAAATTAAAATAAGAAAATAAGTAGTTGAAGAAATGTGTGAACTAGTATGCTCAAAACCTGCAACCATGAATAGAAGAGTGGGAACGAGAGAAAGAACAAATACAAAGCCAACATCAGCAATTAACAGTAGAGGTCCAACGTTTACAAGAAATATAGAGACAGTTTGCAGTTAATTTTATTGTAATTTATGAATTTATTTTATTTTATTTTATTTTGGCTTAGCTTATTTTGTTCTCATTTCCATCTGTATAAAATTAGTTTTGAGTTTCATTCCATTCACATCAGATCTTTTCTTTTCTTATTTCTTTTTTTCTGAAAAAAAAAAAACAAAACTCCTTTTAGTGCTTGATGCAACTTTATGCAATCTTTCTCTCACTCTAGATATGAAACATCAGTTCAAACAACATAGATAAAATTCAAAAGTACTAATTTTTAAAAATTAAAAAAATTAATGAAACAAACAATGTAAAAATAGAAAAGAAATGACTCATTCAAAAGCGGATTTTCTTAGACTCAATATTCCTAAAGAAATACTGCTAAACAAATGGGATAATAGGCAAGATAACTACTCTGCCAAAGCAGACACTTGCGATCGTTGTACTATCGCGTGTCGGTATCACTTTATCATGCCAGGAAATCCTGGACGCTGACAGCTTTTTTTTTTTTTTTTTTAACAATGAAAACAGTGAATAAAAAATTGAAAATGAAGATAAAAATAAAAATCATGAGTTTAAATCTACGCAAGCAATTATCCCTGGCAATGACGCCAAAAACTTGATTCACTAAAAAATGAGTAGCACAAAGGCTATTCCAAGTGCAGAAGAGTGTCGTGTAATAATTAAAAATAAATTCCTAGATCGTCTCCTCAGGAAAACTGCTTGAAAATCAAACTCGTATAAAATGGTAAAAATATTTATAATGAGAAAATAAAAATAAAAGTGATGATATATACCATGTATGCAGGAGTGCAATGAAAATGAAAATTTATTAGTCGTGAACCAGATTCATATTTGTTGGATTTGAGTGCAGTGATGATAAGTGAGAAATTAAAATGCAAGACAATAAATTAAAATTGTTGAAATTAATAAACTGAAATTTAAAGTGCGAAAAAGTAAATGACATTAATTTAAATAGCAGAAAATTAAAAATGCAGAAAAATAAAGACATAAATTTAAATAGCAGGAATTTAAAGTGCAAGAAAATTAAATGATATAAATTTAAATAAGCAATAATTAAAATAAACATTTAAAGAATTGTAAAAACATATTATAAACTTTAAATTGAAATAAAATAAAAATAAAACTGAAAATGAAAGGTAAAAAGTGAAGGAGGAAAGCTCGGTAATAATAGTTGGTCGACTAGGCTCTCTTACCGCGCTGCCTCTCCTCAGCTGAGATTTATTCAAAAATAACGGCAAGCTCCTCTGCTCTACTCCTAATTTCTAACATCAAACTCCGTCCGTTTACATGCCTTTATATCGGCTTCAAAAACTTTCTTCCATGTGAACAACCCGAGAATAATTCTCCGTGTCTGCAGTGTGCGTGCGTGGATTTGCTTTTGCTTTCGGCGTGTCCGTTGCTTTTTGTTTTGTGTCCTCGCGTCCGTCCAAACGAAATCGTATGCATTTCCTACTTTTGTGTTTTTCTTCGTTCTTTCATTCCTTTTTGTCCAGTTTTTCGCGTCTTAACTATAGCAAAAATATTCCAAACAAGGCCACTGGGGCCCCTGCGTGAGTTGTCCATCACATGCACCGAATGCAATTTTTTTTCTTTTCTTTTTGTTTCTCCAGCCTGGGCTGCTTTCTCTCTAGTTCTTTTTTTTTTTTGTTTGCCTTCTGTTTCTTTTGTTCCAGAGAAACATCTTTTTTATTCGCTGAAAATAATTTTTTTGTGGCATAAACTTTTCACCGGTGAAAATTTTCGCTGCAAATGAGTAATTGTGACGATAATTCAAAATTGTTGAAAAAAATATTGGACTTTTTTTGGCCTTTTTAAAATCTTTTGCGATGAACTATATCGTTATAATTGAGTTTTTTCAGCAATTTTAATAGTATACGGAGAGGTCATTTTTGTCAATTATTTGGACAATTGTGACTGAAAAAAATAATTGAAAATAGTATTTTTTGCCATGATTTTTTCTAATCGTCGAAATTGACCAAAAGTGGCTCTTTGACTTTGTCAAACCTACAACGATTTATAAATCACCAAAAATGACCAATTTCAGCGATTATTGAGGATATTTGCCACGATTTTGAGATCTCAAAAAGGTCTGATTCATTGAACATGCTGTTAATTAATTTAAATCACAACTTGAATTTATGTCTCTTAACCATTTTTCATCTAAAATCAATAATAAAATAATGAAATAATTAAAAATATATTAGTTCTAAATATATAAAGTATGCAATAATGCATCTCAATCATGAAACAAAGCTACATCGATCCTTACTATTTCTTCATTGTAATTGAATATAAAATATTGGTCTCTATTTAAAGAGAAATTACATTGAGATGTTAAGATAAGATAATATCTTGATCATTATGAAAATTAAATCTCTTGATTTGATAACTATGAGAATTAAATATCTTGATTTGATAATTATGAAAATCAAATCATTTGATGTTAGGAAAATGCTGAATGTACTTGAGAAAAACTTACAAAAAACTTAATTATCCACGTGTCAATTATTGATAGATTGAAAATCATGAAATCCAAAATTCAAAATTTGAATTTTAAAACATAACTAACAAAATCAGTCTTGTAAGTTAAAAAGTATAATTTAAACTATAAGTATATGTAGCACCACTCTTGATGTTGTTAGAGATTCTAGGTAACATTGCTGCTTTGGTTTTACTGCTCATGCATGGTTCAAGATGGACGTTATATATTTATATATGGAAGGTAGAAACTTTATTTTGTAGTTTTGTTCTTAGTTATTGAGTAACATAAATTAGCTTTTTCTTTTTCCCTTGGGACATATTTATGAACCCAGGCCCACTACTTTAATGAAAGTCATTAATTAAATTAAGGGTGGTCATAACACATTAGAATGCCTCTGTATATAGAGCAGCAAGCTTGCACCTATACAATACATCACAACAGTTCATATGATCTATAGCTAAGCATTAGTACTCTTTAATCCAAAAGAGAATAATGTAGAAGAAAACCATTCTAACGGCCTTTGGGTTGATGATGATGATGTTGATCCTAAGCGCAACTACTGCAAGAGCCGATCAATGCCATGATGCATTGAAAGCTTTGTTGCCTTGCATGCCCTTCTTGACGGGTCCTGACTCACCGACACCTAGTGCTAACTGCTGCCTAGGCGCACACGAAGTGCTGAATAAAGCTACGACCTCCGAAGATCGCAAGGCTCTGTGTGTCTGTTTCAAAAATGCTGTAGCTCAGGATGGTGTTAAGTCTGATAGGGCTGAACAGCTTCCCAACCTCTGCAAGGTCAAAGTTCCGGTTCCGATTAAACCCGATGTGGACTGCAACAAGTAATTTATTTCTCTCTCAGTCTCTGACTGCATGCATGCGTTTGGCTATGTTTGAGCAGGCGTATGCGTTTCTACTTGGTTCATGCGAACAATTTGACTAAAAAACAGTGATTCACCATGAGCTAGCTAGCAAATACATATAATTTTAATACCGGGTCATTTTGTATGTGAGAGTATTTATTTTCTTGATGAGTCATCTCGACTAATTATTTGTTTTTTCTTGGTGATTTGCAGATTATGAAGATTCTGTAGTAAGGATCGAGTGGAGATAACAAATAAAGATGGGGAACATTCGTAGATAGAGCAACATATATGGCCAAATATTCAGTTCATGTAAACATTAATATATCGGAGCTCGACTCTTTTTGGCTATCTTATATTATATATATATGCATGAAAAGATCAATTAAACGAATAAAATGATTCCTATATAGTTTCTTTGCAACGCTCTTTGGCCCGATTAATTACTTGACTTTAGGGGTTAACCTTCATATCTGCAGACTGTAATTGATTAATAGCATAATATGTGCTTAATTTTAATACTTGTAATTTAATTTGATAATGTTGTTTCACACGACACATATTTAATATTTTAATCTTCATTTTTTTGTCTAGTTTTATTTTTGTCCATAATTATTTATTCATTTTCTTTTTTTTTTGTTGACTAGTTTTATTTTTGTTTTTATTATTTTGTTTGTTTTAAAGCATCGTCCACGTCGATGCATGCAGCACCTCCGCACAACAACGACGCATGCACAGCGCCACTGCATCTGCACTTCCACGTTGCTCTGATCCTCCATAGCCCCCAAGCAACCGCACGTCCACTGCTGCAATACGTCCAACACCACCACCGTCTGAAGCTGCTCAGTCCAAGCACCACCTTGCTGGCAGCTATCCACCGCGCACTGCTCCTCAGCTACAGCCACCACCCAAACACGGCATCAAGCCGTTAGCCTGCAGTAGCGCCACCACTCCTTCCTCTGCTCAGCACAACCACAGTGCACCTCCTCCCGCTGCAGCGTCCCTTCCAGCAGCGCAGTCCACCCAGGGCCGGCTCAATATGATGTGGGGCTTAAGGTTAAAATTTGGAGTGAGGCCTTTTTTTTTTTTTTTAGGTAAAATTAAATAAATTTATTTTTATATTATATTTTTATTTAAAAATAATTCCTATCATTTTGTAAAGTAAAATTATTGATTAAGATCTTATACCACATTTTCAATTAACAACTGACTTAATCTTTATTAGAAAATTTTTGATTTAGAGAGAATTTTATCAAATATAGTTTTACAAGTACTTTAGACTTTTAGACACAATTATCATCATTATTGTCAATAAAGTTCTAAAACAACTTACACATTTGAAAAAAAGTAGGCCCTTGCCTCTTCAAAGGATTATATAAAATTTTTTATGAACACTGAAAAATTAAATTTTGTTATTTATAATTTTCACATTAATTATATATTAAACTAATAATGAGGAAAGAGAAGTGTATTCTTAGAAGGAAAATAGAGAAAATAATTTTTATATATGATACTTTTAAAAACTAATAATGATATAACATCTATTTGATATTGTTTATATTTTCATTCTTATTGAGTTAATTAAAATTTTTTATTAGATATATATATTTTTAAAAAAAATTATTCTTATATCTTTTTTAGGGGCCTTCTTCCATTAGGGGCCTTAGGCAATTGCCTAAGTGGCCTAATGGATGAGCCGGCCCTGAGTCCACCTCCTAGAGCAACCCAAACAGTAGCCACTGGACTCCACACGACGAAAGACAGCCTCTGCACCCTCTGTTTTCATACACCCAAAATTGAGTGTGAGCCGCTGCGCCTTCCGTAATACGGTGCACCTCCACGGTTGCTCCTCCAAGCCACGTGAACCAAATCATCCAAGCCGTCGTTAAGCGCGGAAAGCCCTGACCTTTTGACGAACCTCCTCGAAGACGCGAACCATCGACCTCTATCGAGACTCAGCCTTGACAAGATCCAAAAGATCGATCTGAGATGGGTTGGGGAGGCCTGAATATTGTCCTGAGTGTCAGAAATGCTCACGACTTCCCACCTTGAAGAATTCCATTCATCAAATTCCCTTGTGCGAGCAAAAGTTGGAGCTCTTGCCTGAGTATTGTTCTCTCTCTTATAGAAGTATCTTGCAACTCTGACCGCCTTCTTCTATCACTTGGAGTTGCGTTGCCTCCGAAAGCCTCTTCTTGGCGCTGATAACTCAAGGAGCAAGCAGATGGTCTTTCTCTGGAACAAAGGAAACAGAAGGCAAACGAACAAAAAAAAAAAAAAAAAGAATTAGAGAGAATGCAGCCCACGCTGGAGCTAGAGAAACAAAAAGAAAAGAAAAAAAAAATTGCATTCGGTGCATGTGATGGACAACTCAAGCAGGGCCCCCGGTGGTCTTGATTGGAATTGTTAGAAAGTACAGCGGAAAAATATCTTAAACTCAGTTTACTAAATTGTTCTACAAGTTTTTTCAGATTGGCAATTCACAAGCATTTCTTCTTAGTAGCGAAATGTACTATGTAGTATAAAACTCGAGTATCACTTAACAAATCTACAGCCTAAGTACTTTTTCAAGAGAGAACAAAATGAGAAAGATTTTTATCTATTTTTAGATGGGACAAAAAACCAATTAGAGGGGGACTATTTATAGTCCTCCTACACATGGCTGGCCTTAAAAACCAATTATAGGGGGACTATTTATAAGGGGACTATTTATAGCAATTTTAAAGCCAGCCTTCAAATTGCTGCCCACATGGGTGCCCCTCCTTCTAACACCTCCCACTCGCACACAGTGGACATGACCCCAGGTCTGCATCTCTCTAATGGTCTCAATCTTGTTCATATAAGTAAATAGGCCGTGCGACCACCAAGCACATCTGTAGAAAGGTGGGAGTACATATACCAAATCTCTTCCAGAGAAGACCAGCATAGTAACATCCCTAAAGTGCTGGTCATGTCCTAAACTCATTCGATCGCATCAAGATCAAATATTTTCGAACCCTCTTGAGTTAAAAAAACTCAGAACAATGCTTGACTACCTTCAAATCATTTCAATGTGTTCACAACCTTAGCCGCTACCAAGATGTAGCGTCATAGTTTGTCGTTAGCAAACACTATCGCAGATACGATATCGTAGAGTCTTCCCTTTGCACTCATATCACTCAATTTTGGTCGAATTGCTTTCCCAGCGATGCCTCTTTAGACCGTATCAATCATGACCATAGAAAGCATGCCAAAGTAGCAAACATCACAACTTCCATTTCGTGACATAGTCAAAGGTAAATGACACTTAACAAAATGATACTCACACAGTGAGAAAGAAAGGAACCTTTTACTCACTTACTCATGAGGTCGAATAAGCACATGTAGTATGAAACACATGCTATGGTGGATTTCTCTTTCTCAAAGAGCATATGTCCTTATCAACATCGTACAGATCTTGGTCTAGTCGCTCCTTAAGCGTCTAACCCGAGTTCCTCTATTTGCACACCTCCGAGGCGTCAAAGAGGATCTTGCATCTGGCTAACTACAGGTTACATGGATGGTGGGATAACCCATGCATAGTCCTTTCAATGGACCTCATCTTAGCTCCCACTAAGACGACATATCTTTGTATCAACCAACTTATCTCTTTGGACAAGTACCTAGGGACACAATGTCTCATCTCTACTCGCTACTCAAGCGCAAGAGGCAATCGCTCGTGTGAGTGAGCCAATCTAAACCTGTTGACATATCTTGTGTGTATTAGAAAAACAATACGACAAAGACAAGAATTGAATTATATTGTATTAGTATCCCAAAGGAAATGTTACATCTCAATGTCATTTGTAATACAAATTACATTTATAATCTACGCAGTCCTAGATTCCTAACATAAGCCTCAAAGACATCTCTTACTATAGGTTTCGTTAAGGGATCAGCAACTATGTGACTCGTAGAAAGATGTTTCAGAATCACTTCCTTTCGTGCTACCATGTCTCTGATGTAGTGATATCTGATATCTATATGTTTGGTTCTTCCATGATATTTTGAATCCTTAGCATATGCGAGAGCTGCCATGCTATCGCAGAATATCGTCACCAGATCTGTGCCAATGTCTAAATGCTTAAGGAACCTCCGTAACTAAACAGCTTCTTGAACTGCTACTGAACAAGCTATGTATTCCGCCTCCATGGTGGATAAAGCTATACAAGGTTGTTTCTTACTACTCCATGTAATGGCGCCATTGTTGAGTAGAAAGACATACTCAATGGTTAATTTGCGCTCATCTAGGTCACTGCCCTAGTCGGCATCACTGTAACCTCTTAGCTGCAAATTTGAATCCTGATAACACAACACATAGTCCGCAGTTCCCTTGAGATATCGCATAATCCTCTTGACTGCTTTCTAGTGAGCTAGTCTGGGGTTAGATTGAAATCTACTCACTAAGCCAACTGCATAGCATATGTCAAGCTGAGTACACATCATTGTGTATATCAGACTACCCACAACATTAGCATAAGGGACACGGGCCATCTTTTCCTTTTCTCTTTGAGTCTTAGGACATAACTCTTTAGACAAGTTCTCACTTCTTGCAACATGGGTGTCAATGAGTTTACATCCATTCATTAAGAAGCGTTCGAGAACTTTCTGTATGTAAGTTTGTTGAGATAAACACAAAAGTCTCTTTGAGCGATCTCTGTATATCTTAACTCTCAGAATGTATTATGCCTCACCCATATCCTTCATCTCAAAATTAAAGGATAACCACTCTTTTGTGGTGACTATCAACCCTTTGTCATTTCCAGCTAGTAGTATGTCGTCAACATACAATGACAACATAATGAAACTCTTTTTGGACCTTTTGACATAGACACAATGGTCCTCTGTGATCATCATAAACCCATTCAAGAGAATGGCTCAATAGAATCTGAAGTACCATTGTCTAAATGATTATTTTAGGCCATATATAAATCGTTTGAGCTTGCACACTTTGCGCTCTTGACCTTTGACCACAAAACCCGTTGGTTGATCCATATAGATATCCTCATCTAGTTCTCTATTGAGAAATGCTATCTTAACATCCATCTGGTAGAGTTCCAAATCCATATTTGATACAATAGCTAGAATCAGACGAATTAAGGCAAACCTCACCATTGGTGAAAATGTTTCTTCATAGTCTATACCCTCCTGTCGGGTATATCCTTTCGCCACTAAGCGAGTTTTATACTTATCTATTGATCCATCCGACTTGCGTTTAACTTTAAAAATCTATTTGTTCTCAATAGTCTTACACCCTGTCGATAGATCAACTAGATCCCAGACCTGATTAGTCTTCATAGACTCAATCTCATTATTGAGAGCTTTCATTCACTCATCTTTAGTAGAAGATGAGAGCGCCTCATTAACTGTTCTAGGCTCATCATCATCATGCGAAACTACCATAAAAGCTTCCCCTTCAATCTCAAAACAACGACGGGGAATACTTTCATGTGTGCTTCTACGCAGCTGAAGTTGTTGTGATTGAGTGACAAGTGGTGTGCTCCCACTCGAATTTAAATCTTTTTTATAATTTGTAGGAGTTTGAAGAATTTCTTCCTCATTCACAACTAAATTCCTTAAAGCACTTTCCTCTTGTTCCACAATCTCATTAAGTTCTAAACTTCTATCAACCTCACCTCTACTTGGAAACTCATTTTTAATGAAATCCACATCTGTGACTCAATCTCAGTCACACTTCCATCAGATTGTTCACCTATTAACACATACCCTTTAGAGTGTTCTGAGTACCTTATAAAGATACATTTTTTCCTTCTAGGGCTTAACTTCCCATACTTATGAGAAAGATCGTGAACAAAACCCGTTGAACCCCATGGCCGCTAGTTACTTAAATTGGGTTTCTCGCCGGTTCATAGTTCATATAGGGTGGAAGTTACTGATTTAGAAGGCACTCGGTTAAGAATGTAGGCAGTAGTCAAAAGTGCATCCAAAAAAAAAATTTGTAGGTTTGCTTGCGCTATCATTGACCTAACCATCTCAAACAGTGTTCGATTTCTACTTTCCGCCACGCCATTTTGCTGCGGTGTACTCAGTATCGTCAACTGTCTTTTGATTCCTTTTTCATCACAGAGCCTTTTAAATTGCTCAAAGAGATATTCTCGTCCTCAGTCAGTTCTTAAAGTTTTTAAACTCTTGTCTAACTGATTCTCAACCATCCTTAGATACCACCTAAAGCACTTCAATGCTTTAGACTTAGAGAAGATTAAGTAGATATGACCGTAACGTGAAACATCATCTATAAATGTGATGAAGTAAACACCTTTGTGTCTTGTCCTCACACTCATTGGACCATAGATGTCTGAGTGGACTAATTGCATTGGAAAAGATGCCCTAATGACTTTTCCAAACGGTTTTCTCTTAACTTTTCTCATTAGACAATGTTCATATGTGGGCAAGATGACTTTAGCGAGATTGCCTACTAAGCCATCTCTAACTAACCGAGTCATTCTATCTTGTCCTATATGGCCAAGCTAGTATGTCATTTATATGAATTCAAATTATCAGATACAGAAAGAAAAGCAATAGACTCATTCATATTTGAAGGAAAGTATTATCATAAAACACATGACTCAAATGAAAGGAAATATAATTGTTTTCAAATACAATCTAAAAATCAAGTTTTAATAGAGTAACTATGGAAAGTAAATTTCGTCAGATCTCGGGAGCGTATAGCACATTGTGGAGGAAAAGAGTGTGGCCACCCCGTAAGTCTAGCTTGTAGGTACCAAGTCCTAGTACCTCCACGCTAGCTCCATTCCCCACCTTGATATCACTGCTCCCTGCTAGAATCCGGCGATACTCTACAAATTTGATCTGTCTCGCGCTATGTGTTCGGTAGCTCCTGAATCAACAATCCACATAAAATAGGAATGAACAACTATCACATGGCTAGTTACCAAAAAAAATGCGAGAAAAGTCAGAGTGTACCTTCTTCAGCTCAGTGTAGTCACGAGCAAAGTGGCCATTCTTTCCATAGTTGAATCATTCTACTTTCGACTTGTTCTTCCCACGCTTGCCCCTCTTGCTGCACTGGAAAGTTCCTGACACCTTCTTGATTTGTCTAGCAGCTACTCCATTCTTGTGCTTCTTGCGCTTAGGTTTTGATGTTTTACGCGAACCAGAATTAGCCACATAGGCCATATAATTGGGCTTAGCAGTCTCTAGGCGCTCAGCCTCCAATTCTAAATGATGCGAGACATCATCAAAGTCTTTAATATTTTCGTTATGCATCAGGTTCTGGCTTATATTCTCCCAAGAATTCGGTAGTGATCTTATCATTGCCTGCACTTGCTGTTCATCTGTCAGATTGTTTCCTGCTGACTTAAGTTCACGGATTATGGTCGACATAGCTCTAAGATGCTGCTTCATCGTGTGGTCAGAGCACATCTTATAAGAGTCAAAACTCATGGTTAATCCACGCAGGCTGAAGTTCCACCAAACTTCAATTTCAAAGCATCCCACATGCTTTGGGCAGTGTCATAGATCTTGAACTCACACATTAGATCATTGTGCATGCTGCTTAACATTATTATGCGCATGCACGGACTTTTCTTAGCTCATTCAGTATAGGCTAGTTGATCTATCTTGTGTTGTTCCGAGGTCCCTGCCCCTGGCGGAGTAAGAGAGTGAGATAAGGCCTCCAAGACCTCTTGCTCGTCTAGGACATATTGGATCTTGCGATGCCAAATGTCGTAGTTCTCCCATCCAATTTCTCCCCTTTGTTTAGATCGGCAACTATGTTCTTGAATGCCATTTCACTACAATACGCAAAGAAGGGATATTACACATATACTTAAGAAATCTGCCTCGTCCATCCAAGCTAGAAAAAGAATAATTTAGACATGTCGCAAGATCGAAAAATCTCTAAATTTCAGAATCATCTCTTGTGCCACAATATCCAATTATTAAATTTCTAACCTAATTCCCGCATAAATTTAAAACAAATATGGGAGAATTAATCATCATAAATCTCAACCATACTCCCATTATCTTAAGTAGTCATCTAGACCTAGTCACATGTAAAGACATAACTTATTAAAACCGCAGTAACATTTTGGGCCAGTCTACAAGAACAGCTATCCAGACTACAACAACTTGTTAGGCCAGTCTACAAGGATATCCAAACTACAGCGACCTGTTAGGCCAGTCTATAATGATTCTTTTAAGACCATTACAGTCTGTTTTTCTTGTTCCATTAATGCATTTACAGTTCTTACTGGGCCACCGTAATCTTTTGGCTATACAATACATTTATAGTTCTTACTGGGGTCACTGCAATTCTTTCAGCCTATCATTTACATTGACAATTCTAACTAAGACTGTTTAGTAGAAATTTTCTATTTTATCATTAAAAGAATTGAAGACTAATGTCTAATTATTCAAACCTAACATTCATAGATGATAAAATAATCACATATCCACATATTCAATTCGCACATACATGTAATCACATTTAATCTAAAATATTAAATAAAAAATCACATGTAATATAACATTATGGAATTAAAAAAAAAAGCATGAATATAACCATATATTCACATGTAATCACATTAATCTAAAATATTAAATAAAAGATCACATGTAATATAACAATATATCTAAGCATATATTAAATCATGCCAAAAAAACAAAAAAAAAATTGAATAAAAAAATAAATGTATATTTAACCTCCATCTAAACTAAAGGAAAGTCACAACCTAGTGGTGCATGCTACCCTTATATAACTGGTGGTCTTGGGTTCGAATCCCAGATGCCATTTTCATCCCCTTTTATTTTATTTTATGTTTTTTTTAAATGGGTTTGAACAGTGCTGGGCCGAAAATGGCCCAGTCCCTTTTTTTTTTATTAAAACAAAAACTTTGAAGGGCCGAATGGCCCAAGCCCCTTTTTGTGAAAAAAAAAAAAAATTGGGCCAAAGGGCTTAGCCCATGTAAAAAACAGAAGGTAGTATACCTTCTTCAACCTTCAGATGGCTATTGTTCACGTGAACAGTAGCCCTTTCACAGCTGCCGCTTGGGTCCACCATGAGCAGCGTTAGCTGCTTCCACTGGCTGGAATCACTGACTCCAAGCGGCTGGATGGTGCCGTATCACCTCACTGGTGCGCGCAACACCTCCGTGGTGCGCGTAGCACCTCCCTGATGCGTGCTGCACCATCCTGGTGTGGCAGTACCTTGCGATGGTGCTCTCAGCACCACTGCGTTGCATCTAGATTTCTCACATACGCAAGAAAAAAAAATACAAACTGGAAACAATTTATAAATCTCTGATACCAATGTTAGAAAGTACAGCAGAAAAATATCTTAAGTTCAGTTTACGAAATTGCTCCACAAATTTTTCCAGATTGGTAATTTACAAGCGTTTCCTCTTAGTGACGAAGCGTACTATGTAGTATAAAACTAGAGTATCACTTAATAAATCCACAGCCTAAATACTTTTTCAAGAGAGAATAAAATTAGAAAGATTTTTATCTATATTTAGATGGGACAAAAAACTAATTATCGGAAGATTATTTATAATCCTCCTACACATGACTGGCGTTAAAGACAGCTTTTAAATTACTGTAATGCATAACTTTAAACCATATATTATAAGTAAATAATGTATGACTTTAAATTATGCATTACAAAAATGGTAACGGAAGAGGTCGGCCCTATGTAAGCGCCCAGAAATATTTTTGGTATAGCGTTAAGACTGACAAAAAGGAATGAAAGAAAAAAAAAAAACAAAAGTCAGAAATGCATGCGATTTCGTTTGGACGGACGTGAGGACACAAAAAAATAAACAACGGACAGAAAATGACAAAACACGCCGAAAGCAAAAGCAAATTCACGCACGCACACTGAGGAGACGGAGAATTATTCTCGGGTTATTCACATGGAAGAAAGCCTTTCTTCTGAAGCCTATATAAAGGCTTGTAAACGGACGGAGTTAGATGTTAGAAATTAGGTGTAAGAGTAGAGTAGAGCTTGCCTTTTTTTTGAAACTAGAGCTTGCTTTTATTTTTGAATAAAACTAGGTGAAGGGTGGGAACGCCGTAACGCATTTGCGAGCATAATGGATTATTTATTGTCGGCGAGTTTTTCTCCTTCATATTATGTAGCCCATTTCCAATTTTATTTTTGTTTTATTTCAGTTTGAACTTTATGATATGTTTTTGCAATTCTTCATTTTAATTATTGCTTATTTAAATTTATGTCTTACACTTTAAGTTTCACCTATTTAAATTAAATTTATGTAATTTAGTTTTCTTGTACTTTAAATTTCTGATATTTAAATTTATGGCATTTTTTTTTCTGTACTTTTAATTTTTTGTTATTTAAATTATAACTGTCATTTATTTTTTTACACTTTTAATTTTTGTTTATTAATTTTAGTAATTTTAATTTACTGTCTTGCATTTTAATTTCTTACTTTTTATCGCTGCGCTCAAATCCAACAAACATGAATCTGGTTCACAACCAGTAAATTTTCATTTTCATTGCACTCCTACATTTATTGTATATATCATCATTTTTATTTTTATTTTCTCATTGTAAATATTTTCACCATTTTATACGAGTTTGATTTTTAAGCACTCTCCCTAAGGAGACGATTTAGGAATTTATTCCTAATTAATACGTGACACTCTCCTGCACTTAGGATAACCTTTGTGCTGCTCATTTTTTAGTGAGTCATGTTTTTGGCGTTGTTCCTGGGGATAGTTGGTTGCGTAGATTTAAACTCGTGATTTTTATTTTATCTTCATTTTTATTTTTTTATTCACTGTTTTGATTGTTAAAAACAAAAAACTGTCAACGTCCAATATTTCCTGGCATGATGAAGTGATACCGACACGCGATAGCACAATGATCTCAAGTGTCCGCTTCGGCATAGTAGTTATCTTGCTTGTTATTCCATTTGTTTGGCGGTATTTCTTTAGGGATATTGAGTATAAGAAAATATGATTTTGGATGAGTCATTTCTTTTCTGTTCTTACATTGTTTGTTTCATTAATTAAAAAAAAAAAATTACTGCTTTTGAATTTTATCCATGTTGTTTAAACTGATGTTTCATGTCTTGGGTGAGAGAAAAATTGTGTAGAGTTGCATCAAGTACTAAAAGGAAAAAAGAAAAGAAAAGATTTGATGTGAATGAAATGAAACTCAAAACTAATTTTATAGAGATAGATATGAGAACAAAACAAGCAAAGCCAAAAAATAAAATAAAATAGCTGCAAACAGTTCCTATGTTTCTCGTAAATGCTGGGCCTCTACTGTTAACTGCTGATGTTGTCTTTGTATTTGTTCTTTCTCTCATTCCAGCTCTACTATCCATGGTTGTAGGTTTTGAGCATACCAGTTTACATATTTCTTCAAATGCTTATTTTCTTATTTAATATTTTATTTCTTTTATTTTTATTAGCAAGCCTTTGTTGCAACTCAGAAATTTAATTTTAAGTTCATCTACCTCACTCACTCGTGACAGTAATCTCCGGGACATGGTTGTAACAGCAGCAGCATATTGGACATTGAGCATTCTCGATCCTGAAACAATCTCAGCATCGGATCGGGTAAGAAAATGTATCCTTGTTCCGATCATGGTGTTGATGGTATCAAGATAGAAGAATAATGGTTGAGGCGTAAATGGTACCTGATTCCAATGAAGAATATTATTGGTAGATTGTTGCTCGGCCATTTGAGAAATTGAGAGAAGTTGTGAGAATTTAGAGAAATATGATAAATGCAGAGAATTGTTTTGTATTTCGAAGGGTGGAAATGGTCTCTTATATAGGGCCCAGAGTATTCAAGACTCTGCCAAAACTAATCCAAGTGGGGCCCGGAGCAGAGCTCAAGTCCCTAAAGCATTTGTTCGTTCGTGCTTTACAGCACGAATCGAGACTCATGGCAGAGCTCAAGGCTCTAAAGCATTTGTCGTATCGATGGTTCCATTGCATAGGACCTAGGACTTCTTGATTTACAGTAGTTGTCAGACTCCATAATTTATGGCATTTGTTGGGTTCCAGGTTTTACAGCAATTGGATGAAAATGACAACACTCAGCTGGTAGATCAATGCTTATTCAACTCAATACAGCTTTAGGGTTTTAGTGTTGAGAACGCTCAACACTGAGCTGGAAAGGAACGCATGAAAATTTTCGCATTCAAATTTTTTTTCACCCCAAGCATTTCACACTTGGCCAGCAAGTTCTTCTTTACAACTCTCGCTTACATATTTGAATGATGTTTCTATGAAATTTGAGCATCTTGGTGGAGTGGTTGTAAAGAAGAACTTCCTGGCCAAGTGTGAAATACTTGGGGTGAAAAACAATTTCATGCATTCCTTTCCAGCTGAGTGTTGAGCGTTCTCAGAACTAGATCCCTGAAGCTATATCAAGTTGAATGAGTGTTGATCTGCCAATTGAGTATTGTCATTTTCATCCAATTACCATAAAACTTGGAACCCAACAAATGTCGTAAATTTCGGAGTCTGACAATTGTCATAAATCAAGGAGTCCTGGGTCCCGTGCAATGGAACCATCAATACGACAAACGCTTTAGAGCCTCGAGCTCAGCCCTGGGTCCCGATTTGTGCTATAAAGCTCAAATGCTTTAGAGCCTCGAGCTCCACTCTGAGTCTCGCCTGGATCAGTTTTCATGGAGTCTTGAATGCTCTAGGCCTCCATATAAGAGACCATTTCCACCTGTTGAAATACAGAAAAATTCTTTGCATTTGTCACATTTCTCTCAATTCTCACAACTTCTCTCAATCTCTCAAATGGCCGAGCAACATTCTGCCAATAATATTACTAATTTGAATCAGATACCATTTACACCTCAGCCATTATACTTCTATTCTAATGCCATCAAAGCCATGATCAGAGTAGAGATACATTTTTCTACCCGGTTCGATACTGAGGTTATTTTAGGATTGAAAATGCTCGGTGCCCAATATTTTGTTACTGTTACAACCATGTCCCGAAGATTACTGTGATGGGTGAGTGAGGCAAATGAACTTAAAAATCAAATTTTTGAGTTGCAACAAAGACTTGCTAATAAAATTAAAAAAATATATATTAAAATAAGAAAATAAGTAGTTGAATAAATGTGTGGACTGGTATGCTCAAAACCTGAAATCATGAATAGCAGATCTGGAGCGAGGGAAAGAACAAATATAAAGCCAATATCAGCAGTTAACAGCAGAGGTCTAATGTTTACAAGAAACATAAGGATAATCTGCAGCTATTATTAATTTTTTTTGCTTAACTTGTTTTGTTCTTATTTTCATATCTATAAAATTAGTTTTGTGTTTCATTCCATTCACATCAATCTTTTCTTTTTCTTTTTTCTGTTTTTAAAACTCCTTTTAGTGCTTGATGCAACTCTACACAATCTTTCTTTCACCTAAGAAATGAAATATCAGTTCAAACAACATAGATAAAATTCAAAAGTAGTCAATTTTTTTTTTTTTAAATTTATGAAACGAACAAAAAAGAAATGACTCATTGAAAAGCTGATTTTCTTAGACTCAATATCCCTAACGAAATACCGCCAAACAAATGGGATAACAAGCAAGATAAGTACTCTGCCGAAGCGAACACTTGCAATTATTGTGCTATCGCGTGTCGGTATTACTTCATCATGCCAGGAAATCCTAGACGCTGACAAAATTTTTTTTTAACAATCAAAACAATGAATAAAAAAAATTGAAAATGAAGATAAAAATAAAAATCACTGGAGGAGGTGCACTGTGGTTGAGCTGGGCAGAGGAAGGAGTGGTGGAGTTGTTGCAAGCTAACGGCTTGATGCCGTGTTTGCGTGGTGGCTGTAGCTGAGGAGCAGTGCGGTGGATGCCTGCCAGCAAGGTGGTGCATGGGCTACGCAGCTTCAGACGGTGGTGGTGTTGGACGTGTTGCAGCAGTGGATGTGCGGTTACTTAGGGGCTATGGAGGATTGGAGCAACGTGGAAGTGCAGATGCAGTGGCGCTGTGCATGCATTGTTGTTGTGCGGAGGTGCTGCATGGATGTGGAGGATGCTGTAAAACAAACAAAATAATAAAAACAAAAATAGAAATAGTCAAACGAAAGAAAAAGAAAATAAATAAATAATTAAGGACAAAAATAAAACTAGACAAAAAAATAAAAACTAAAATATTAAAGGTGTATTGTGCATGTGAAACAACATTATCAAATTAAATCACAAGTATTAAAATTAAGCACACATTATGCTATTAAACAATTTAAATCACAACTTGGAGTAGTTATGCCTCTTAAACATTTTTTCATCTAAAGCCAATAATCAAATAATTAAAAATATATTTAAATGTATAAAATATGCAATAATGCAGCTTAATCATGACGCAAAACTACATCCATACTATTTATTCGTTGAAATTTAATATAAATTATTGGTCTCTATATAAAGAGAAATTACATTGAGATGATGAGATAAGATAAATATCTTGATCATTATGAAAATTAAATCTCTTGATTTGATAATTATGAGAATCAAATATCTTAATCATTATGAAAATTAAATCTCTTGATTTGATAATTATGAGAATCAAATATCTTGATTTGATCATTATGAAAATCAAATCTCTTGACTTGATAACTACGAAAATCAAATCTCTTAGATTTGATAATTATGAAATTCAAGTGAAAATAATTAAATAAAGTTTTTGATTTGATGTTAGCAAAATGCTAAATGTACTTGAAAAACACTTACAAAAAACTTAGTTATCCACGTGTAAGTTAAAAAGTACAAATAAAACTCTCTTGATATTGTTAGAGATTCTAGGTAACGTTGCTGCTTTGGTTTTACTGCTCATGCATGGTTCAAGATGGACGTTATATATTTTATATATGGAAGGTAGAAACTTATATTGTAGCTTTGTTCTTAGTTATTGAGTAACATAAATCAGCTTTCTTGATCTTTTTCCCTTGGGAAATATTTATGAACCCAGGGCCACTCCTTTAATGAAAGTCATTAATTAAGGGTGGTCATATATAACACATTAGAATGCCTCTATATATAGAGCAACAAGCTTGCATGTATACATAATACAATACATCTAAACAGTTCATATCTATAGCTGAGCATTAGTCTTTAATCCAAAAGAGATTAATGGAGAAGAAAATCATTCTAACGGCCTCTGGGTTGATGATGACGATGTTGATCCTAAGCGCAACTACTGCAAGAGCCGATCTATGCCAGGATGCATTGAAAGCTTTGTTGCCTTGCATGCCCTTCTTGACGGGTTCTGACCCACCGACACCAAGTGCTAACTGCTGCCTAGGCGCACTGTTAGACCCCCACGTAAGGCGGCCTCTAAAACCATGACACATATCCTAGCCATGTCCGGGACATGTCCCTTGATCATGCTACGAGCATGCCTTGGCCCGTGTCTTGACACGCACGGGGCGCCCAGCATGCAGGCCATGCGTACGCACATGCGCGCGCCACGCCTCGGACGTAGCGAGGTTAGTGGCCATGCTCAGCCCAGCGCACGGCCAGGCATGCGAACGCCCATGCGCATGCTAGCACACCGCGTGGCCCTGCGCACGCACGCAGCCCACACGGCCCAGCGCACGCACACAGGCCGCGTGGCCCTGCGCCCCCATGCCATCCGCATGGCCTTGCGCCCCCATGCCACTTGCGTGGCCCTGCGCCCCCATGCCACCCACATGGTCCTGCACCCCTATCCTGGCCGCACGCCCATGCGCACGCCCAGCCAGCGCACGCCCATGCGTGCGCCCATGCAGCCGGTCATGCCCACACCCGCGTGGCCCTCCTGCCGCAC
>QEOT01002051.1:8344-36522 GCA_003123785.1 Pterocarya stenoptera
ACATAACATTTATAATAAGCATAATAAACATGAATCGTGGTTTCTTACCACCACACATACACAAATATCCTAAAAGTAAGTTATAGGCTAACTTACAGTGATTACGTGTGATGTATTAAATAGCATGAAAGTGCTTGAACAATAAACGAAAGGCCTGTGTTTTGTAGCATGAAGGGAAATGGGAGAAGCAGCTACCTCTAATAAAGTTTGCTTACAATAATAGCTTCCAGGCCACCGTTTAGATGGCATCCTATGAAGCTCTATGTGGAAGGAAATACAGATCCTCGTTGTATTGAGATGAAATTAGGAAGAACAAGGTGTTCGAACTGAAAGTCCTGTAGAAGATAAAAGACCAGGTTTAGTGATCAAAGAAAGGATGAGAATGGTGCAAAGTCGACAGAAGAGTTATGCCAACAATAGAAGAAGAAATCTGGACTTTGAAGTTGGTTGTAAGGGAAAATTGAGTCCAAGGTACATGGGAAAGTACAATATAATGGAAAAAATGAGAGCGGTTGCATATCGTTTAGATTTACCAACTGAAATCCATGGAATCCATAATGTGTTCCACATGTCCGCTTTGAAGAAGAGGTTTGGGGATCATACTTCAGCAGTCGTGGACCTTGATAGTATACCATTGCAATTGAACCTAACATATATAACACCCCTCCTATTTGCCCTTATATATTAGCTCATTAGAGTAGTCCACGACCCTTAGAGCTTTAGAAAGAATTAAATTAAGTTTATAATCTTGGTTAAGAGCATTGATCGATCACCATACGCTTAGTGATCTTGAAACCATGTTTTAAGCTTTTATTTTTATTCTTATCATTTCTCATTCTTTTCTTCTAAAATTTCCTTATTTAGTTATCCATTTATATTACTCTTAGATCATATTAGAATTTTAGATAAATCTTTACACCTGTCATTTAGGGTAATGACGTGCCAAACCCTAAAAACCATACCAATCGGCACCCATGTATACTTTTATGTGCAATGGACTAATGTACCCCTAGCTCGAATATTCTTATACCATTTTTATCGAGGAAATTTGTGTCATTGGCCCCCCAATTTTATTCATGAAATTTCCTACCAAGCTTGATTTTCGAAAACCCTAGCTAAAACCCCAAATTTTGCCCAATCCAAAAACACCCTTGAATTTTCAGCAACCACCCATGAAAATTCTCGATTTATTTGATTTTATTTGATCACCACTTCACCACCCAATCTCCACCGTCTACCACCTAAAGAGGATACTCAAGTATGCCTTAAACTAGCCACAAATGCCAAGAGGATAGTCCAAATGAATAAGACAAAAAAAAAGTTTTGCCTTGTGAATTACCCCATACTTGGCTGCATCATTAATGCTTAAGCATTGCATTAATTGCACCACGCTTTCAGCACTACCGCACGGCAATGCCCCTCTCCCCATAGTCATTTCAGCCTACTCTAACTTGCAATGATCACCAAGTTAGCCAACCACCCAAGGAGGATCTAGGCTAGGCGACATCATCACCACCGCCCAAACCCCCCAATGGGAGGCCACCTTGCCAACCTCACACACACCCCTTGGAGCCTATATAAACTCCACTCCACCCCCACTTCTTCTCACTTCACTTCCTCAAACTCCCTTGTGCGTTCTTGAGAGTTCTCATCCTCTAGTTCTTTGAAGTTCTTAAGTAAGTGAGTTCTTGAGTTGTGAGCTTTGAGTTGGAAGCTTCAAAGGCTATGGAATCTTTGTAAGTTTTCTCTCTAGATCTTAGTTTATATGTTGAGTTGTGTTTTTTAGTGTTAGAATTAATTTTGGGTGATTATAGCATGAGATACCATGTTTAGCTAGAAGCCGAAATATTAGTGGATAGGTTTATTGTTTAAATTATTTTGGTGAAAATATTAGTTATGGCATGCCTTGATAATTTATGATATGATTCGATTATGTCTTAGAATAATTTTTGAAGGTTTAGTTTGAGGTTAGAAACATGTTATAATAGGTTTTAATCTCTATCTTATGTTTATCATCAAAGCATGTATGATTTGACTTTTAGTCATGCTTCATTTGAGAAAATTGGACTTATTTTATGATTGAAATATGAGCATTTAGAAAACCTTCTGATTGGGATATGAAGAAATGCATGATTTGATTCTAGCATGCCACTAATAGAAAGGTCATATCATGCATCACTTGAGGTTTAGCTAGGATTTAAGGATTTTATTAGGCATGATTAAGTGTTAGGATGAACTTGCTCAAAGTTAAGCTTTTATTTCGTCATTGAGGATTTATAGTGATCATCTTTTTTAATTGGAGGAATTTTTCATGCATGCATTCATAAGGATCAATAGTCAAAATTTTGTATAAGCATCAACTAGAGAGCATGCCACGAATTGAGAATGAATAGGCTAAGATCACTTTGATTTTTTTTCAAGTATAGATGGTCTTAGAATGTGCAAGATATGAGTACTATGAATTATGGTTAAGATTGGAGAGCATTTGCATTAGTTGCAATATTTGAAAGTTTAGGGGTATTTTTGTAATTTCTCATTTATCTAGAAAATTTTATTTTTTCCTTAAGCTAGATAGATTCTAACTTAGTACAATTTTTATCACAGCCACTACTCCACTTCCAACTTCAACAGTCTTTAAATTGGCCTCTAACTTACACTTTGATGATTATTTATGTTTTATTGATAAACGACGCATGCATTTTATAACTGTCATATTGAGCATGAAATGTCATATCTTATATTTCATTTTGTTATTTTGCATACAACTATCATTTTATGTGCCACATACATGCATATCATGAAAAAACAATATAATTATAGCAATTCAAAATTTCCTTGTATTACCTGTAGTTACCCATATGCTATACCATTGGTCAAAGCCTACGTACTATAATTCACATCCGGTAATTTTAATTTGACATCAAGGCAAACTTATATACTTGATCAAAATCTAAACCCCATATTTGAAAAGTTCTTACATTAAATTCTACCAAATCTGAAGCCTACTAAAATTTGAACCTTAATTCTTATCTAAAACCTCAAATGTCACGAAACCAGTTCTCATAATCCACAAAATCTAAGACCTCGAATTTCTTAGAATATATTCCCTAAAAAGCCTGCAGATTCTAAAACCTTAAATGGCAACAGAATTATTTCTTGAAGTTCGCATAACTCGAAACATCAAATCTGAAATTTATTTTCTAAAGTCCGCCGATAACCAAAACCTCATATACTATAGTTTGTAGAACCTCAAACCTAACTTTCGATCAAGCTTATGTACAACTTCAAAATCTAAACCTTACATCTTATCAAAATCATTTCCCACAGTCAACAGAATAAGCCTACAGAATCTAAAACCTCAAATGTCATGAAAATCATTTCTTGAAATCTACAAAACTAAAACCTTAGATTTCGTGGGACACATTCCATAGGTCTGCGGATGTTAAAAACTTAAATATCATTGTAATCATATCTTGGAGCCTGCAAAATTCTAAGGCCTCAAATCTCATCAAAAATACTTAAAGTATGCAAAATCTGTAAACCTCAGATTTCCAAAAACTCAATCCATAAAGTCTGCAGAATCTCAAACCTGGCTCTGATACCAACTATAACACCCCGATCTCGAGGATCCAGGGAGTTAGTGCCTGTCACCTAAATTCATCTCCTATAGCACAATTATATTTACTCCAAAGACTCCATAAAATATAAATTTACTTGTTCAAACCAAATATATATGTTCATCCACAATGACACCAAAGAAAACCTCAACATAACAAACTAAAATCTCTTTAAAGACTCTAAATATCCACATCTTAAAAGTATTCAATTCCACAAAAAATAATAAATCTACTGAATAAGACTCTCCAATAATTACTTGTACCCTTTTCCACTTATTCCTTTTCGATCATCTAATCTTGCTCATGCTTCATACTCTTGATTTCCAACTGAACCATCAAAATTATCTAAAAAATATTGTGGAGATAAGGGGTGAGTTATCAACAACTCAGTAAGAAGAGAATATATACTAGTATGTCAATATGAGCATTTATAGAGTTCAGAATGCAGAACAAGACATTTTTATTTCAAATGCAGAACCAAAACATGTTATCAAAATATCAGAGCGATAGTTCAAAATATTCATATTCAAAAGTCCTTTGGCATAGCATAACTGAAATATCACATCATAACAGAATTTCATGTTTAACCCTCGTGGTAGGCTTGTGCAAACCCCGACTGCCAGCCAAGCATAAACAGAATGTGAAATCTTTCTCTTATTATTCTCAAAGCCCAAAGTGTGCATACGGGAAAGACCACGCAAAAAACCACTTTGCTTCCAAAGTGGGTGAACCAGAAACATAAAAGTTGGTACCAATCCAAACAGAGATCACAGTTTTACACCAATGGTAAAGTCAGAACAGTACAAAACAGAACAGAAACAGAATGTCATGCTTCAAAGGTCACATCATATCATAGTAGAGTACATAACAGAATTCAAAACAGAACAAATTCAAATCATCTTCATATAATCATGCACAATTTTTCATATTTGCTCTTTTTGCACAATTCAGAAACAAAATGCCAAAAATAACTTATGTCTACACCAATCATGAAAGAAAAATATTTTTCTCTTCTTATACAGATTTCATGAGTAATGCAGATGAAATGACCGAGGTTGTTTTTAGCTTTTCTTTTCATAACAAAACATGTATATTTTTCATAAAACCAACCTCAGTCCATTCATTTTATGCAAAGTCTAGCATAGGAACCCCGCTTACCTGAACTTTTTATCTTTTCTGAATTTTTTCACAACAATGTCGAATGAATATCAATCATTACATATAAAATAGACACGTAACTTACTTAAATCTCTAATTAAACACGTATTCTGCTATTTAAGCCTAAAATACTAAAATAACATATTTTTCCTAAAAATCTAAAATTCCCATAACCCTAAAATATCACCACTTTTTTTAAATTTATCGATATCCACTTAACTTCTCCTACTAATACATTAAACTCTAAATTATTTATATAAAATAAAATGTATGGCTAACATATTTAGTCAATTAAAACTAAGCCCTTTTTTTTTTTTATAGAAGAGCCGAAGATCACATGTCCAATAGTGATCCCGTACCTAATTTATTAATAGTCCTTACTTATGGCGGAGGAATACCGTGGTGACAAACTGACACTAAGGATTTACATAAAAAATCAAAACATCCCCTGTATCCAACCAAAACAACCCCACCCAAGTACCAACCAATCTAACACCACTCAAGACAAATGAATAAAAGTAAATATTCCTACAATCTTTGCCCAGAAAAAAGACACGATAACTAAATGAAATAAACCCCCTTAGGCTCTGAAACAAATAACATCTTATAACAATTAAAAGGAACAAAACCCGTCCCTATAAGCTTCTCCTTTTAAAACCCAGCACTTTTCCTCTTACATCTAATTGCTGGAAGACCCCACTTGTCCACTCTGATCAAGCCCCGCAACAGAGGAGGCATCTCATTCGTTGTTGTCCATTCCACATCTCCATCCGTTGCACCTCTTCTAGCTAACCAGTCTGCAACACCATTTCCTTCCCTGTAAATGTACGAGAATTTTGTAGACATCGATGACAGCAATTGCTGAAGCTCTTCCCAATATTCCTCCAAATACCAAATCCCACATCTATTATTCTGCAACCATGACAGTATTACCTTGGAGTCCATTTTGATTTCTACTGCATTTAATCTCAAACTTTTACACCGTTTAACTCCCTCCAACAGCGCTCGTAATTCTGCTTGTGTACTATTTCCATATTGCAGATTCATTGCAAATGCTAAAATGATACCTCCCTGCCTATCCCGAATCACACCACCAGCCCCCGAAGCTCCTGGGTTCCCGAGACAGCTTCCGTCCGTATTAAGCTTCACATATCCCTGAGATGGCTTAGACCATTATATTAGTTTAAATGAATGATATTGAATTGGAATTGGAATAATATTTAAACAATTGAGAATGTAAGAGTCGGATTGATTTATCTTCTTTGGTTTGGAAAAAACTTGGCAGATCACACCTATCCACTGCTTGATAGAATGCCACACCTCCTGGGCTGATTCCTCTTTACCTTCCATACGGGCAGAACATCTTCTAGCCCGTAGCCTCCATGATATAATAGTAGGTAATAAACCCAATACAACACCTATTTGAGAAGCATTTTCAGCTCTCCGAAACCAGCTAATGCAAGTCTCATGCCAAGTTCTTCCAATTGGCAACCCAAGAATAGCACCATATTTTTTCCATACCTCTGATGCAATCTCCCCCTCAAATAAAACATGATTCTGGTCTTCTTGTTTTCCTTGTCTACAGCAATTGCATTTCGAGACCAATGGAATTTCAATCCTCCTAATTTTCTCATCCACCGCTAAAGCACCATGCCATGCCTTCCACATAAAAATAGAAATTTTTTTTGGGAGCATCTTATTCCACATCCATTTATGCCCCTCAACAATCTGACCCCTTACCCGAATACACTCCTATGCTGAGTTTGTGCTAAAACTTCCATTTTCAGTTTTGGTCCAAACTAAAATATATTCTCTCTCTTTACAATTCACAAGGACATTGAGTGCCCTCTCTGCCATATTAGTTCCCACCAGCCTCTCTAACATGTCCATATCCCACCCATTCCTCAATTGACATTCTTTAACTTTCAATAGAGGTGCCCACTTACCAGAATATTATCAGCTAAAGGCCCCTGATTCAGCCAATTATCATACCAGAAAAATACATTTCCTTCTTTGAGTTTCCATTTGGAGTTATTCAAGACAATAGGTATACTCTTAACAATCATATGCCAAAACCTTGTTCCCTTTTGAGGACCAAGAAGCATCAAAGGTTTGTCCCGAACATATTTAGTACGAAAAAAATTTGCCCAAAAGGAATTTTCATGTACCAGTTTCCATGCAAATTTTAGATGCAAAGCATTTTGCATGTCATCCAAAGCTCTAATGCCCAAACCCCCTTCAGCTGTTGGCCTACAAATTTTCCTCCATGCAACCCATTTTTTCTTTCCCCTCCCATCTCTTTCACCCCAAAAAAGAGAGCTCATTAAACGATTTAACACCAATATAATTTGTTTAGGAACTTTCAAAACTACTAATAGATGTAAAGCCATGCTTGCAAGGACATGTCTCAATAAAATCACTCTTCCTCCCGCCGATAGCAATCTCATTTTCCATCCACTTATTTTTTTCTGAACCTTACTCACCAATTCCTCCAAATCCCCTATTTTAAGTTTCCCAGAAATAATAGGCACTCCCAAATATTTAAAAGGAAAATTTCCTTCTAAAAAACCAGTCATCCTTTTAAGATTTCTTCTTCTAGCTAAAGGAATATGTTTAGAGAAAAACATAGCCATTTTTTCTTTATTTATCAATTGACCAGACCACTTCTCATATGTCTCTAAGATTTTTAAAATGCACTGAAAAGATCTACGACCTCCATTAGAAAAGATGACCACATCATCCGCATACATAAGATGGGAGATCAAAGTAGTACCTCTAGCTTGTGAAAATTGCCCAAAACTTTTATGCTCCACACTTTGTTTTTATTAGAGATAATATTTCATGCAAAATAATAAACAAATAAGGGGACATTGGATCCCCTTGTCTCAACCCTCGACCTCCTTTGAAAAAACCTTTTGTAGTACCATTCATCAGGATAGAGTACCAAGGCGTAGCAATGCACTCTCTAATCAATTTACAAACTTTTGTAGAAAACCCAAAAGATCTGAGAACCAATATCAAGAAATCCCAATCTACCCGGTCATATGCTTTAGCCATGTCGAGCTTCAACACCACATTTCCTCAATTTTTTTTTTATTAATAGAATGAACCATCTCCTGTGTCAAGCTTATATTTTCGAATATACTTCTTCCAGGAATAAATGCACCTTGTTCAAAAGAAATAATTTTTGGAAGAAGACCAGCCAATCGCTTCACAATCACCTTAGAACAAATTTTGTAAAACACTGAACAAAGACTTATAGGCCGAAATTTGTCAAACCCCGTTGGCGACTCCATTTTTGGAATTAACACGACAAAAGAAGAAGTATAAAATCTTGGCCATTTACCTCCTCTTAAAAATTCTTCAACTGCTACCATAATATCCAATTTAATAATGTCCCAAACACTTTTGAAAAAACCCGCTCCAAAACCATCTGGACCTAGAGCACTATTAGAAGGAATGGAGTCCAAAGCATTTTTCACTTCAATTATCGAAGGAATTACACTAATTGCCTCACTTTCCTCCAATGTTATAACTGGGGAGATAATTTGAGATAAATCTGGCAAGCTGTCCCAATTTTCTTTTTGCAAAAAACTAGAGAAATAATTTACAGCTCTTGAATGAATTTCCTCAGGCGAACGCAAATACGTACCATCGTGGAGCTTCATTTCTGTGACCCTCTTTTTTCTTTTGTAAGATAAATATGCACGGAAAAAATGTGAATTTTGGTCACCTTCCACACGCCATTTCACTTTCGCCATCTAAGCCAATCTAGTTTCTTCCCGCTTTCTCCACTTCGCTAAATCTATATGTTTCAACACCAGATTTTGTTCAATTCCCGGATCCCAATCCTGTTGTAATGCTGTTTATAATACTTCAATTTGACTTTCTAACTCCTGTAGATGAACCTCGGTTCTTCCAAAAATTCTCCTATTCCATTCTCTCAATGCTCCTCTTAGTTTTTTCAACTTGAAAGCCAGTTTCAATAGACCCACTCCTCCCACATCCTCCTCCCAAACTTTCCTCACAAACTCATGAAATTCTGGATGATCTATCCACATTTGCTGGAACCAAAAAGGAGAAGGACCATAAACAAAAGGATCTGACTGAAATTCCAAGAACATAGGCGAATGGTCTAAAGTTGATCGCGATAAATAACAGTTACTGACATTAGGAAATTTTGTCAGACAATTAGTATTCAAAAAACACCTATCCAGTTTTGCCCAACTCCTAGCTAAACCTTTCTGCCCGTTACACCAAGAGAACTTCTTGCCCAAAGTCTTCATGTCAATTAATCCACAACTCTCAATCCAAGCATTAAAATCCTCCATTGCTTTTCTCGGACGATTTCTACCTCCCCTACGTTCCGAATCATCTCTTACAATATTGAAATCACCTACTATAATGCAAGGTTCATTACCTAGAACTTGACCATTTAACTTCTCCCATAGCTCTCTTCTCTCCACCATAGTACATTTTGCATATACAAAACAGCAAAATAAATGTGTAACTCCATCATCAACACAGGTTAAAATAAATTGTTCGTGACACAGAACAAGTTGAACTGAAATATCATTTTGCCAAAGAACCCAAATTTTTCCTGCCTCTCCTTCATTAATAACAAACTGATCTATATTTAATAATTGTAAAATATGTTGCACCTTATCAGATGATGCAAAAGGTTCCATTAAAGCAACAATTTTTGGTTTTAACCTCATACCAACTTTTTTAATCGACTTCTAGAAGTACCAAGACCTCTAATATTCCAAGATAAAATTGGGCCAATCATAAGGTAGATTTATTTGGCCGGGCTAACACCCGATTTGAACAACGAACCTTTTCAAATTTTTTTCGAGCTCCTTTTTTCTTCTTGTCAGCTTCCTCATTTTCTGTTGCGTAATCTTTATGTTTTGAAAAATTTTTCATATTCTCTTCCATATCTGGTTCAGAAACAGAGTCATCCAGAAAATTATTTTTCGCAGCATTCTCATCAAGCATCTTCTCCAATTCCGTGGCAATCTCTCTCTGCTCAGGGAAGTTTTCAACGTTCACATCATCTGTATTAGTCTCAGAAAGAAATTCTCCCCTATTATTATTCTCATCACCCCACTCCTCTAGTGTCACCTCCATTTCCTGATTTATAGTATCTTTTATTCCAGGACTTTGTATTTCCTCTTCTTCAATTTCCTCTACATGATATTCATTTCCTGATAAATTCTTTTCTTCATTCAACCGATCCTCATTTCTGTTACTTTCCAATGTTTCTTGACAACTTTTGACCTGTCCCACCTTAATTTCCTCTTCATGTTGTACTAAGACTTGATCCGAAGGATTTTCCATTCAGGGGTTCACATTTTCACTTGTATTTTCTTGTTCTGTTCCTGAAACCAAAGTCATCACTCCTTTACCCTTATCTTTATCTCCATTTGTGCCATCTTGTTGATCCATTTTCGTAGCTTCCACATCTTTTACAATTTTATGTACCCAAACTTTTTCTCCATGTATCTGAGTCTTCAATCGGCACGTACGTACATTATGCCCTTGTACCTTGAATTTTGTGCAAAAAGCTGGGAGAGTTTCATAAATCACTTCCTATTTACGTCCCGATCCTGGCATCCCAATCCAGAAAAAAGAAATTGGATCTTTTGCTGCATCCATCTCTACACATAATCTTGCCCCATCCATGTGAGTAACACATTTGGTTGGATTATCCCTTCTAATATAACGACCAATTGGAGCAGTAAAGATCTTTAAAAAAGATTCATGATAAAAGTTTGGTGGAAGGCTCGGCATCACAATCCAAATCGGAACTAAAGAAGGTTCTTCATCTTCATTAAAATCTGGTTTCCAGTGAAAAACCCTGTATTGAACCCCCTGGACGTCGCAAGTTTCACGAGAGAGTGCTTTCAAGAAATCTTGTTCATTTGACATTCGGACAAAAGCATTTCTTGGTTTTTGCATTGCTGAAACAACCCGACATTCAAGATAATCCCCAGCGGGAATGAATGAACGCTCGAATCGCATCCAGTGAGGGCCTCTGCCTTAGGAACTTCAGAACAATCGAATAAAGGAAAGGCTCGGCAGATTTTGCAATTTCCTCCTTCGTAAACTGAAAACAAACTTCCCTGTCTACATACTTTGGACCACAATGTGCCACTGTCAATTCCGGCAAAGGTTTCAGGACCGTCAAAACAAGTTCAACATAAGAACGTTGGCCTGCTTCTACGGTATCGGCTGCCATGCAGCCACACTACGTAAGGAGAACAAGGAAAGGCAGAACTCACAAAACCCACCACTAATTCTTGGAGCTTTACAATTTAAGAATAGAATAATTCTTTATAAAAACTAGATTTCGATCTTAAAGACCTCATTAAAACTAAGCCCATGAAAAATACATCTCCACTTAATATTCACTTGACATAACTCCAACTCAATCACAAGTCTATTTAACATCAAGCCAAACTTTAAAAAAATACATATTCAATTTTAAAAGTCAAGCCCAGCGCAAGTCAAATAAGTATTCTACCAAGATTTACCTATTAAGTGCAATAACATAAAATCATTCAAAAGAAATCTTCAGGTCCTTTACAGAAAATCACATCACAAAAGGGCTTAATGGCAATCTTCGCAAATATTATGGAGATCATGTCTATCAGGGCTTAAAGTCTAAAAGTTATTTTACAAAGACATATACCCCGTTTTTGGAGAGAGAAGAAAAATAGGGAAAAAGGCTTGATGTCGGGAGGAAGAAACATTTTATCAAGAGAGAGAGAGAGCAGTGGCTTAAGGGTGGTAAAAAGGTGGCAGTGGGTGCTCCCGATGGGGGAACTGCTCTGTTTTGGCGAGCCTCTTGGACATGCGATGGTGGCTTGGCCGATGGTGGTGTAGGGCGGAGGTTTAAGGCAGTGTGCCTGGCAGCTTTTGTCTTGTGAGGGAGATCTCAGCACGTTGGGTGGTTTCCATTCAGGGCTGTTGTGCTGCGAGATGGAGGCTGGGTGCGAGATGGTGATTCAAGGGTAGCTCTGTGGAGCAGTTTTGGCTATGGTTTATCCCACGATGGTGCAGCAGCAAGGTGGCAAGGTTGCTGGACTTCATGTAGGGGCGGCGGTGCTCAGTTTGGTTTACTGCTGGACTATGGGGAAGGTGCAACAACCCTAGCTTGGGAAAAATGAGGCTTGCATGAATATGTAGATCATGTGGGTATTTATATACACACTAATGTCGTGAACCCTAGAGGGATGGAGATGTGCATGGCGTGGAGACTAATCCTTGGTTCTTATGGCTTAGGTTTTGGGCATATAAAGTTTGGGCTTTTTCTGTGTGTTATGAGCCTCGACTCAACCTCTAAAAATAATACAACTTGTCACAAATTTTTTGGGTCAATTCCCACTTGGCCCATTAAAATATTTTAACCTAATTATCAAACCTGATGAAATTCATACTTTGCAAAAATAAATTTTGGGCCCACTTGGCCCTTTAAAATATTTTAACCTAATTATCAAGTCCAATAAAATCTATACTCTGTCAAAATAAATTTTGGACACGTAGCCTATTCCAAAATTACTCGTTTAATCTCAAGTGAGATTTCTTATACTCACCAAATAAAGCTTCCAAGTATAAAAGCAAGTTTAAATGCAAAGGGAGCTTCCAAGGTCATCTCCACGAAGACAACTTTGTCAATGCAATCAATCAAGCAAAAGTTCAAATGGAAAGTAGTAGAAAAATGTATATATATACAGAGTTTTCTTGTTGAGTGAATTTAGGGTTATTTACTAAGAAAATAGTATGGATTATGTGCACTGAATTTATACAAAATATGGGATGAATTTGTGGTTGTCATCAGAAGTGAGGGATTGTAATTACTCTAGAAATATTAGTTCCAATTAACATGAAAAGCATGTCTTTGCAACTTTTAGTTCCTGAAAAGTGGGTTGATAAACAAAAGCAAATAGCACTAAAAATAGTTTTAAAGCTTAAGAACCGAGAATGTAATAGTTAAGAAAATAGACACTAGGGGTACAGGGTTAGGGTTTCCTTGACCATCGAGTTGTTGGTCACGGGGTGCATCTGCTTGTGTCAAACCAGTCAAGATATTAACACTTAAACCCAAACAAACATTCATACTCAGATCATAGCACCATTCATACGGTGAAGAAAACCTCATTCCCTGTAACCCTAGTTGCAGAAATTAGACTTGAATCATCCTATAAAACTATGTAGAAATGGCGGGTGTTAGCGTGCCGGTGGTCTTCGTTTTGGTTTAGTTTATGTTTTTAGAAATTTATGCATACTAACCTTTTTTTTTTTTTTTGCAGGTGCTCTTCCGAAGTGTTGTATCCGTTGAGTATTGTCTTGGTTCTTAGATTTTCGTCTTTGTTTGGTCTTTATTTTGACTCTGAGTTTTTGGTCCTCGGAGTCCATAATTGTACCACGGTTTTCCTCCGCCACAAGTGAGGGCAATTAATAACAAAGAGGCCCTAACTCGTGGATAGGAGGCCCTAACTCTTTGATAACAAAGATGATTCCAAGCCGCTATCAAAACCCTAACATAACAATGTTTATAGCAGAAACAGAATAAAATGAAGAACGCTAAAACTGATGCAAAAACGATATTTCTTTCATCCTCGCGCCTCGACTCCTTTTATCCCCTCTTCCCTTCATCATCTTTCTTTCTCTCTCTTCTAACTGTCGCTTTTCCCTTTCTCCATTCTGCCCTCTCGAAGAACACATTTTTCTCAAGATTCCCCTAATAACCCTTCAGCTTCTTCCCTTCAACATGTGTAGAAAGTGGTAGAAGGTTCTCGTGTAATGAGGCTTGGCTGGGGGTTAAGCTTCATGATAGAATTGGGCTTCAAGTGTAAACTTGGGCTTTCAAATGTAGAGTTGGGCTTTCAACACCTACATGTTTAAACCATTTGTTAGCCCATGAAAAAGGTAATTAAATAGTGAAATATAACTCCTAAACTTACAGCCCATGAGACAAGGTCCATTTTCTCATAATATAACAATTAATCACATTTATACAACTAATCAGCCTCTAACTTACTCACTTTAAAAAGGTATTTTAATCAAAATATCTTGACAATCACACCCCCCAACTTACCTTTTGCTAGTCTCTTAGCAAGTGAAGTGTATTTTTTTCAAGCCATAATGTTTTTATTCCCTTCAAGTAGGATCCGCCAAGTTTATTCCTAGAAGCAGGCAACCTTTTCTACTACACTAAGTTTATTATACAAAGAGGTTTTAGATCCCTGGCTTGTCCCTTTTCTAGAGTACAATCAAATACTCAATTAACATTCTTCCTAAGCCATTAGGATATGGTTCATTAGAGTCTTAAACAACTGCTTAGTCTAATTAGGCTAATGACCAACAAAGTGTTATCCCAAGTAGTCTAAGTGTAAGTGGAGACAGTACTCAACAGAACCCCTTAAGTGAAATACAGACTTTTCTTGATTTAGAAGACATGCGAAAGTAAATAAACCCCTATCTTGACTCAAATTTCATAAGTGAACAAACTGCAAGCCTCCCATTTTCATCAAGTCTGATCAGGGCAACCAAACAGAACAAAAAGAGCCAGTGCTGCTATTTATATATCAATGATTAACAATGCTTCTGGTGGTTCATTATGGTATGCAATATCAAGGGTGAATGCATGTAGACTCATTAAATCCTCACCCCCAACTTAAAATTAACATTGTCCTCAATGATATAGAAAAATTAGGAGAATCAAAGCAAGAAATAACAGCATTAGGAGGGAGTAAGATGAGTAATACCTGAGTGAAGGTGAAGGAGTAAAGAAAAATGTAAAGAAAGAACACTACAACCAGCAAACAACAGTATTAACATAGGCATGTAATGGAAAATACTAATTAACTAAAAGTGTAGTGTGGTTAAGAAAATGCAAGGTGGTTTCTTCAGGTGAGAAAGATGAGAGAAATGGTTTGAGTATCTACCCATTCACTTTAAAGATGTTACCATTCTAAGGGTTAAGGAGTTCCACAGCCCCATGAGGCAACAAATATTTTACCAAGTAAGGGTCACTCCATCGAGATTTCAACTTTCCAAGGAAAAGATGGAGTCAGGAATTGTATAGCAGCACCTGTCGGTCTGGATGGAAAGATTTCCTCTGGATGTGATTGTCATGAAAATACTTCATACGCCTCTTAGACAACTTAAAGTTGTCATAAGTATCCCTTCTGAGTTCTTCCAGTTCAGCAATCTACAATTTTCTTGATAAACCAGCTTGGTCAGTGTCAAAATTGAATTGTTTAATGGCCCAGTAAGCTCTATGCTCCACTTCCACAGGCAAGTGGCATGCTTTTCCATACACCAATCTGTATGGAGACATTCCCATGATTGTTTTGTAATCAGTTCTATATGCCTAAAGTACATTGAACAAACTCACAGACTAGTCTTTTTTATTAGGGTTGACAATTTTCTCAAGAATATGTTTTATCTCCGTATTGGCTAGTTTTGCTTGACCATTGGTCTGAGGATGATAAGGTGTGGAAATCTTGTGATGGATCCCATATTTTTTCATCAAAGCAGCAAATGGTTTATTGCGAAAATGGGTTCCATTGTCACTAATTATGGCTTTAGGCATACCAAACCTAGCAAAAATATTTTTCTTTAAGAAATTTTAAAACAATCTGATGGTCACAAGTTCTTGAAGGTATGGCTTCAACCCATTTTTTTAAATATTGGTAGTGAACTATGTTTTATGTTTTTACCCTTTTTCTTTCTACATGAGTTTTAAGGTTTCCGTTTGATTCCTGCGTGGTCCTCCACGGCTGACTACATGGTAGCTGCAGATGGCACCAGTCGATCTTCCTTTGCCAATCTGGTGGCTGCTGTCCCACAGCCCATCCCTGAGATGGTGCTGCCGACTAGACCTCTGAAGGTGCTGGGCAACCTCTTGTGGTTGCGTGTGAACCAGTGCAGATGGCCTCTACAAGGGAGTCTACGCCTATTGTCCGGTTTGTAGTCCAGGAGTCTAAATTGGATGCAGTAGAACCGAAAGTTGAACTAGTTGAGGAGCATCCCATTTTGGATGCCATTATTTTCGAACCAGAGCCAAAATTACATCCTGAAGTCTTTCCACAGGATAAAGATTATCTGACAGAATCTGAGGCCAATGAAGGTAAAAGAAAATATAAGAAAAAAGAGTTTTGTTAAAATGAGAAGTTCTTCTCGAGTTCTTGCTCGATTCTCTAACCCTTCGCAATGATTGATCCCATTTTAGTATGGAACATTAGGGGAGTTGGGACCTCTAAAGGTCAATTAAAAAAGTTGCTTGGTAAGTTGAGACCAAAAATTGTTGCTCTTTTGGAGCCTTTTTAGAATCTGAATGTTGCTAGGAGATTGGCACGTGCTCTGAAATTTGATAACTTCATTTCAAATGAGATTGAGGGGGGGGGGGGAATTTGGATCTTCTGGGATAGTACTCTGGAGGTGAGTTTGGTTTGAATGGGAGGGCAATATGTTTCTCTCAAAGTAGGCAAAGGTGTTGAGAAGTTTTTGTTAACAGTTATTTATGCTAAATGTACTATGTCTGAACGACGCATATTGTGGGATGATCTCAGTACCCAGACTCTGGGCTTAGACCCGTGTATTTTTGTTGGTGACTTTAATATTATCCGGAATGATTCAGAGAGATGCAGAGGTAGGCCTCAACCTCTTAGAGCCATAGAGGATTTTAATAACTAGATTCAACAAAGGGGTTTGATTGAAATGGCTTCAAAGGGGAGTGTTTTTTCTTGGTGTATTGGGCAATATGGCCTTGCTCATTCTTGGGCATGGTTGGACCGTGTTCTGATAGATGCCTCTTTTCTTTCAGTTTTCCTAATGCTATTTGTTCATACTTTCCACGATCTACTTCGGATCATGCTCCTATGTTTATTAAGCTCAAGAAAGACCCTTTCTCTTATGGCCCAGCCCCTTTTCATTTCCAACAGATGTGGGTGGAACGCCATAATTTTTTGGATTGTGTTCGGCATGCTTAGTCCTCTCGAGCGGGTGGTTCAGCCATTCAGAATTTGGTTATAAAGCTAAAAAGACTAAGGTAGCCTTGAGGGATTGAAATAAAAGGGTTTTCAGCCATACGTTGGGCCGGATTGCTGCTCTTGAGAATCGGGTTGAGGATCTTGAATTACATCTTCAATCACAATGGGAAAAAATCTTGATCGAGAGCTTCAGGTGGCCAATTCAGATCTGGCAATTTGGAGGCGTCGAGGAGAAATCAGATTGGCTCAAATGGCGAAGATAAAATGGGCGATGGATGGTGATCGGAATTCCAAATTTTTCCATGCTTGCTTAGCCATTAAAAGGCATAAACGGGTATGTGGTGTTTGAGTCTCCAGAGTGGATTCACCAAGGGGCAGTTGATTATTTTTCATCTTTTCTCCAGGGTGATCCGCCGATTGAGGATCCTAATCTTGAAGGTCTTATAGATCCAGTTATTTCTGTAGAGGAGAATGCCTCTCTTGTTAGTGCACCTTCTTTGGAGGAGGTATTTGATGCTTTGTCCTCAATTCCGGTGAATAGTGCTCCTGGTCCTGATGGTTTTGGCTCTGGATTTTATAAAAGTTGCAGGGAGGTGGTTAAAAATGATTTGTGGAATGCAGTGTTGGAATTCTTTGCCTCCAAGTCCCTTCTAAAGTTTTTTATAGCTTCTTATTTGGTTTTAATTCCAAAGGTAGATTCTCCAACAGGTTTTAATAAGTTCCGCCCCATCAACCTTTGCTCAATTTTTTATAAACTTTGCTCCAAGATATTTGTGAATCGCTTAACTAGTCTCTTGCCTCGGTTGGTTTCTTTAGAGCTAGGAGCCTTTACTCCGGGTCAAAGTATCTTTGAGAACATTAGTCTCACATAGGAGATGGTTCACTCTATCAACAAAAGGAATCATGGCGGCAATATTATGTTAAAAGTATATATGGCAAAAGCTTATGATGGATTGGAATGTTCTAATAAAGGTCATGCTGAGTTTTGGTTTCTCGCCTCAATTCTATGATCGGATTTTCTTTTGTATTTCTAGTCCCTAGTATTCAGTTATGATGAATGGGACAATAAAAGGCTTCTTCCCAGGAGGTCGTGCCCTTCGACAAGGTGATCCTCTATCTCTTTATTTGTTTATTATTCAGCATGAGCTTCTTTCCTGGATGATTCACCTAAGTGTGGCTAAGAATAGATTTGGACACTTTCATCAGGCCCGAGGAACGCCTATTATTTCTCATTTAATGTATGTTGATGATGTGGTTATTTTTTCTAATGGGAGTCAAAGATCGGTTCGGGTGCTTCTAAGTATTTTAGGCCAATATGAAAGATGGTCGGGCTAGGCTATTAATAAACATAAGTCCGCATTGTATTGTTTGAATAAAATCCCCCCAACTCGTAAGCAACCCCTTCTCTGTGGCACAAGTTTCATGGAAGGGCACTTCTCGTTTCAATATCTTGGAGTACCCATTATCCTGGGTCATCTCAAGCTTTTAGACCTTGAACGCATGGTAAATAAAGTGAGACAAAAACTCAATGGTTGGAAAATGCAGCTCTTGTCTTCTGAAGGAAAACTGGTCTTGTTGCATCACATCATCTCTAGAATGGCCCTTCACCTTTTTGCTGTGTTACAGGTCCCTCAAGCAATAATCAGAAAGATCCATCAAATGATGAGCTCTTTCTTTTGGGGTGAGTCTAATGGGAAAAATAAAAAGAAATGGGTGGCTTGGAAACATATTTGTAGGCCTGTGGCTGAAGGAGGACTTGGGTTGAGGCATATCCAGGACACTCAGACAGCCTTGCACAAGAGGTTTGCTTGGAATCTTTTACAAGGTAACTCTCTCTGGGCAAATTATTTTAAGGCTAAATATGTGGGATCGAAACCTTGGTTCCTAATTGATGTTGATAAAGGTTTGAGATTTCGGAGAATGGTTGCTCGCTGTATCCCTTTGATGTTGAATAATTCTAAATGGAGAGTTAGAGATGGAGATATTTTTTTTCTGTTACGGCAAATGGAGGGACAATAGCCCTTGGATTAATGACTTGCCAGTTGTGGGTCAGCCTTTGTTGAAAATTAAAGAGTGTCGGCTGTTAGACAGTTGGAATGTGAATCTTCTAGAGAATTTGGTTGGCTTGGAAAATGTTGATGATATTTTAGTCTCTTTGTCTAGGCAAAACTCGGGTAACGATGTTCTTCTCGAGACCCCCTCAGAGACAGGTATGTTTCCACTAAATTTGCATGGCATTGTATTAGAGTCAGAGGCTCCTCGCTTGATTGGCATTCTTGGATTTGGCACAAAAATCTTCCCTTAAAAATGTCTATTCAGTTTTGGAAGGCTTAGCACAAGGCTTTGAGTGTGGATGATAGATTGCGCCGTATTGGCATTCCTATTGTTTCCAAATGTGATTGATGTATTGCAGGTCATTATGAAGACCTTAATCATATTCTCTTTGAGGGAGATTTTCCTAAAAAAGTTTGGTCATTTTTCGGCAACCTCTTTGGACTCCCGCTTGGTAGCAATTGGAAACTTCAAGTCTCCTCTTGGTTTAGGCGTGCTTAGTCCTATTCTCAGGTGGGTGTTATAATTGGCCTTATGCCTGTCATAGTTACTTGGAGACTTTGGAGAAGAAGATGTCTAGCTCGAATGGAGGGGCACATTGGAATCTCATGAAGCTGTAGTCAAATCTATTTGTGTTTAGATTGGTTCTCTTTGTCAGGCGATTGATAATTCTTACAGATTGTCCTGGTTTGATGGCATGATTCTTGAGGCCTTACGGATCAAACTTGCTCCTCTAAAAGAAAGGCAGTGCAAAGTTGTCAAGTGGCATAAAACTCCATCAGGGTGGTTTAAATTGAATCTAGACGGTAGCAGTCTTGAGAACCGGGGTTCTAGCTGTATTGGTGGAGTTATTCGCAATGATCTAGGATGGCTTGTGCAAGCGTTCACGTCTCCTACTGGTTTTGGTTCTAATAATAAAGCGGAGCTTCTTGCACTCCTTAATGGCTTGTGGTTATGCAAATCTCTTCACATTTTTAATGTGATTGTTAAGGTTGACTCATTGGTGATTATCTCTTGGTGGAATAGAGGGCGGTGTGGGGTTTCCTACCTGGAGGATTATTGGGAAGAGATTGTTAGTTTGACTCAAGCTATTAATTGTCATTTTCAACATGTCTTACGCGAAGGGAATAAGGTGGCGGATTGGTTAGCTAAGGATGGTGCCAATGGTGTTGATTTGGTCTACACTAATAATTCTATTCTGCCTTGGGCCCTAAGAGGTTTGCTCTATTTGGATTTATCTGGTCTTCCCTCCTTAAGATGTCGATAATTTTGTTATTGTTTTTTGGCTTATCATGTTCTTGATTTCTTCATAAGCTTGTTTAGGGTTTTTTCCAAGCTTAGGCTTTTTTAGGTTATTAACAAGCAAAATGTAGGGTATCCAAAAGATGAGGGAAATGGTCTCATAAAGTCTATATCCCAACAGTAAAAAACTTTTAAAACTAGAATAGGTTGCATTGGCATCATGTTTCTTTTGGTAATGCCCCCCAGTTTTTTACAAGGATCACAAGACTTACAAAAATTGTATGTGTCCTTGAACATGGTTGGCCAATAAAACCCACTCTGTAAAATTTTTGCCACAGTTTTGTGAGCTGAAAAGTGCCAACCACAAGCCTTAGAATGACAGAAGGTAAGAATGGCATAAAACTCATCATTAGAAACATATTTCCTAATTATTTGGTCAAAGCAATATTTGAAAATGTAGGGGCCATCATAAAAGAAAAACTTAGCTTCAACTTTCATTCTACTGATGTCCTGTGCTGTCCAGTGGGCTAGAGTTTGTCCTGTCACCAAAAAATTTATTAAGTCAGCATACTAGGTAATACATGGACTACAAATAATTGCTCATTAGGAAAAAATTCAAAAATTGGAGGGGTTTGGACTGTTGAGTTCAATGTGAGTTCAGACTGATGGTCTGCCACAACATTTTCTACTCCCTTCTTATCCTTTATTGTGATTTTGAACTCTTGTAGTAAAAGGATCCATCTGATGAGCCTTGATTTTTGCATCCTTCTTAGTCAACAAAAATTTAAGTGCTGCATGGTCAATAAAGATAATGATAGGGGAACCAAGCAAATAAACCCTAAACTTTTCTAATGCAAATACTATAGCCAACAGCTCCTTTTTTGTAGTAAAGTAATTTTTTTTAGCACTATTCAAATTTTTTTTGGCATAATAAATAACAGAAGATGCAAGAAAAGTTTTTAACTAGGCAAAAGCACTTTGACATTCCTCAGTCCATGTGAAATTAATATCATGCATCAATAAATGGCATAAGGGTTTAGAGATTCCACTAAAATTTCTAATGAATCTCCTATAGAAACCAGAATGGCCTAGAAAAGACCTGATGTCTTTTACACTTTTAGGCACAAGCAAGTTAGTTCCACTTTAGGTTTTTCAACTCAATACCCTTTGCTGACACAGTTGTGCCCGAGGACTATTCCTTGTTGGACCATGAAATGACACTTTTCCCAATTTAACAATAGTTGGTTTTCCTCACCCCTGGCCAAAACAATTTTAAGGTTAGTTAAGCATGAATCAAAGTCTTCCAAAATACCGAGAATTCATCCATGAAGACTTCAACTATGTCATCAATCAAGTCACTGAAAATGCTTAACATACATTTCTGGAAAATGGCAAGGGCATTGCAAAGGTCAAAAGGCATTCTTTTAAAGGCAAAGGTCCCAAAAGGGCAAGTAAAAGTGGTTTTTTCTTTGTCCTTGGGGGAAATTTCGATTTGGTAATATCCAAAATAGACATCTAAAAAGCATTAAAAGTCATGTCCAGCCACCTTTTCTAAGATCTGGTCAAAGAAGGGCAGAGAAAAATGGTCTTTTCTAGAAGCTGCATTCAGCTTTCTATAATCTATGCACATTCTCCAACCAATTGTCATTTTAGTAGGTATTAATTCCCCTTTGTCATTTTTTACTACAGTGACACTGGATTTCTTTGGTAACACTTTAATGGGACTTACCCATTGGCTGTCTGCTATAGGGTAAATAATACCTATATCTAGCAATTTTAGGACTTCTTTTTTAACCACTTCTTTTAGTATAGGATTTAATCTTCTTTGCATCTCCCTAGAGGGTTTAGCCTCTTCCTCTAAATAAATTCTATGACAGCAAGTCAGGGGGTTTATATCTTTAATGTCAGCAATGGTCCACCCAATGGCAGACTTGTGCTGCACTAGTACCTCAAGCAGCTTACCCTTTTGCTCAATAGTGAGCTGAGATGAAATTATAACTGGGAAAGAATTTTCAGGTCCCAGCTAAACATACTTTAGCTCTGTTACTAGGGTTTTTAATTCCAATGTTGGAATTTCTTCACTTGAGGGCCTAGTTGACTCTAAAATGGGGGGCAAAGGTTCAAATTTAAGCCTTCATTGGGTATCACTTGGACTTCTTACAGTAAACAGAGCAAAGATGTCAGTTGCTTCATTTATTAGAAAATTCTCAAAAGAATCATTCTTAAGCAAAAAATCTTCAGAAAGAATTTCTTCCAAAGCATTAACTTCTTGCATCTCCTCTAACTCTTGAGGTTGCCTGCACAAGTTAAAGATGTTCAATTCCAAAGTCACGTTACCAAAACTCAATTTTAGAACCCCACTCCTACAATTTATAATGGCATTAGAAGTTGCTAAAAAGGGTCTTCCCAAAATCACTGATGCATAAGAGACATTAATTTGAGCAGTCAGTTTCATATCTAGTACCACAAAGTCTACAGGATAGTAAAATCTGTCTACTTGAACTAATACATCCTCTACAACTCCCTTAGTAATTTTTATGGACCTATCAGCCAACCGCAGAATTATGGAGGTAGGTTTTAATTCAGCTAATCCTAACTACTCATACACACTAAAAGGTAACATATTTACCCCTAAACCTAAATCCAACAGAGCCTGACCAATTTTTTATTTTCCTATAATACAAGAAATGGTGGGTGAGCTAGGAACTTTGTATTTAGGAGGTGTGTGGTTTTGAATGATGGCACTAACTTGTTCATTTAGAACAACATTCTTTTTTTAACATTTAGTTTTCTTTTGACAGTGCACAAATCTTTCAAAAACTTTGCATAAGCAAGGATTTGTTTGATGGCATCTAAAGAGGAATGTTTATTCTGACTTGTTTGAAATTTTCCAGAATCTTAGGACTTTGTTTTTCTTTTTGCAAGGAAATCAATCTTTGAGAAAATGGAGCAGGAACAGTACAAGCAGGAGTTTCAAGGTTTTCAGCACTTAACTCACCATCTGGTTGTGAATTATTGTCCTTACCTGAGTCACTAGTGTTGAGATCAGGTTTATTCAAAATCTTACCACTCCTCAAAGTTGTGATGGCTTTAACAGCCTTAAC
This sequence comes from Pterocarya stenoptera, assembly GCA_003123785.1. Taxonomy (NCBI): domain Eukaryota; kingdom Viridiplantae; phylum Streptophyta; class Magnoliopsida; order Fagales; family Juglandaceae; genus Pterocarya; species Pterocarya stenoptera. The sequence continues at coordinate 31,520 of QEOT01002051.1, forward strand.
ATTAGCTCCTTCTACCATGCTTTGGGATTGCTACCCTTGAGGGTTAGGTTGTGGTTGGGCTGGAAACTTTCCTTTTTCCTGGGCACTTAAAGAAGTGGTTACTTTGGTGAGTGTCCCTCTTATGTCACTTATGGCTTGGAAATTTTGGTTGTTAATGGTAGCTTGCCCATGCATAAATTGTTGAAGGTTAACAGTGAGCTGCTGTATGGATTCCTCCAAGTTCTTTTTCTGAATGAAATGGGGTTGGTTAGGGTATTGGGTAGGTCCTTTAGGTGGTGTTGTATAAGGCATGTAAGGAGCTGGTTCTGTGGATGAGGAGGTTTGCTAGTCATTTCTCCAAATGAAGTTTGGATGGTTTTTCCAATATGCATTGTATGTGTTAGAATAGGGCCCAGAAAAATTTTTACAAATCATATTTACAGCATTAGATTGATCTAGTAATACCTCCTTAAAAGCAAGTATGGTGGGGCATGCATTGGTATTATGCCCCTGCTCCTCAAAAATTCCACAATTATCAGAAGTTTGAGGTACAACATGCATTTCATTAACCTTTTTCAGTTCAATAGACTCTAACTTCTTGGAAATTAAAGCTATCCTAGCATGCAAATCATCAACTTCCTTAAGGTTGTATTTCCCACACCCAGTTATGCTCCTCACATTTTTAGACCTATCCCCAAAATCAGAGACATCCCATGACTGGGCATTCTCAGCTAAGTAGTCAAAATATTCAAAAGCTTCTTCTGGTTCTTTGTTGAAGAATTCACCATTGCACATGGTTTCAACAAATTGTCTCATTTTGAGTTGCAACCCTTCATAGAAAAAACTAATAACCCTCCCATGTTCGTAATCATGATGAGGACAAGCATTCAATAAGTCTTTAAACCTTTCCCAACACTAATAAAAGGTTTCACTATCTTTTTGCCCAAAATTCATGATCTGCCTTTTTGGGGCATTTAGTCTATGCATTGGAAAAAAAAAAATTTAAGAAACTCAGTCTGCATTTCTTGCCAAGTTCCAATGGACCGAGGCCTTAAAGAGTTCAGCCAAGTTTTAGCTTTATCCTTAAGAGAAAAGGGAAACAGTTTCGCCCTTATCACCTCCTCAATACATGTTCTATCCATAAATGTGGAGCACACCTCTTCAAACTCGTTAATATGCAAAAAGGGATTTTTAGACTCCATTCCATGAAAATGGGGAATCAAGAGAATCATCCCAGGTTTTAAATTAAAGTTATTTGCATTTAAAAGTTGAATGATGCAAGAGGGAGGACTAGTCCTAACAGGCTGCAAGTACTCTCTCAGTGTCCTATTTTGATTCAAGACTTCCTTATGCTCATTATCCTTCATGTTACTTAGATTTTCAGATGATGACTCAAAAGAAATGGATGCAGTCTAGTAGATGCAAGTGATTCAGTCCTAACTAATCATGATGCTTGATCTCTAGTCCAAACAAACATGCATGCTTATACAAGCTGAAAGAAAACAATAACAGGCACTCCCAAAATTAATCAACAAAAGGAAATGATTGTTACCTCATCTATGAAGAGGTTCACAGATTCCTTTGTATAACTTCTATATATATATATTTTCTTCTCTTGCAAGGAAAAGATTATGTTTCACCAGTTGTCCCCGGCAACGGGACCAAAAACTTAATACTCAACAAATAATGCTTCCAAGTATAAAAGCAAGTTTAAATGCAAAGAGAGCTTCCAAGGTCATCTCCACAGTGACAACTTTGTCAACGCAATCAATCAAGCAAAAGTTCAAATGGAGAGTAGTAGAAAAAGTAATATATATATATATATACAGAGTTTTCTTGTTGAGTGAATTTTGGGTTATTTAGTAAGAAAATATTATGGATTATGTGCACTGAATTTATACAAAATGTTGGATGAATTCGTGGTTTGTCATCAGAAGTGAGGGACTGTAATTACTCTAGAAACATTAATTCCAATTAACATGAAAAACATGTATTTGCAACTTTTAGTTTTTGGAAAGTGGGTTGATAAACAAAAGCAAATAGCACTAAAAATAGTTTTAAAGCTTAAGAACCGAGAATGTAATTGTTAAGAAAATAAACACTAGGGGTACAGGGTTAGGGTTTCCTTGGCCATCGAGTTGTTGGTCATGGAGTGCATCTGCTTGTGTCAAACCAGTCAATATATTAACACTTAAACCCAAACAAACATTCATACTCAAATTATAGCACCAGTAAGAAAAATAAATTCCTCACTATATTAATCATCCTTTTCATTTCAAGACTCTTAGGTTGAGGGATCCTTGATTATTTCAAGGTCATGTTGTGCCGTGAGTCTACAACAGGTCAAGAACAAGAAATCATTTCAAAACCAATAGTAAATCGTGAATGAAAATATAGAAACAGATTCATGCTAAACATCGCAGCATCCAACAACATTCAGAAAGGGTGAAGAAAACGCCATTCCCTGCAACCCTAGTTGAAGAAATTAGCCTTGAATCATCCTATAAAAGATGATTCCAAGCCTTTATCAAAATCCTAACAGAACAATGTCTATAGAGGAAACATAATAAAATGAAGAACACTAAAATTGATACAAAAACGATCTTTTTTTAATCCTCACACCTCGACTCCTTTTATCCCCTCTTCCCTTCATCATCTCTCTTTCTCTCTCTTCTAACTGTTGCTTTTCCCTTTCTCCATTCTGCCCTCTCGAAGAACACATTTTTCTCAAGATCTCCTTGATAACACTTCGGCTTCTTCCCTTCGACAGGTGCAGAAAGTGGTAGAAGGTTCTCGTGCAATGAGGCCTGGCTGGGAGTTAAGCTTTACGATAGAATTGGGCTTCAAGTGTAAAGTTGGGCTTTCAAGTGTAGAGTTGGGCTTTCAACACCTACATGTTTAAACCATTTGTTAGCCCATGAAAAAGGTAATCAAATAGTGAAATATGACTCCTAAACTTACAGCCCATGAGAGAAGGTCCATTTTCTAGAATATAACATTTAATCACATTTATACAACTAATCAGCCTCTAACTTACTCACTTCAAAAATGTATTTTAATCAAAATATCTTGACAATCAATTTTCATAGATATTAACCCAAAAACAATTTANATTTTAATCAAAATATCTTGACAATCAATTTTCATAGATATTAACCCAAAAACAATTTATAGAATCTGCAATTAGCTTGGGCTTGGTGCTGGGCTTGGGTATTACAAAAGCGGTCTCAAATAAATTATTCTTTGTCAACGAATCATAAAAGAATAGTCATGTCTTCAACAATTGTATAAAACTTTGCATCCTCAGTTTCATCACGAATTTGATCATTCATAATCTTTCTTGTCAAAACATATAAGTATCTTTTCCAAATCATGATGAGATATATTTGGCATTATCATTTCAATAAAATTAATTGCCTGCCTTTTTTGGAATTTACACTTTCATCACAACTCCTAAAGCCATCAAATAGCATCATCGAGGCCATAAGCTAGAGTCATTATTCAAAACTTGAGTTTGTTGATGAGTCACTTTGTCAATATGTCTCAATTGATTCATTATAAATCTTTACAAGTTTTGATAGCAATATTGTGTAGTAAACTACAATGTTTGTGAAGTTGTTGAAGATGGAAAGCTCCACTCCAACTTCTCTAGTGTGACTGTTTTAGTTAACTTGTCGGCTAGGTTTTCCTTAGTTCCATCTTCAACCAACAGCATATTTGGTTGGTGAACATTCAAACCACTTAGATTGATATCCAGAATTAAGGTTATCCTTTCTAGAATACGGAAATTATTCCATATGAAATTAATATAAACTAACTTTAAGATATGAGTTGAAGGCCTAAAAAAAGCCACAATTTAGACAGCAATACCAAAAGTCATGGATAGACAATTGAGGCAGTAGCACTAGCATAGTTCAAGCCTAATGCTATTCTTCTGTTGATCAATCCATATCAGGACTACTAATACAAACATTTTTTTACCTGATGCAGAGTTCAAGAGCAAAAAGGTGTATATATAGCCAAAGGAAGAACTTTTCATTTACCTTATATATATGGTTCTGTAATACAATTGTGTACAGCTCCTTCGCCTCTATTTTAAGTGGCTGCCTGTTTGTAAACTTTATACAAAAATCAACACAGCTGCCAAATTAATGAAAAGTAAATGATACAGAAATAGTAACAGAATTAACGACTATCGTTGTTGTCGGTGTGTACTCTCGGATAGTGGTTGAGCAATATATTTATATATAGTTCACAACTGGAGTTAAAGGCTTGTTGATGGCAATGGGACACGCTTGCGGTATTCTGCAAGAGCCCACAATGGGTAGATGTTTCTGTATGCTGCATAGTGTAACATACAGTTCTTCATGAAGACTCCAGTGATTTCCTGCATAAAAAGGGTAATAAATGGTAAGAAAGCTTTGAACTTAAGATTCAAGGATAATATATATTTAATTATCTTCTTTTGAATCCAGTGAATTCCTTCCTCCCTTTTTCTTTCTGAACTAAAATTCAAAGTTTCACACAGCTGTGTGGCCTTGTGCATGCTGAGTGTAAAGTTTATCTTGCTAAACAATGATTTGTAGTGCAAAAAGGAATTCCATTTTCATATATATTTTCATGTTTATTTAAAAGTATTTTTTACTTTTTCCTTTTGAACCTATGTGCTCAGGAAAAACAAAAAAGGAAAAAGATTATTTAAAGCAATGCCAAAGAGAGATACCTGTTGAGGAAAATCGCCATCTTCCATTTGAGAATTGATTATCAGCTTTGCTGCGCAGTGAAGGGGTGTTGGGTCTCTCTCAGCCTATTGCAAACACAAATTTAAGATCACAATATGTCAGAAAATCATGTGTAACATCAAATGTGAGGTATAACGCTAAATTTGTAAACCATAAACTAACCTGTCCAGCATGAATAAGACCCATCATGGCCCATGCTGTATGTACCAAATTTGATCGGTTTCCTTCCAGAGGAACATATTCCTATGAAATCAAGAACAAGAGTTTATCTTTTAGTCTTGT
>QEOT01002051.1:49688-69605 GCA_003123785.1 Pterocarya stenoptera
GGTTGGGAGCGGTGGCCCTAGTGCTACCCAAACATATAAGTATATTTTCCAAATCATGATGAGATATTTGGCATTATCATTTCAATAAAATTAATTGCCTGCCTTTTTTGGAATTTACACTTTCATCACAGCCTCTAAAGCCATCAAATAGCATCATCGAGGCCTTAAGCCAGAGTCATTATTCAAAACTTGAATTTGTCGATGAGTCACTTTGTCAATATGTCTCAATTGAGTCATTATAAATCTTTACAAGTTTTGATAGCAATATTGTGTAGTAAACTACAATGTTTGTGAAGCTGTTGAAGATGGAAAGCTCCACTCCAACTTCTCTGGTGTAACTTGTCGGCTAGGTTTTCCTTAGTTCCATCTTCAACCAACAGTATATTTGGTTGGTGAACATTCAAACCACGTAGAATGTTATTATTCCATATGAAATTCATATAAACTAACTTTAAGATACGAGTTTTTTTTTTTTTTTTTTCTGGAAAGAAACTCCAATCATCAGAGGGACCAGCCGAAGACCCACTGGCATCCCCCGGGAAGATGCTCTTCAGGTTTGAATAAGAACCTTCGGTAACTTTCTGTTCTGACACATCACCAATGTCCAAGCTGTCCGGCAGATGTTCGGAAAAATCAACAGGACAGAGCTCTAGTTCATTCAGCATTTCAATTGAGGCTTCTAGGTCACCCGCATTAGCAGAGTAAACATCAGCAAGGGACTGTTCTGACATATTGGGGAACATGATTGTCAGAGAAGCCATGTCCATCTCGGAATCTTCATCTATGGAGCGCTTTTTTGTCTGTTCAGGGCTGTAGGTAGACCCTTCTCCATGAATTCATTGCCAATGAGAGGACCCTTGAAGCCATGTATATCATAATCCATACCAGCTTGGAGGTATCTCTGATCAATTCCACTGTAGCCTTCAGGAGGACAACGGGACCAAGAAGTCTTATAACCATTCTTCAAAGAATCTTCTGTTGTTAGCCCCGAAACTTTACCCTCAATCTTTGCTGCTTGCTGAAAAAGTGGTATGTATGATGCTGCATTCGGATTTAATTAGGATGATGTTCCTTGCTTCATATTCTGAATCTATAAAGACTTGAAACTGTTTAAAGACAGACGAGAGCTTTCATATGCTGCTATTCTTCTGTTGATCAATCCATATCAGGACTACTAATACAAACATTTTTTTACCTGATGCAGAGTTCAAGAGCAAAAAGGTGTATATATAGCCAAAGGAAGAACTTTTCATTTACTTTATATATATGGTTCTGTAATACAATTGTGTACAGCTCCTTCGCCTCTATTTTAAGTGGCTGCCTGTTTGTAAACTTTATACAAAAATCAACACAGCTGCCAAAGTAATGAAAAGTAAATGATACAGAAATAGTAACAGAATTAACGACTATCGTTGTTGTCGTTGTGTACGCTCGGATAGTGGTTGAGCTATATATTTATATATAGTTCACAACTGGAGTTAAAGGCTTGTTGATGGCAATGGGACACGCTTGCGGTATTCTGCAAGAGCCCACAATGGGTAGATGTTTCTGTATGCTGCATAGTGTAACATACAGTTCTTCATGAAGACTCCAGTGATTTCCTGCATAAAAGGGTAATAAATGGTAAGAAAGCTTTGAACTTAAGATTCAAGGATAATATATATTTAATTATCTTCTTTTGAATCCAGTGAATTCCTTCCTCCCTATTTCTTTCTGAACTAAAATTCAAAGTTTCACACAGTTGTGTGGCCTTGTGCATGCTGAGTGTAAAGTTTATTTAGAAGTATTTTTTTCTTTTTCTTTTTCTTATTTGAATCTATGTGTTCAGGAAAAACAAAAAGGAAAAAGATTATTTAAAGCAATGCCAAAGAGAGATACCTGTTGAGGAAAATCGCCATCTTCCATTTGAGAATTGATTATCAGCTTTGCTGCGCGGTGAAGGGGTGTTGGGTCTCTATCAGCCTATTGCAAACACAAAGTTAAGATCACAATATATCAGAAAATCATGTGTAATGAAATGAGAGGTATAACGCTAAATTTGTAAACCACAAACTAACCTGTCCAGCATGAATAAGACCCATCATGGCCCATGCAGTATGTACCAAATTTGATCGGTTTCCTTCCAGAGGAACATATTCCTATGAAATCAAGAACAGGAGTTTATCTTTTAGTCTTGTTCAAATAAATCTATCCAGCATGGGGATTTTAAAAAGATTAGATTAAGAAGTGTTAAAAAATTTACCTTGTTTGGGCATGATAGATAACTCTCTCCCCAACCTCCATTATCTCTTTGTGCTTTGAGTAGAAAATCAACACCTTTGCGCATAGCTGGACAGTTGTTAAAAGTCTTGCCAGCTGCAGCCAACCCTCCAAGTGCAAACCATGAACCATATGTGAAGCAAACTCCCCAATTTCCATACCTAAGGAAACGCTTAATCATGTCATTGATCTCCCTAAAAGATGTACATAAGAACAGATAAACGCTTGAGACATATCTCATGAACCAGTCTATGAGCATACCAAGAACCATCGGGCATTTGTACGTTTTCAAGGAACCGAGCAGCATTTTTTATGCAACTATCAATCTCTTTCTTCCTGTGTCCAGGGTACAACTTCTTAAACAAAACTAAAGCCTGGATTGCTGAGGCAGTGCACTCAACATACTCATGTTCAATGACAATGTCGGCGAAGAATTCTGTGGGATTAAGCAGCTGAGGAAAAAGCAGAAATTAATAAGGTTGGATTTATCAGCTCTAGATAAGTTCTAAAGTATTCCCAAAGGAATATTTCCAGGCCAGTGACTTGAATATTTTGAGATACTTACTTCCAACCACTCTTGGGCTCCAGCTGGCTCCCAAGCTGGTAAACCCCCATTTTCACTCTGCATTTAGCCATAGAAAGAGCTATTTATACGAACACAGCGAAATACTTGAGAAAAAAACTTCAAATAAGTCGAACTTTTAAATTTCGATTATTCACATCACCAGTGGATGTTAGTCCTCACCTGTAGAGAGAGTAAAACATTAACAGAATCATACAATCGCTCAGGTTCCATTTTCTCACCAACAATTTCTGGTGGCATCATTGCGAAAAGAAGGCAGCACTGTGGTACAGAAGAGAATTTCATGAGGAACAGACTAAATGCAATACTCAACTTCATATGAACATTTGAACAAGGAAAATGATAAACTTACAATAAGTCTTACAATTATTTTACAGATCTATTTAAAAAGAAGGGTAATTTCGTAAAATTGAAAATATTTTTAATAAAGTGGCACAATTACATTAGTTAATTTGAAGTGAGTAGCAAAATAGTTTTGAAAGAGTTGTAGGTGTATCATTATTCTTTGAAAAAAGTTAGTTAGTTACCTTCAAACCTTCTGCAGTGCAATCAGAAACTTGCCATCCATGATCTTGATCAGAGAAAGTCCATGATCCTTTAGAAATGTGGCGATACATGCTTTTGAAGTCTCCAGATGGATTGTCTTTGACCTATACAATTTTAAGTGGAAATTTAATATTTAGTATTTATTACTTTTAAAAGAAAATTGTATATTTAACTATTCTATGGTGGAGATATGCTTTCAGAATAGAAAGTAAAACCTGAGATTTCTTTATGAAGTCATGCCCTCTGGCAAGTGTAGGTCCAATTTCATCAGTAAGATTACTTGCAAGCAGAGCTTGAATGGCAAAACCAGTATCCCACTCTTGACTACCAAAACTCTACATACCAACGGCAGATACCAAAATCAGCAATGAGTTCTTTTTCATTCAAGGACCCTCAGCACTTACAAACTTAAAGCTAGAGGACCAGAGAATGGGTTGTGCTCAGTTTTAATGTTTATACAAGTAACTCTGGAAAGAGATTTAGGTAAGGAAATTTGCAGTAACCTGCATCTTGATTCCATCTTCAGCAACCCATATGTAATCTGGGATCCTGGCAAGATGCTTCTTGAAATAATCCCCATTTGGATCTTCAGCCCAACAAGCAAGCATACATAGCACCTGTTGAGTGTAAATTGCATTAGGAGTACTGTCATATGTATAGCCTAAACAGATAGATGCTCTCCATTGTTTGTTCTTGATTGTATAATCAAATTACCTTTTCCACGCATCCAATGGTAATGTATCGACTGTTCTCATCTTCATAATGAATGTGCTTCATTGTTACTTGAAGAGCCCTGTCTCTAACCAGCTTGTTAAGGGGCCAACGAGTGAGAAGGGGCTCAGTGAACAGGTATAGACTATCCCAAAGCAGATCTTGTACCCAAGGATGGGGATAGTAGATATCCTCCTGTAATAATATAGCTTTGATTAAAGAATGTGTTCGGAAGTATTTTCAAAAGTATCTATAGCACATAAAACTTTCCATAAAGGTAAAACATACCTTTGCACATAGATGACGCACACTCCTCCAGTTAATCTCATTGTAAGGCTCATTGTAGAGCTCCTCCCTCAATTGAAGAATGAGAGGTGTGATTGGGCCTACGAACCGTTTCCCATATAGATATGACATGGGCATGTACACCATTCGGCAGTAGCACCACATTTTTGCTGCATTTAGGAGTAAAACAGAAATGTTGACATGAAGTTTGAGGGGAAGAAAGTAAAACATCTTCTGTAGCAACAGATGCTTGAGAAAGAAATGAAGTTTGACGATGTTTAATGAAGCAGTAACCAGACATGTACAAACCTGGGTGCATCGGGAGAAATGAAGGAAGGATCCAAAACTCCGGCGGCATTGGGTTGCTTCCAATCCACTCGAACACACCAAGTATCTACATTGTCATACATGGAATGATAATGAGAATAAGCAACATGTGTGGACCTGTGGTCGATATATATCCATCCAGTTAGAATATGATTTAACATGTTAACAATGTTGCTTCCAATCCACTCGAACATACCGAAAGCCAAGTCTTTCCCCATGAAGGAATGTGAGTAACACCACCATGATCAAGGATCCACTTTCGGGCTCTTGCACAAGCATTGTCCTGACCACCCTCGGGTCCTTCCCCGAGTATACGCATACAAATGTAGCTGAGAGTGGTGCAAAACATGGTACTGTGGCCTTCTATGTGGAATCCCCACCCACCATCTTCATTCTACATTATACATATATTTGCATCAGACTTAAGTTAAACTTGGGAACAGAAAAGCTTCATACAGCTAATCCTAATACGTAAAGCTTCATAGAATATGTATATATATACCTGATGACAGTATATGTATCGAAGGATTTCCTTCTGATGCTCAGCAGGGAACACTGTATTAAGATGCCCTGTAATGTACACACACATTACCTGCAGTTTTTTGGATTGAAAACAACAGACATTAGCAGATATGGCTAAAGAGAGAAGAGAGTCTGTTTCATTATAAAGTGACCATCACAGTGTCTCACCAAGGGGGGAAGAAAAAACAATGGGCCGGCATTTTCAGCAGGCCAATGGCCATCACTGGCCTGCAAGGCAGAGTAGAAATGGACAGCCCTCCTCAATGCGGTTGTGGCCTTTTCATATGTGATTTCCTCTCCATCCTCTACCTTTTCTTGGGGGATTGTTTGTTGGAAGTTTTTCTCTCTGAGAAACTGCACTCGTTTTCACAAAGAAAAAGGACTATATTATTATAAAAATAAAATAAAATAAAATTTAAAGCATTAAAAATCTCAAAAATTAGTATAATATAAGCTTCAAGATCACTAATTTGTACCCACAAGTCAAGTCAGACAGATATCATCAACTACTAAAACAAATAGACGTTCATGATTTCCTAAACCAAATGTCCAAAACAGCATTATAAGGGGCAATAGCTGGTGCAGCTTTGACGCAGCCCACCCAAGTCAAGTCGCTCAAATCACGTTTCTTCTTTTTTCTTGAGTTTTTTAAGTGGTCTCCTCCATCGGCCAGATCCCACTCGCTCGAGGCTTTCTATATTCCATCGTTTGTCTGCCATCATTATTTGTCTGGAGTTGTTTCAGATGGTTTTATATAAAAATTAAATAAAATATTATTAAAATATTTTTATGATTTTAGAATTTTAAAAAGTTAAATTTTTATTTTATTTTGTGTAAAATTTTAAAAAAATTATAATAATAAAATAAGATAAGACAAGATAAATATTAAAACGACTCGGAAGAGAAATGGTCTTAAAAGATATAAAAAAATTAGCACATTAATATTTTCTGAATAAAACAGAGTACTCACAAATAATAAATAAACTGATAAAAAAAATTAAAAAAGAAGCAAATTTATATAAAGAATAAAACTTCCCAGCCACCATCTTGATTCCGACAACCTCTAGCCGAATTTCAGTGGTCTTCAGTAGCGGCCCTCCGCCACTCCTGAGCGGCGGCAGTCAAATTGATAGTGATTATTCTCTTAATTATAGTGATCAGAGGTAGTTCTAAAAATAATTAAGATTAAATATTTTAGAATTTCTGCATGCTTCCTATTTTAATTTTTAATTAAAGTCTAATAATCGTGTGAAATTAATATTTTCCAAAAGTTGTTCATTCACTACATGCTATATAATTATTAAAGGGATAAAAGTGACATTTACATCACATTCTATATATTCAAAGAAGTACTCAAAACATACAAGACTTTCCCAAGATATATACATGTATGTGTGTGTGTGTGGAAGTCCCACGATTGACTGTTATTTCAATAACTTCGGCCGAAGGAAAAAGCATTAGCCAACGATGTACGGCAACCAGGCCAACTACCGCGAAATTCGGCATTATTTCAAAGAGTATTATATATTTGTTAGGGAAAAGTTTCAAAAGATGAATTTTATCTGTGTTTTTTCTAAGAAAAAGAATAAAAAAATAGATCTCACTATAAAAATAAAAATTAAAATTAATAAATAAATTTTTTATAAAAATCTTCAAGAATATTTTATACACTACCAAAAAAATGGATATTTTTTATCATTGTTTTGTGACGAAAAGAACTATTTACGATTAAAATAAATTCATTTTAATTGAAAATAATCATTTAGCTGAAAACGATTGATCGAAAAACGTCATTTTTTTTTAAGTGATATTTCGTTATTCTATTTTAAATGAATCCTTTCTTGGGATAATGATTGCTTAATTATGTAATTCCAAAAAAAAAAAAATCACAAAAGCTGACCACGTCCAGCTTCGTTCTGCACATATATTGTGGTAGCATTCAACCAGTGCAGGCCATGCATGGAGATGGTATGCCTCGAAGAAAACTGCTTGTACGTATTTGGTCCATTCTCAGATTTTTCAGGTGCTATGAAAGAAATGTTGTGTGGTGGAGTAGTTCTTCATGATCGCTAACTTCAACGCAATATTAAGTTATAGATAGTAAAAGATGAAGAAGAATGAATAGTAGTGTACGTACCTGCATTCGCCAGAGGAGATCGCCGCTAGGCTTGACCTGATATCGATTCTTGTAGAAATCTTGGCGAGCCTTTTCGACCTCATCTCGCTCTTCCTGGGTACCAGCCTCTGGATCAAACTCCCATATCTGCCTTCCCACAAAGTCGTTTGTGCTGTAGATGTATGGGTCATTCCCACCTTCTGCTATCTTCAGCCTCCACATTCTTCCTCCTGATAATTATTATCACTTTCCTTAGATCAAACTTCCCGCACGCAGCTTTAAATTGTACGCACTATGAAAGAATGGCTCGGGTGTGTCTTTATACGTAGTTAGTTTTAACCACCATTAGAGCAACAATATCAAGATATTACATATAGAGGAGAGAGAGAGAGAGAGAGAGAGAGAGAGAGAGAGAGAGAGATGGGGTTACCTGGGAACAAGTTGCCGGAAATTAACAAGGTATAAGGAAAAGGAAGGAAAAGAAGAGAAATTAACAAGGTAGGAAGAGGAAGGAAACGAAGAGCTGGCCAAAGGAATTGAAGAAAGCAGGGCGCAAGAGAATGCAAAGGCCTTGAAGTTGCAGAAGAAGGCCAGCCGAGTACTGGTCTTGTGATGTGAATTATAGGCCAGGTGAGAAGTCAAGAGGCTCTTATCTCTTTATATAGAAGAGCGCTCTTACCAAACTCTCCCAAGTCTTATATTATATGAGATTTTTGTTTGGTATTCACGCGCGTGATGTTTCCCAAGTCAGTCACTGTTAAACGTAATGCGTACATGATGAATTAAAACAGCAGTCATACACCATGCGTTATGAGATACTTTGTACTAACGTATTACACTCTCTCGTTTATTTTCGAAGATAATATGATTTGAGATTAAAGTTTAAAAGTTAAATAAAGTATTATTAAAATATATTTTTTAATATTATTTTTATTTTGAGATTTGAAAAAGTTAAATTATTTATTTTATTTTGTATTGAAATTTGAAAAAAATGTAATGATTAGATCAGATAAGATAATATGGATTTAAAAAATTGAATTGTTTATTTTTTTTGTATTAAAATTTAAAAAAGTTGTAATAATTAGATGAGATGAGATATTTTCTAAAAACAAACGAGGCCTTAGTTAGGTTTGGTAACTATAAGTTCAAACACAAAATTTTTATCTCATCTCATCTCATCATTGTAACTTTTTCAAATTTTCATACAAAATATAATAAATAATTAACTTTTTCAGATTTCAATATAACTTTTTCAAATTCCAAAACAATAATAATATTAAAATATAATATTTTAAACTTTCATCTAAAACTAAAAATTCCCATCTCACTCTTCAAACCTAACAGAGCTAGGGTACTGGTTTTATAAAATGACAATATTTTTATAAAATATCATTAATTTAAAACATGATTGTATAAAATCTTGTAAAAAGAATTGTGTTTATCAATTGAATTTTGCAACATACAAGTCGATTACTTGATGTTTTATCACATCACTTATTGTGGGATCTATTATAACTTTAAAAAATTAAAATATCAATTATTTTTTAATATAACGGATGTGCAATCAGCTGATGTTGAGTGTGTAAAAACGATGCTTCTATTTAGAGCTATTCTTATCAATTTCCTAGACAATGATGTTGTGGTAATCTCAAACTCGGACTCCCTCAAATTGCTTAATGGAAAAGTAATATGCATTACAAAATCTAAGAATAGGTATCTCTATATATATCTTAAGATATTGTTTATATATACACGTTAAAAAAAACTCAAAGTCGATCTTGTCCCCAAAACCTAACTCATGTCTCCTAAAATATATAATATTTGCTGCAATTCTATGGTGCATGCGCATACACGCATGCACTCGTGTAGACTTTTCTTTTTTCTCTAAATAAAAAGAGCTTGCGATTATTTTTTATATATCCTCTCTTAACATACATCTTTATTTCCAAGTGGATTATTTTCCTAGTCTCTCACATCAATAATTTCGACCTTCCTCCGGCCTCGACAAAAAAACAAGTGAATTAAAACTATCATGAATTGATCTTTTGTTCTTATATATCTAACATCATGATCACTCGTTACCAAAGTTGATAAATATCCTCTTGTTTTACATTTGTGTGTGTGTCCAAGTGTTAAATGTTAAAATAAAGCTTTTTCTAGTAGTACTAATTTTAATTGTAAAGCTTTACTATAAAGTTTTATATATAATTAAAAAGTTGTTTAGTATTTGGCAAACATGTATTTAAAGTCCTTATAGAGTTAATTAATTACGGCAGTTTTTTTAAATGTAGTTATCTACATAAGCTTTTCAATAAAAGTTTCAAATTAGTGTTTTAGGTGCATAAAACATTTTTTATAGTTTACGGAACCAAAAAAAAAAAAAAGAGCCCACTAACAAATGATAAGAGTTTAAACAATGACACTTTTAAGTTAAAAGATGTTGAGACTTTTGAATTATAAAAGAAAAGAAAAACTATATATATACACAAATATAGTTCCTAGCTAGTTTAGAGGTCAAGATTCTTTTTTCTTTTTAAAAGGAAATTGTCATCATTCATTAATCAGAGAAACTTACATCAATCACCCGATATATTCTGGAATGTATGTCTACATATCAAACATGACATTATAAATTAAAATAATGCATTTAGAGCTCCACTAATACATTATTTCCTTTTGTGACTAGTCAGATCTTCACTATTGTTAATATTCTCTACAGACAAATATCCAATAGACAACACTCTCTACTTAAACAGAGACTCAACCTCACTCTTCATAGAAAGAGAGAATTCAACCTCTAGAGATAAACGTCCAAGAGACAAACTTTTTTTAAAAAAAAAATTAACAATAAGAAAACTAAAAAGGAAAGCAGCAAGATAAATGCGAAAAATGATGAATTACAATTTAGACCAATTCCAATAGACTTTAGAATCTATGATGGCACATGAAAGCAAAACACTTGTCTCTTTTTAGCCATAAATGTAAAATCTAAAAGGTCTGGTGATGGCGAGTCCAGTGATCTGGCGCGTGTGTCGAGACGAGTTGCCGGCGGAAGTAGAGGCGTGTGAGGACCACAAGCAGATGTGGGCGGCGCGTGAGAACCACGTGCGGTGATTTTTGCAAAACTACCACTTTCTTCTGAACGATTTTTTACCTGTGAATTTGCTTGTACCACGCATGTCTCTCGGGAGTTGTCGAAAATCTGTAATTCCTTCTTTTTCGGTTTTGAATAAAATAAAATAAAACTAAGCAAAAGAAACATTGATAGACAAGGTGGGTAACTGGAGGAATGAGGGAAGGAGAGGGAGGAGGAGGAGGAGGAAGCCGTGGCCTCCTTCCCCTTCGGCAAAAATCAGATATGGAACATTTAATTTTTTATAAGAGAGAGAGAGGGGGGAGGGGAGAAGGAGATGCCTAGAAGAGGTCAAAATTCTTGGTTTTAAAATGAGTTATATATTCATATTTCTGAAATTTTTGGGGCCACATTTTATTTATTTATGCATATATATATAAATATTATTTCTTAGCTCTTAGAGAACAAGTTTTCGGATTTAAAAAAATAATATAGTGGAAGTAAATGATCAGAAATATGATGTGATTTCTTGCTTAATTCATTATATTGATCTTGTACCCACCCCTAAGTTATCCATTCAATTAGTTTATTGTTTTCCTACACGTGGAAGTAAACGAGAAATATGTTGTGATTTCTTGCTTAATTCATTATATTGAACATATAATTATAAAATATATATATATTTATATATATATATGAGCAATAAGCTTCAGACGGCCCTAGTCATGACGCAGCACTACCACATGGTGGTACGTAATTTAATAAAAAAAAACGATATTCAAAACAAAATATCTTCCGAAAACATTAAAAAAAAAAATAAAGACTAAATAAACCTAAATCCTACCTACCTTTTTTAATACACCACGTTGGAAAAAAAATATTGTGTGAAGAGTAATATTAATTGTTATAAAAAAGATTGCGTAAAGAGTTAAGTGTATCAATTTTTGGACATGACAATATCTTATGCAATAATAAGTTGGGTTGACGATGAAGTTGTTGTTTTATAGAAAATGTCTTCATGATCATCTGAAAACAAATAATGGAATGGTCAAAATGGGCAGGCCGAGCTGGCGCAGCTGAAATACCACATCTTACAACAAGTGCAGTGGGACCCGGCCGGCCCATTTTTTGAGAAAATATCTTAAATTAATTAATTAACTTTGTATTTTTTAGATTTTATTTGAAGGAAAATATTTGTATATCCATTTGATTTGACAATTTCATTTGACAGCTGGTCTAAAAAAGATTTTTTATTTTTTATTTTTTATTTTTTATTTAATGATTAAGAAAATAATTTTAAATACATTGATATATTTTTTTTAATTTTTTAAAAATTTTTAAATATATTAAAAAAATATTAAAAAAAAAAAACAAAAATAAATAACGATACGTCCATCTGTAAATACTGGACGGCATAATAACTCCCACCCTTATTTGATTTGTGCAAAGTGTAGTTATGTACATGCACGTTACAAACTTCAAACAAAAAATGCTGAAATTTAACAGGTCAACATGACTTGTTTTGCTTTATTTTGGAAAATACCATGTACTTGGCATATATACCAATTGACTGAACTTGTACCTAATTTATTTATTTTTTATTATTTTTTTTCCACTTTTTGAATTTTTTATGAATAAAAATAAGTTATAAAATGATGAAAAAACGAATAATAATGAAATAGAGAAAAGAAAATGAAAACTAAAAGCCAAAAAAAAAAAGTTGGTATAATTAAATCCGATTGATCATTTGGTTTGTCGAGTACCATGGCTGCCCAATTTGTGTACGCAGTTTTAATTATATAATTGTACTTTTTTTTTAATTAATTTGAAAGGTCTTGCCAATTAGAGATCGAACACACGTGATAATGCAATATAAGTCGTTGAACTATTCATGTTTGATGCGATTTTCTGTAAATTAGGCTGGATCTAGTCAATAGTGCAATGCTTAAATGCTGGTCCATAAATTAAATAATAAATAAAAATACATAAAATATAAATAGGTAGTTTGTAGGGATGTTCATCCGGGTTCCAATCCGGGAACTCGGGTACACCCGGACCAGAACCCGGGTTTCAAACCCGGGCCAGAACCCGAATGGGGTTAGCCAGGGTCAAACCAGGGCCGGAACCCGGATGAATCCGGGTTTACAACCCGGAATCCGGTTTTTTTTTTTTTTTATCCTTCTTCTTCTTCTTTTCTTTTTTTCTTTTTTAGTCTATATTCACGAGCTTGATAGTTATGATGTAACTGATGTTATTATTTACACTTTCAAAATTATTTAAGTGTAATAATAACAAAAATGTGGTCTATATACTATTTTTTAAAATAAAAATGTGGCCCAAGTTTTTCTTTGTTTTTTTTTTTTTTTAACAAAGCCTTCATCTAAATGGTCTGGACCCTCACCCAACCACTTAACCAATCCATAATCAAATCATATATGCATGATGCAGATATACTCAATAAGCCGAGGTAAACACCCATATGCTAGAAAATGCAAACCGTTGTAGAATTTGTTATAAGGTGGAAAGATAACCTTGTCATCTTTCTTAGTCTAGATTTTTTAGAAAAAGAATATACTGAACATCTTGATTTAAAAAAAAAAATCGGGTTCCGGGTATCCGGATCGGGTCAACCCGGATTTTGCAACCCAGGTTCCGGCCCGAAAAAAAACCCTATCCGGATGAACACCCCCAATAGTTTGGCACTAAAATCTATATCCACGAGTGTTTTGAAAACCATATCTATTATATTTGATTGTTGGGCAATGCTAAAGATCCTGTTTCGGGATTTTCTTTTATATTAATTGTTTAATACTTTTAAATATTTTTTAAAAGAAAAAAAAAATGAGAACGGAAAAATGAGCGGATCCCTATCATTTTCCTTGATGATTTTACAGTCTCATCACTCACCGCCTAGCTCTCAGTACAACGGTGAAGAAAATAGAGGTTGAAGAAGATGACCGCATGTTGAAGTCGCACGTCAGGAAGTGAAAAAAAGCAAGGCCCCCGTTTCTGTAGAAGCCGGCTCCTTATCGGAGCCTCATCTTTCCCAAGTCTGCGACGGTTTGGATTTAGAGATCGGTTTCACAAATTTTAACTCATAAATTTTTTTATTATTTATAAATTATCTCATTTCATCTCTCAGTTAAAGTTCCGTTTAGTTGTTAAATTCATTTGAATTTAACTCAATTCAGTTTAATTTTAAACCAAATTTAACATCTAAATACCTAACTCTCAAATTACTAAATTCATCTCAATTCAAAATCTCTTTACACGGAAATCCATAATTTTTTTTAATTTTTTATAAATATATCTAAACTCATCTTAACATCTAAATACATTTAAACTTATTTTAAGTAAATTCTATAAAATTTATTCAAATATCTCAATTAATTATTATTTATAAAAATTCAAATCAGTTCAACATCCAAACGTAACTTTAGAATTATTTTCTTTTGTTTCACGCCTTATCTTACATTTTTAGGCGCATCGTCCTAGAATGATCACTAGTCATGGCAATCAGAACTCTGTATTATTTCGCAGCACGTATGCATCACTCGTGACAATAATTAGATATTTTTATTCTACAAAGAGATCAGGATCCCTAAGTACGTTGAGGCCGTTAGGACCCACGACTACAGCACCTTCTCCCCTTAATACGTAGTAACAAAGGAAGAAGTACAACTACAAGTCAACCAGTTCTCAAAAATGTTAAGCTAAGAAAAAAAAAAGCAAGAAAAAGAAAAATGTGTAACATGATTTATATATACAAGCTAGGCTAGCTAGCTAGCTAGCTACTTTGGAGTGGCATCAAAGTGTAATATATTTAAATGATCCACATTTCAGTATATATTTGACTAATTGACCCTAATTGCTTACAAAATTAATACAAAGCACGCGCTAACCCATGTGCCGACTATATAAACAGCTAATTAATTATATACCATGTAATGAAGAAATATGAGGCATGTTCAAACCTTTTTTATATATATTAGAAACAAGGAATTATTTAAAATTAGAATTTAAACCAATAGAAAATAAAAAATCAATATAAAAATACAAATTATAAAAAAAATTAAATTATAAATTTTTAAACTAAAAATGCTAAACTTGAAACTTTTTAAGTAAATATAAATAAATAAATAAAAATAATTGACACGTGGTAGTAGTTGAGGCTCGAGCCACGGCCCGTTGGTGGCTCCCATGGGCATGGGCCAACTTTGGGTATCTCCCACGGCCTAGCTAGAGAGTCACCGACTGGCGGGTCAGCCACTTTTGTGGTCATGGCAAGATCTGTTTTTCTTCTTCCTTTATTTTTAAAGTTGGTTTATTTTTTCTTTACCTTTACATTTTGGGTGACGCTACACCCATCGAGTGAAGCCATCGAAAGTGGTCACCGAAGAAGTCATCGAAAGTGGTCACCGACCGTATAATTTTTTTAAAAAAATAATTTTTAAATCCTTTAAACATTTAAAAAAAATCACAAACTCATTAAAAATAAAGAATTCTTTGACCAGTAAGCAAAAAAATAATAATAATAATTCGATAGGAAAAATGGGTGAACATTGTCGATGGGAGTTGATTTTTCCTTACATTTTTAAACTTATGGAGTGTTTATCCATGAAAATAAAGTGCAGGAAATAGAAAATAGAAGCATGCAAGTTTGCAACACTGAGAATTACGAAATTCTACATTTATTTCTATGTTTACAATTTTTAGGGACCAAATCTCGCCTCGTTCACTTTTACAAAACTTGTTATCTCATATTTTCTAATCTTATCTAATTATTATAATGTTTTTAAATTTTCATACAAAATATAATAAATAATTTAAAATTTTTAAATTATAAAATAAAAATCATATTAAAAATATATATTTTAATAATATTTTATTTAATTTTTAAATTTTATTTCAAGTCATCTCATTTTATCTGCAAAAACAAAGGAGCCCAGTTTAGTACTTTACAACCTCTGGTGATCCCACTTTGCTCTCTTTTACGGTGCTAAAAAAGAAGATGATGAAGATGCTCTGTAGGATCCCCATGTATTTCGAGCTGCTTTCGCTGATCTTCCACATGTGGAAGTCAAGATGAATGAAAATTGTCGATCTCAGATGGGTTGGTGAGTGGGGAAAGAACTTCCTAATTATTTTTCTAGTACTACACAAAGGAAAATGCAGAGAAAGCTGATTGCATTAACTACTTTTGAAAGCTTGCGTTCTTTTAAAAATGGAGACTGCAAGTTTGAAGAAGCACTTTGATTTTGACTTCCTGCGAGAATTATACTTTTACTAGCACTCTGATTTTGACTTCCTGTGAGAATTATACTTTTACTGAATCGTGATCTTGACCAACTTATTCTTATTGAATATAAAACTGCATGTAACAACAAATAAATAAATAAATATTATTGATATTTTAATTTTAAAGTGAGAATAAAGTAAAAATCAGAGGTTTTAATAAGGTCAAAGAAATTTGGCTGAAATGACATGAGAACAAGGAAAGTAGGGCAATGTGAAGGGGAGACCCATTTTTCTTTACTCTAATTAATATTTGCATGATTCCATTTGTATCAATTAATATTACCTCCAAATTCTTCTATGTTTGGTACTTTCACACTATGATCACTACATATAATTGCATGTCTTTCAAGTCTAGGGAATATGCCTACCTTGCTTCATCATCATCAATATCACACACAAACACACACACACACACACACACACACACACTCTCTCTCTCTCTCTCTCTCTCTCTCATAAATGCCATAAATTGTCAAAGTTCCAAACCCACATTGATGTATATAATGTTTTTTTGACAGGATCATTGCTAGCTCTTGTTGCACTAGTCATCCATTTTTATGTTAAATGTTCCCAAATTTAATAATTTGAAGGGTTACTAGCTTAATAAACATTATACAAAGAAATTTCATAAAATTAAATTCATAAATTGACGCGACTTGATGTGTTATGTTAGTTTTTTTTTTTTTTCTAATCAAACAAACTTCATTAAAATAAAAGATGATACATGTCAGAGGGGGTGGGGTTCCCAACAAAACACCCCAAAACAACAAATACAGTGCTAGTGTGAAGAAAAAAGAAAAAACGGGTTTTAAGACCAATTTCTTGGTCTCTACCCAATCCCTACTAAGAGGGAAATATCTTAAAAGACGTTTTGAGGGTAAGCCACCGCTGGAGGCGGTGTAAGTGAATGCACTGTAGTTGAAAGTCTTGAAATATTTGTTGGTGAGGTCCTTAGTCTCTCTCACAAGATCACCGGTTAGGAAAAGCAATAACCCAAATAGACCGGCAGGAGAAGAGCAGATCTGTAGCGGAGGAACATTTAACACACGCCTCTGCAGTGGCGCGTGAAGGCCACGCGCCGGAGGAATGGAGGAGGCTTCAAGCCGATTTGAAGGATCAGAGGGTGAAGAGTCTGCTGGTGCGGCGCGTGTAGCCGGCAGATCTACCTGAGTGCGACGGCGCGTGAAAGCCACGCGCGGAAACAGACCGCCGTGAGGGTCACGCGTCGACATATTGGGCGCGGTTTCGCGTCGTTCCAGTAGATCGGCTGGAGGAGAACGTCGTGGTGGGACGCATGTCTACTGTTCATGGCCGGAGTGCAACATATCTGAGAAAATCTTCGTCGATGAAAAAACACTATCTTAAAAGCATATTCATAACTAAGAAGTGCAGAAGAAAACGAAAACGAAAAGGAAATGGAGAGGAAGGTGGAGTCGAGGCTCACCCCTTCCTCTCCGACAACTTCACTGGTAAGAATTGGTATTTTTTTTTCTAGAGAGAAGGCAGAGGAAAGCTCCTAGAGAAAAGAAACCTTAACTTTTTTTTTTTTTTTTTTTTTGGGTTATGTTAGTTATTTCTAATAGAACTTATATTTATCTCATTTTCCCATATTCAATATCTACAATTAGTAATCGCTAAGGCTGTATTTGGTTCACTATTATTGATCACAAACTATTTACTACTTTTCTACTACTATTTATTATTTTTTCAGTACTAGTCACAAGTCATTTGAGATTATCTCAACATCTAAAAGTACTAACCTAAATGTCACATCTAGATTACTTAATCAATACAATCAACTACATATCGTGCGAGTGTAGGACTAGTTTATTTGAATAATCAGATGATATTTTTTTAAGAACAATGCTAGTATGATTTTTCATTTTATTCTCTCATTTTGACTATTAATGTATTTATTTATTTATTTACTTATTAGGAAAGTAATATTAGTGTATTGAGTTTTTTTAAGAAATGTTTAAATATGTTAAAAAATTATAAAAATAAAAAAAATAAATTTTACTTAGACGGCACGGTCAGCAATCATTACTGCAGAGCAGTTTTTTTTTTTTTTTTTTTTTTTGATTGAGGGACAGAGCAGCCAAATATGACTTTTTTTCTAACCCCCAAGAACAACTTTCAAAGAATATTATTTACTCTACTATATGTGGAAAAATGAATCTAAAAAACAGAAGATAGCATGCATGACGCACCATGAAGCTGGGGTTATGCTGAAAAAATGGCAAGAAAACAAGAAAGGGAATTGTCTGTGCTCGTACTTTGACGGTCTAATATTTATAAATTCAGTAAATGCATTAATTAATATTGCTTCTCCATTGTTTTTATGCCTACCATTATTGATTATACCATAGCTTTGACAGACAGACTGTATAGTTTACTTCTTTGGTTTATCCGCAACTCCATATATCTAATATCATTAACGTTAGTTATAGTTGTGAGGGTGCAAGCGCCGTGTAATTATTTAAAAATAAATAAATATATATGGGACTTATATAAAAAAAAATTATTTTTTAATAATAGATCTTACTCTTTTTCAAAACGACTACACAGTATTTGCATACTTTATGACTACATGTAAGATTACTCATCTAATATATATGCAAATATTTCTTGTTTCAAAATATAATTAAACTACTAGCATTCATCCTTTATTTTTTTAATCTAGAAAATTAAATATTCCACATTATAAACTCTCAAATTTATAAACCTTATTTGAATTTCAAATTACCTAAATAAACTTATCACTATGTCTTGTACGTTCTTAATACATTGAAGAGGTCAAAATAGATTTGTTACAAAGCATATCTTACACACATATTTTTATCTAATCAACATGTGATTTGTCATTTTTATCATTCTATTTAAATACACAGATATTTAAGCATTAAGATTGAATGTCAAAAATGATTATAAATCACATATTGAGTAAGCAGAAGTGTGTAATAAAGTTGAATGGTTTATTTTATTTTATGTAAAAATTTGAAAAAGTTGTAATGATGATATGAGAGATTTTCAAAATTTTCAAAGTTGGGTTAGTTTTTTTTTTTTTTTTGTAGATGAGATGAAATGAGTTGAGATTTTAAAATTAAAAAGTTGAATAAAATATTGTTAGAATATATTTTTTAATATTATTTTTATTTTAGAATTTGAAAAAGTTAAATTGTTTATTTTATTTTGTATTGAAGTTTGAAAAAATTGTAATGATTATATGAGATGAGATGAGATCAATAGATATATTTCTTAAAAACAATCGAGAGACTCTAAGGTATTCTTAAGTATTCTCGTAATATCTCATTATTATTTATTATTTTATTATTATCTTTCACTTATTTTTTATAATTATTTATTATTATTTAATATTTTATTATTATTTTATCATTATTATTTACAGAATACTTAAAAATACCTCACTATCGAAACATTGATGAATATGTCGACGTAGGGGTTTAGTTAGTGGTCCAGAATCGGAGGGGCTAGCTCTTTTCTGTTTCAGACTTGCTAGTATTCTTTCTACATTCACCTAACGCGTTTTTTCTTATGTAGACGTACGTAGGCGTTTTGTACAATACTGCTACTCTGAAGAGTGCCCGCCCATGAACGGAGATGATCAAGTACGATCTGATTGTCATATTTGAAAAGAAGAAAAAGTCTAGGGAACGGCCCCGCGTTAGCCCGGGGTGCACTTGACGTAGAATTTAAAAAGTATTATTTTGTTGTGACTTTTTTATTCTATTGACTTTTGTCCGGATTTTAATTAAATTGTTAACTATTAAAAGATAACAATATTTATCATCAACAAATCTAGTATCATACACAATGTGATTAGAGTTAGGTTTAAATGAACGTAGGCAGGGGTTTCCAAAGAGCCTAACTCAAATTAAACTAATATATTTTTTAACTTTTTTTTTTCATTGCGTTCACCATGGCAGGAGATTCTTTATGGTGTCTACTTCTTCATGACGGCATCAGCTTCCTCGTACCGACGGTAGCATCTTTTTCACGTCGGTTGCAACGACTTTTTGGACTAAAAAATGACTGTAGCAAAGAAACAAAATAATCACAATGACGATAGAAAGATAGACTTACTATTGGGCTTTGAATGATGGAGGACGAAGATTGCAATGGCTGGATACGAAGATCTACATGGAGATCCTTTCCATTTAGATTGAAAGAGAGAAA
>QEOT01002051.1:73039-92579 GCA_003123785.1 Pterocarya stenoptera
AAAAAAAAAAAAAAAAAAACAGTCGTGGAACAAGAGGTAGCACCTCAACATAGGTTGTTAAATGCCCATCAAGCATTACTCTTAATCATTCTAACGTTCTCAATACAAAGAAAAGTTTAGAGAAAGTTGAAATGGCACTAAGATATCTAACCCTTGTGCAGGTTTCCTAATAATAAAGCAGATAGCTAGACTACGTTGCAAAGTCAATATTAGCCCAAAGCCAAGCCAGACTAGGCCCTGCAGGATGCGTACAAACACCTTGGTAGAGACGTTTGCCATCTTTTTGCGTACTCAAGTTGGGCTTTCCTTTCTATCTATCTTTGTATGCAAATTCTACTTCGTTGAGAAGTGAAAATATTTTTTTATATGCCTACTATATTTTCCTGATGAACTTGTTTTTAGAGAGAATGAGAAGAGCACGGTTCTCACCTGAACACAGAGGGCAATAATATCAGCAAATCTGGAGAGTGACTTGGGAGGGTACAGTCCGCGCAGGGCTGGGTCAACCATTTTTCCCAATGCATCAATGTCGTGAAGCTGTGGGGTGGCCCATCGTACAAGGCATTGCTCGGGCTTTGGTTTTGAACTGGAAACATGAAAAGAATGACTCTAATTCAGATATGAGGACTGGATAAATGAGCTTAGTGAATGAAGTATTTAAGTCAACAAAGTCACACACCTGTCCAAAGGCATCCGCCCTGTCAACAATTCCAACATGACCACCCCAAAACTATAAACATCACTTCTCACTGTGTAGGCCGAAGGTTTTGTGCACTCCGGAGCATTATATCCTACCCCAAGGTTTTGGCTAGTACGCTGAAAAGAAGAGTTAACTTCTTAGTGAATTCAATAAGTATGTATTCCTTTGCTTAAGAAATATGTCTTCTGTGAAGCCCTGATCACCCTGCAAACATCCTGCAAGCATAACTACCAGATATAGTGCTGTGTTCCTCATTGATACTGCATGAGCACATAATATTAGATTTGTAGAGGTATGAATACGAGAGAGGATCTGCTGTTTCCAGTCTATGATCACTTGAGAAACTCTCCAAGTTTGAATAAACCCAACAATATTGATAGATGTAATCATAAGACACCAAGCTATTGACTCTACTCGTATTCAAGAAATGTTGACCAATCTAAGTGGAGACACCTGTCGTGCTTGTAAACTATCTTTATACCTCAACAGGTATGAGACTTTGGGTCATCAACATGCACTACATCATAATAGTGTACCAGATCTGGCTAAACAGATCAGTTTCGAATCATGAGCCAATTTTTTTGTTTGCTTAGCCTTTTTCCCACAATACAAACCAACTTTAGGGATAATCGTTAGATTTTGGTACTTAGAATTTAAACTAAATATCCAAGCCATTGTTACGGTAAGAAAACTGTAACAAACTCCAAGAACTAGATAAAATAATAAGGGTTTGCTCTCTTCGAGGGGAGCTCCTCCAGATAAAATGGGAGAGAAAATGAGAAGGAAAATGAGAGAAAAGTGACAAACAGGTTATAACATTTACACTCCCCAGCTGAGTACAAATACTCCCATCAAGACCCTACGGAAAGCTAAGGTGAGGCCATGGGCCTTTTAAGTCCAAGCTAACAGCAATAAGCCTAAGTGAAGATACAAGCAACTGGACTCAACTAACACAACCCTAGCCCATATTAAGAAATATAATAAAACTAAGCAAAAGATATCAGTCACCCAAGCCCATAAAAGCCCTTGAGCCCAAAACTCTAAATCCTTATTACCCCAAACCAAAGCCTACAGTAACTTCGGCCCACACCTGTAGATGCACTGAAGTGTGACAAAAACCTAAAATATTTCAAGAAACACTGACCTGATGAAAGGTTGCCAAACCACAGTCAGAGAGATGGGGATTGAGTTCAGCATCGAACAAAATATTAGATGACTTAATGTTCTTATGAACAGACGATGGAGAACAGACCTCATGGAGGTACCTGAACACAGGAATGATGTTTGAAGCATTAATTGAAATAATTAGAAGCAGATATGTTAAAATGAAAAATTATTTTTGACTGAAATCAAGAACGTAAGTTAACAACTGCATAACCAACAGGAAATTGCTGTGATCAATCGTCATATTCACTTCATAATGTGTGTGTGTGTGTGTGTGTGTGATGCAAGCTATTTGGACTTATCTGACAAAAAGGCTCATTTTAAAACAAAATAAATAAACTATATACATGATAATTATAAAGCAAGTTGGATGAATCCATATTATGGCACAATTAACCAAACCCATATTTAGATCAATTTGGGAAGCATATAATACCGTGTTGGTAAAATATTAAGGAATTGAGAATATCATGCTGTTAACGTATGTAAATAGTTAAACTTAGATAGATATGTTTTTTTAAGCCAATTAACCAGATATAATCCAATGTACCCTCAGAAGTTCCCGTGTTCACTCAGGTCAACTGAGGTTTCTTCTTAAACTTATGACATTGGCTTCATTTTGGGGTTTGAAGTTTGAGTTGGGTCATTACATAGAGTTTGGTGCCCTTATAAACCTAAACCAGCTAGTGTAGATTCACACCACTATGCAAAATGAAGCAAACCTGAAAAAACAACGATTACATACTGGTATGAATCTAAATTCTAATCAGAAGGCTAAATGCAATGAGGCTACCAACTAGTCATACTGTAATGTATTGTTGGTGACTGAAAAAAGATAAAGAACTACATGGTGATTGGTATGAATCATCCAAGAAACAGAAATTTATCTAAAATAACCATCTGTGCAGTTGTGATTACATGAAATATACACATAGATACAACAATTTTACAGGTACTAATTGTTATATCTGCTCTTATTGACCGAAAAAATATAAGTCATCCAAAAGGTAATATATTTGTTAACTCACTCAACAGCTCGGGCTGTGCCCAATGCGATTCTTATTCTTGTGTTCCAAGTTAGTGGCTTGCTGTAGTCGTCTGACATGTGTAAGAACTCATGAAGTGAGCCATTCCTGAAGTACTCATAAACTAACATGTTATGCCCCTGTTCTGAACAGTAACCGATAAGCTCAGCAATATTTGGATGGTGAAGCCTGGAGATGTTTGACACAATTTGAACAAATTCTTCCACTCGTCCTCCTTGGAAAAGTGAGGAGTCAATCTTTTTCACAGCTAAAACCTGAAAAACATGTGTAAATCCAAGTACTTAAGAAGTATGAATATGAAACTCACCTATTCCTCATTGCAATTTGAACTTAGATTTTCATTATTTAAATAATCAATCAAGAAAGTCAAGTATGGGCAATAACTAACAGCATCAAGCAAAACAATGCAGCAGTGAGTGCCAGGCACATTACAAATAGGTGGATAGTTTAAAGAAGATAATAACTAACTTGTTTGCATGAGATTGGAGAACTATAGAATATAACACAAGGGAAAAAAACATAAGTTTTCAAAATGGGATTTAAGTGAAGAAATCCAAAATAAATATATGAAAGTAATCCAAAAGAATTATTTACATCCATTTTCATCAATTATAACAGTATTATGATGATAATAATGAAGAAACTGTAAGAAGTTGTTGGTGACACCATATTATAAACATCAAACCAGACCACCTGAATAACGTTTAAGGAGTTGAATGTTAAAATGAAAAATTTAAAGTTAGTGACACGGAGGCAGTTTTCCTGATAATTCATTACAGATTTAAGTCATGTTAAGTTAACCAGACCATCTGACAGGTAAATAGTAATAAGGAACTTGAGATCTAAAGAGTTTTATGCAAAGGGAACTGCTGTAGAGAGCTCTTGATGAATCCAAGAAAAAGAAGAAAAAAATAGTAATTGAGAGTGTGAAGATTGAATCATTAATCTGAAAGTCCGTATGATCAACTTGATGGCATTTCTCTGCCCTTGCAAATCTAAATTCAGACACAAACATGTTGATGACTGTTGCAGACTGTCTACACCCATGGGAACTTTGGCACTTTGTTTTTTACAAATTTAGGGTCATGCTCGTTAGGAGCATCCCACTTTCTTTGGCACTTTCTTCGTTTCCTTGTTTTAATGAGTCAATCAATGAAATTTGACAAAAAAAATATTAGACAAGCATATTATCATTAAGATGCTAATCGAGTCTATTAAAAGTCCCAAAGACTTGGGCCTCGTTTGGTTATGCAGTTCGGATGATATGAGATGAGATGTTTTGTTGAAAGTTGAATAAAATATTGTTATAATATTATTTTTTAATATTATTTTTGTTTTGAGATTTGAAAAAGTTGAATTGTTTATTATATTTTGTGTGGGAGTTTGGAAAAGTTGTAATGATTATATGAGATGAGACAAAATGAGATAATTTGGTTTTATGTAACAAAACCAGCCCTTAGTCTACCATGGGGTAAGTTTCCTATTAGTATTTTATAAGGTCACTGCTAGTCTGGACACACAAGATTTCGTGGTCTCAAATGTGTTAATTTTGGATTCTAAAAGTATTGACTCTTTCATGAATATACAGGGTAAAAGAGCAAAGCATTGGAATCCCATGAGTGGTCTCCCATGGTTAAACAAACCTGAACAGTCAAGACCACCATAACCATTTGTCTCCATCATAGAAGATGATATAAACATCTCTGTCTAGAATGCCCTTCAAAAACTTGATGCAAATAAATAATTTTTTGTCTCTGAGTTATATATCCTCATTTAATTTTGATTATTAAATAAATGAAACTTCATGCATTCTTAAATTATTTCCATTCTTTCAGTTATCCCTTTTCCCTTTCCTCATCTACTAAAAACACAACAGATTCTTTCAATGTATGAACCCTGACCCAGTGCACAACAAGCTGACCAAAAAGCCCTTTCACCTCATTCTTTTTCTTTCATGCCCCTTGAAAACATTGAGGCCTCATTCTTTCTAGTTAAAATAAAAAAATAGGGGCAGACTGTCCATTTAAAATGGCAAAGGCCTCCGATAAGTGCGAAGAATGTCAACGGTGTATATATGGCAGTCAATGTATAAATGTATAGGAGATCATTTTGTTAGGCACTAGGCTGCTGTACAGTTTCCGTACTTAGATCATTACCTTATTTACTGATTATTTGTAGGCTGTAATTAAGGGATTTCTTGGCTATTTAATGAGAAGGAAACCCTCCATTGAGGGGAATTGAAACCATTTTGACATGGTATCAGAGCCCTCAATCTAAAGTCAGTCCTTCGTATTTCTGGGTGATTCGGGCTATTGATTTTTTTTTGGTTGGGTTTCTCTTGTGAGACTCATTCTTGGTTTAGGGGACTAATCTAGTCGGTCCTCTCTGTTCTGGTTTCTGAGGTGCTTTCCCTTTGTCTACATTTCTGGTGCTGTTGGAAGTTTTTGTCTTGGTGGTCAATATTTTCCGGTGCTGTCAGAAGTTTCTGTTCTTGGTGATCAGCGTTTTCTGGTACTCTTGGGCTATCAGCGCCTCTTGGTGTTGGTATTTTTGGTGATTGGAGTTTTCTGTGGTAGTCATGTCATGTTAGGCGAAAACTCAATTGTTCGCTTTAATGGAAAGAATTATGCAAGCTGGGAATTTCAGTTCGTTTGTGAAAGGGAAGGAACTATGGGGTCATTTGGATGGGTCTTCTACGGCTCCTACTGATCCCAAAGAACTTAGTTTATGGGCCAGCAAGGATGCCAAGATTGTTTCCTGGCTATTAAGTTCTGTTGAACATATGGTCAGCAATCTTCATTTGTTCACTACTGCTAAGGAGATTTGAGATTATTTCAAGCGAGTTTATTATCAAGACAACACTGCACGGAAGTTTCAAGTAGAGTTAGAAATTGCCAACTACAAACAAGGTAATCTTTCTATTGAACAATTCTATGTTGGATTCCTTAATCTTTGGAGTGAATATTCTGGGATAGTTTATTCTAAAGTTCCCAAGGAAGCCTTAGAAGCGCTACAAGTTGTCCATGCTAAGAGTCAAAGAGACCAATTTCTGATGAAGCTAAGACCAGAATTTGAGACTGCGCAGGTTGGTTTGATAAACCGTAATCTTGTTCCTTCCTTGGATGTGTGCTTGGGGGAATTATTATGAGAACAACAACGTCTTGCCACTCAACTTGGCCTAACTCAAAACACTATGACTAATGAGATGGTTAATGTGGCATATGCTGCTCAAGGGAGAGGAAGATCCAAGGCACAGATACGGTGCTACAGTTGCAAGGAGCTTGGGCATATTGGAAAGCATTGCAGCAAGAAATTCTGCAATTACTGCAAAAAGGAAGGGCATATCATTAAAGACTGTCGCATGCGACCTTAGAATAGACAAGGTCAAGCGTTTCACACCGCTGTCCAATCCAATTTAGCAGTTGTGCCCTTTGTTCCTACTCCAAGGCAGCAACCTACAACTGGTTCTTCATCTACTCTTACACCTGAGATGGTCCAACAGATGATCGTCTTTGCTTTCTCTGCCTTTGGCCTTCAAGGTAAGGGAAATCTACTCACCTCTTCTTGGTTGGTTGACATTGCGGCTTTCAATCATATGACTGGCAATACAGATGCTTTACATGATGTTCGTAAGTATAAGGGTGACCAACATATTCAAATAGCCAAAGGTAGTACTCTTCCTATCACTGCAATTGGAAATCTGAGATCTTCTTTCAACAATGTATTTGTGTCACCAGAATTATCTACGAATTTAATTTCTGTTGGACAGCTGGTAGAAAATAATTGTGAAATTCACTTTACTCGTAATGGTTGTTGTATACAGGATCAAGCATCAGGGAAAGTAATCGCAAAGGGGCCTAAAGTGGGACGTTTATTTCCTCTACAGTTTTCCATTCCTAGTTTTGATTCCTTTGCTTGTACTATTGTTGCTAATGATGGTAATGTTTGGCATAAGAAATTGGGACATCCCAATTTTATTGTTTTGACTCATCTTATGAAACATGGTTATTTGGGGAATCAAGATTCATTTTCTAAAGTGTCTTCTGATTATAGTTCTTGTAAACTGGGTAAGAGCAAATCTTTACCTTTTCCTTTACATAGTAGTCGGGCTTCCACATGTTTTGAGATTATTCATACTGATGTATGGGGTGTGAGTCCCATACTTTCTCATGCTCAGCACAAGTATTTCGTGACCTTCATTGATGACTATAGTCGTTTCACTTGAATATATTTCCTTTGATCTAAAGCTGATGTGTTCTCCACTCTTCAGGCTTTTGTTGCTTTTGTTGAGACCCAATTTTCTGCTTGTATTAAGATACTTCGCTCTGACTCGGGGGGGGGGGGGGGGGGGGGAAATATATGTCCAATGAGTTTCAGAATTATCTCAAATCCAAGGGGATTCTCTCCCAACGATCTTGTCCTTACACTCCCCAACAAAATGGGGTCGCTGAGTATAAGAATCGTCATCTTTTAGATGTTGTTCGTATTTTGTTGATTGAATCTTCTATGCGTCCTAGGTTGTTTTGGGTAAAAGCCTTATCTACAGCTATTTATTTGATTATCGTCTACCCTCTCAAAGTTTACAATTTGACTCTCTGTATTCTCGTTTGTTTGGTTTTACTCCTAAGTATAATTCTCTTCATATATTTGACTGTGTCTATTTTGTTCACTTGCCATCCACTAAATGTCACAAGCTTACTGCTTAGGCTGCTCGGTGTGCCTTTCTCGGGTATGGTAACGCATATAAGGGGTTTGTGTTATAATGCAGATGCTAACAAGCTCCATGTCTCTCAAAATGTGGTTTTCTTTAAAAACCAATATTTCTTCCAGTCTTGTGTTCTTAATGATTCTGCTTTTGTTCAACTTCCTATTTTTGATGATATGTCTTGTCCTCCTGAACGCTTTAAGCAAGGGATTGTGTACCAAAGACATCGGCCACAGTCTCCACTGCCCCTTCCTAACACTAAACCGACATCTAATCCCATTCCACCTGAACCTCAACAGTCCTCTCGAGTTTCACGTCCCCCGGATAGGAATGGGTTCTCACATACTTCTCATCAGGCTACTCTTGATACTACCTCTATGCCCAAATCTTACTTTCAGGCTTCTACTCAAGCTTGTTGGTGGCAGCTATACAAGAAGAACTTCAGGCTCTTCAGGACAACCACTCTTGGGACATCGTCCCATGTCTTGATGGAGTAAAACTCATTGGATGCAAATGGGTATATACCATCAAGCTATGGCCTGATGGCACGATAGAAAGGTATAAAGCTCATTTGATGGCTTTTAGGAATTGTCAGGAGTATGACCTTGATTATGAGGAGACCTTTGTACTCGTGGCCAAGATGACTACTGTACGAACTATTATGGCTATTGCTGCTTCTAAAGGATGGTCTCTTCGGCAAATGGACGTGAAGAATTCATTCTTACATGGCCACAGGTACCCAAAAAGAAAACATGGGGATTTGAAGGAAGAAATCTATGACTCCTCTTGGTATGTTCACTCACTCCACCACTGAGGCTTGTCGGTTGAAGCGGTCTCTATATGGATTAAAACAGGCACCGCGTGCATGGTTTGAGAAGTTTTGTACCACTCTTCTTGATTTTCATTTTACTCAGAGTCAGTTTGATTCTTCTCTCTTTCTTAAGAGGACTGTCACTAGACTTGTTGCACTTTTAGTATATGTGGATGATATTATTATCACAAGGTTTGATCCTTAGTTGATTGAGCAACTATAGTAGTATCTCAAGACTATCTTTCATATGAAAGATCTTGGCCCACTTCAGTATTTTCTTGATCTCGAGGTGCATTCTTATCCCAATGGTATGCTTTTGCATCAGCACAAGTATACCCAAGAGATTCTCACCTTGGCTGGTCTTCAGTCTGGGAACTCAGTACTTACACCCCTGGAGGTCAATTTGAAGCTTTGTCAGGAGGAGGGTGAACTATCATCTGATCCATCCTTGTATCGGCAGCTAGTAAGGAGTTTGAATTATTTGACAATTACTCGACCAGACATTTCATTTGCTGTACAGCAGGTCAGTCAGTTTATGCAGGCTCCTCGTTCTCATTTAGCAATAGCATGATGGATTCTTCGATATCTCAAGGGTACATATGGTAGAGGGTTATTATTTTCTACTGGGAACTCCTTACAGTTAATGGGTTATAGTGATGTTGATTAGGCCGGTTGTGTGCATACTCGGCATTCAGTTACTGATTGGTGCATGTTCCTTCATGATGCTCTTATTTCTTGGAAGAGTAAGAAGCATGATTGAGTCCCAAAGTCCTCTACCAAATCTGAGTATTGTGCTATGTCATCAGCATGCTCGGAGCTTGTTTGGCTTCGGGGTTTGTTGGGTGAACTTGGTATCCCGCAGCTTACTCCTACTCATCTTCATGCAGATAACACAAGTTCTATTCACATTGCTGCCAATCCAGTATTTCATGAGCGCACCAAGCACATTGAAGTAGATTGTCATTCCACTCGTGAAGCACTTGATCAATGTGTGATTACACTTCCTCACATTTCCACCAAACACCAAACTGTTGATGTCCTTACCAAGGCCCTGTCTCGCCACCACCATCAATTCATGATTGACAAATTGATGCTTCTTGATCGACCAGCATCAATTGGGGGGGGGGGGGGATGTCAATGATGTATATATGGCAGTCAATGTATATATGTATAGGAGATCATTTTGTTAGGCACTAGGCTGCTGTACAGTTTCCTTACTTAGATCATTACCTTATTTACTGATTATTTGTAGACTGTAATTAAGGGGTTCCTTGGCTATTTAATGAGAAGGAAACCCTCCATTGAGGCGCATTGAAACCATTTTGACAAAGAATGCATGTTAGGTAACTAATTAAGGCAGCTGGTTAAGGAAAGCTCAAGTTATAAAATCACTTAGGTCTTAACTAATTATTTAAGTAGTAATGAGGTCTCAATATCAAGTTGCATCAGCTGTAAATGTAGACTACGATACCATCTTTTAACTATAATACCCAAGTATCTACAGCACCTTATACTTTGTTGCTATGGTAATTCCCATGAGAGAAAATCTTGAGAAGAGGGCACTTGATGTAGAAGATATGAAAGATCACTTTTAAAGGCCTCTTTGCCTTCTTGAGCGAGCCTCTGGGGTCTCTAGAAAAACCCACGATTTGGTAAAGGGAGAAGAATATTACGGAAGCAATAAGTGGAGATTCCCTCACACAAACCCAGATGAAGGTGGGTGGGGGGGGGCAGCGGGGATCTCTTTTGGTATATTATTTGCTCATGGTCAATGCCACGAAAAGTGTATAAGTTGGAAAGCCATAAATGAAAAAGTAGAAATGTAATAACCAGGCAGAATACCTTCCCATCAGCATATTTAGCCCGATAAACGCGCCCAATAGACCCCTCACCAAGAAGCCGGCCTGTTGCAAAATTACCAGTAGCGAGCTGTAAATCTGCCAAAGAGTAAGAGATAGCTCGAATAGAGGTGCTTCGTCTTGCATTTAGGCGGTTTGCAAACTCATTGTCATCATAAGATTGCTTAAAATCGGAAGGTGCATGCTTAAGACGGCTTGATGAAGAATTCTGCAAGGACTTTATATCGATTGAAGCAGATGAATCCAATGATCTGCTATTATCTATACAGTCGGAGTGGTGAAGTCCGCATTTCCCAAAGCCATTATGAGAAGGGAAAAAAAAAAGACAGAAACCATCTTTAAAAAAATGAGTCAACACTTCCAGAAAGGTCAGACATCAATGGCCACAAAAGCCATAGTTTTAACCAAATAACCAAAGATCAGAAACTAATCTCTCCATGGCTCTAGAGCAGAGGCCAAAACACAACATCAGGTAGAGAGGAAATATGCAAGCCTCAAATACATGTATTTCTATTCAAAACTCCATTTGCAATTTGCAAAAGCGGGTTCATTCATTTATTATCACTCAATTACAAGTTATCTCTATGATGATTAGCATAAAACCTAAGCGGGTAATATTACTTTCTGTACCAACGAAGGTTGAATGCGGGGTACTCCTATCTTCTATCATCTTTTGTACAAAGATATTACTTAGCTTGCACCTTTTGCGCTTTTTAATAAGTTTTTATTACATAAAATAATTTTTTTTTTTTAATGAAACTGGACCCACTACATCATTAAGGCAACTATAGTGAAAATACCTAAAAGAACAAAAATGCAGGATAAAGAAAACCACCTTTGAAGTCTTTGCGTATTCCTGTATGCAAGTCCTGGGATAATTCCCGAGATGCAAGAGGGGTAAAGGATCTACGCTGGCTAATCCTCTCTTCATCAAGGAAATGAGAAGGAGGAGGGGACTTTCTTCTTGAAAATAGAGCAATTAGAATCCCGATTACTACCAGTACGCCCAAAGCTATTCCAGCTATTGCCACTCCACTCTTGACAGATTTCCCATCATTATTGTTGGTTGAGTGTTGATTAGCATGATGTTTTGCACCAGGAGGAGGAGGGGGAGCAGGCCCAGATGACCAGGAATTGCCTCCAGTTCTTTATTATAGATAATCGTAAAGTCAAAAAGAAAATTTTAATAGTTGCATCCCCAAATAAAAATAATTTGAACAGAATACTCACTCAGAGTCTATATCCTCGAGTTCCTCAGGAATCCAGCCAGTAAACTGGTTGTTTTCAACATTCCTGCCAACATCATGATAAACTAAGCATGTCAATTTCATTAACTTCAGCAGTATCTATGAAACTTTAAAAACAACTAGGTTGGATCATATTTGACCAATTGGAAGATGCATATATGGAAGTGGTAAGCACTGTATTAAATTAAAAAAGAAAACTGCACATCATTTATCTCATTGTAGAATTCTCCAATGAGTATTAACCCTTTGTCAAATATATCATGGGCAAATCGGTGCAATCCTGAAGATGTATAAAGACCATTGCAGATATAATTTATTTTTAATCACTAGGCTAACAAGGCATTCTTCAATAACACGAATCAATTGTTTGACACAAAGCTTCATACTTCATTAATTAATTTTGTGCATTCATAACACTAAACTGGGAGCTAATTTGTAGAAAGAGAATCAAAAATAAAATTATCCAAACAGAGCAAGCCTATGACATCATATGATTGTAGGGAGCAAAGGAATCAGAAGAACTAATAAATTGGGTCCTCTTTAGCCAGTCAGCCAGGTAGCTAAAGAAGGTACATAAAAAAATTTAAGCAATAGCCAGGCATAATTGATGGCAGCCAAACAAATAGAAGGTCCAATAACAACAATTTCAAACTCCTTATGTGAGACATATCTTAACTCCGAACATTTCCTATCCCCTACTTCGAAGAACAAAAGGTACTTTTTATGATTTCAGTGTGGAAACAAAACCAAAAATATAAAATATCTTAAAAAGATGAACCAGAATATAGTCTTGGAGCTATAGAGTAAAATAAAAGGATATAAACTAAGGCCCCGTTTGTTTACACAAAACCACTATCTCATCTCATCTCATCTCATCTCAATCATTACAACTTTTTCAAATCCCCATATAAAAATATAATAAACAATTCAACTTTTTCAAATTTCAACATAAAAATAATACTAAAAAATATATTCTATTAATATTTTATTCAATTACTATTCAAAACATCTCATCTCATCTGTGTATCCAAACGGGGCCTAAAACTAAGAGGCAAAATGTCTAATAATTGAAAAAACTGAGTATTAATTCTAGTAAAAATTTTCATGGAAAACTTCCATTGTAGAGTAATAAAAATGAACTGAAGGTCCACTTACAAATCCTTGAGGGGAAGATCGGCTAAGACATTAATTGGACCACTGAATTGATTATTTTCCAAATTCCTGCATAAAGGTATAGAAAGTTAGCGGCAAGAAACTCCAAAAATCTAAACTTAAAATGATTGCTCCTTACAATTTTTTGAGGCTTGAGAGTGATTGGAAACTTTGAGGCAAATTGCCTGACAGTGAGTTGTAGGAAAGATCCCTGCAAGGCAGTTCACGATACTAGCTAATTACATTTTCATGTCGGGCACTTTGCCATAACTAAATCTAGAAAGGAATGAATGGTGAGTAGATGAATGATTGCGAGTGAGACTGGCAAAGGAGACAATCATGAAGAACCAAGTATTCTTTGCTACTGGAGTATTACAAAGGTTGTAAGTGACAAGATCATAAATGCAACTTCAGAACAAGACGTAGCCAGATCAATTTCCAGCATAATACATGATGGCCAAATCCATTCAAACACAAAATCTTTTTGTTTATAAGTATTCAAACACAGAAAATCTAATGATGTCCTAGCCCATAGAAATATAAAGCCAATCTGGTGAGTTCAGCAATGGTTGCACCTCCCAATCCTGCAGTCTTTCTCTATGAGGGTAAACTTCCATCTTTCTTGCAATACATAGATCTATGTAGATAACTTTAGAGGAGTATTTCTCCATGCCATGAAACCCCCAAAATTATTCTCCATTTTCCATTTCTATCTTGATCACATTACTTGGCTAAAAAACTCATAATACCACCTTAAAAATTCCTTCCAAGTACCACAATCATAATACCCAGACATATGAAAAAAATACTAAGCAATACTATCAAACCATAAAGCTGCTTGGTCCATCATAAGACTTCATTTTTAGCATCATTAAAGCGATAATTACCACCTTCTCGATGTTACTCTCTGGCATTAGTTGGTCAATCCCACCATTTTTTGCACATGCTATATAGACAAAGATGTTTAAATTCATTACTGCTCTGTCCATTTTGCTGATAGATTTGCAACGGACCCCCATAAAAATTTTCATTCTTATGTCATCTTATACGTATTCCAATGCTGACTACAGTAGCGATATTTACCACTGGCTTTGGTATTTCATGTACTTTATCAATGCAAGAAATTGATTATAAAGAAAATTTCTTCTTTAGTTTTCTCCTATTAATTGGAATCACAAAATAATTTATTTAAACAAAATAGTCATAAAATCCTAGAAAATATTGCATTTAATTCAAAGTTTTCCAAATAGTGCCACAATTATATCATACTTCTTTTATGTAAGAAAATAATTCCGTAGCTAATGAAGGCATTTGAGATAGTAATAGAAAGAATAGCCATTTGAAAAAGTAAAATAAGATTTTGGAACGCATGAAATAGAGAGACTTAAGGGCAGAAAGCTTTCATAAAAGCCAGAAGCCAGCTTAGTTCTTATTAAATACAAGACCGTGAATCCATAAAGCTATGCAGCAAACAAGTGAAAGCAATAAACATCCATTTAAAAACAAACCCCCCCGCGGCCCCCGGGGGGGAGGGGGGGGTGAAGTGAGGCAAATTGTACCATGTTAGCGTTAGCAACACTTACAGCTCTTTCAGCTTTGAAAGTTTTCCAAACATATCACTCAACTGGTTATTCAGCTGATTATGACCAAGATTTCTGCATGCACCTAGAAAGAAATGAGAAACAGCTCTACAAAAGAAAATTAATTCAAAACAGGAACGAAGTTTGTTTACAGGTATTCAAGATCAGTCATCTGAGAAATCGAATATGGTACACCACCACTGAAGCCATTATGAGAAAGATCTCTGCACATTAAGCGCACAAGATCAGTATGATTGGTATTTAAGGTCAATAAAGAGAGACCTGGACTAGCTGAATATCAAAGTAACAACAAGAAATTTCTCATAAGAAAGAATGTGTTTAAAGACTACTGTCTTGTTGGAGGACGGATCATAAAATATGGAAAAGCCTAAATAGTTTATCTAACCAATGCATGAACATTGTATTTGACACCAAAATCCATCCCTATTTTCGTCACACAAGCCACGACAGTTACCAATCAAAAGACATGAATAGAGATGCAGATGATGTACAGCTATACCAACAGAAGTGCTGTTGAAAATCAATCTAATGCAGTCAATGAAGTTAGATAAGCTATTCCCCAATCTTGTGAAGGACAGTGAGAAACAACAAGATCAAAATATCCAAAAAGAAGGAAGTGAATAAAGAATAA
This sequence comes from Pterocarya stenoptera, assembly GCA_003123785.1. Classification (NCBI taxonomy): domain Eukaryota; kingdom Viridiplantae; phylum Streptophyta; class Magnoliopsida; order Fagales; family Juglandaceae; genus Pterocarya; species Pterocarya stenoptera. The sequence goes on from QEOT01002051.1 coordinate 87,956, forward strand.
TACTATGAACCTATATAAACAGTATAGAGCTTCAAATGATTGCTGAAGTCGACCATAAAATCATGTTTGCAGGGGCATAAGAGTGCCAAACAGGCAATGCTATGAATAAACAAAACATTTATGACTTGAATATATTTTCTCTTGATGATAATCTAAGATTACATAGAATTTTGTCTGCTGACTTACATGTGAGCTACGTTAGGAGGGAGCTGATATGGTATCTCACCCTTGAGGTTGTTGTCACTTAAATCGCTGTACTAGACAAACATACGAATGACCTTCATGTGAATTTCTTCATATAAAAAATAAGTGTAACCCAAAAGATGCCTTTTTTTTTTAAAAAAAAAAAAAGGGCTGGGCCTCACAAGTGAGTGACAGATGTCAAGCTTGATAGCTGATACCCCATTGATCCGGTGAGTCCAAGGCCAGATAAGTTTCTGCAAAGTTTTCCAGAGAAAGAAGGTTCAATTCAAAGATTTCAGCATATTCTGTAGAATATATTAACAGATTTTTTCTACCGTAGGTGGATTAAGATAGATGCAATTTATCAACAGATATTAGAAAAAGCCAAATACATTTCAGTTACAGATGAGCCTGAACATTTGATCCCTTCCCAGGAGTCACCACAAGGGTCACCCCCACTCGATTTCCAGCCACTCAGTTGTGAAGGAGAATTTAAGTTGCCATACATTACATTGAGGGCTGAGACTGCAAAAATACAGCCAGCAAAAATATCAGGATCTTAAATTTAAAATATGTACAACTGATATTGCATTTCTTTTTGGTTAAGAACATAATCAGTCTCATGGTTTTACACCGTAATCTTTTTGGTCCTTGGGTTTTCAATTTTATCATTTGATCCTCGGATTTGCGTTAGAAAATATAACGCAAATTTAATCCGTCAAGAAAATAATAAAAAATGTAAAATAATATTAAAGGAATAGAAAAATCAGTTGAAAATTTAAAAAAAAAAAAATAGAAAAACTGAATTAAAAAAAAAAAAAAACTGTGATTACCAGCCAGCCCAGAGGCGCCGCCTGGGTTGGGTTAGCCAACCCAAGCTCCACATGGGTTGCAGAACCCAGCCAACACCTTGGTTCCCAACCTAGGAGTACTTGCTTGGTCCGTTTATTTTTCAAAAAAAATTATCAGTTTATTTATTTATTTTTAGTTTTGCATTTTTTTCTTTCTTATATTTTTTAATATTATTATTTTTGTTTATTTCTCACACATAGCATGCTACGTGTCCACATGTGGCATGCCACTATCAGATTTTTATTAAATTTTCTAACGAAAATCTAACAAAGGGTTTCAATTAAAAATTTGAAGAGCAACAATATAATGGTGTAAAATCTAGGGACTGACTATGTACTTAATCCTTCCTTTTGGAGAGAAGAAACTTGCTCTCAATAATCATCAATATATTTAAAAAATGAAACTCCTTCCACAGCTCCCAGAATTTACAGGATATACGAAGACAGAATCTAAGAGACAAAGCAGCAGATGCATTAATGAAATGCTCTAGGTATGCACAAGAGACACATGTTTTGCATTGCACTTATTAACTTAGAAAGCATGTGCTCCCCAATGCTATTTAATCAAAAAATACACAACAATATGCAGATGGTTTTACATTAAAAAACTTGAAATAAAAATTTTCTTCTACAACCAAAAGACTGTAAAGAGAACAAAGGCCGGGTGTGTTTGGTTGTTGAAATCAACCCAACTCATCTCAAACCAATTATTGATATGACTTACTACTTCTTCAACTTTCCATACAAAAGTTAACCCATCTCAACCTATTTCATACATTCAAACATATATCTCAACCTATTGACATTCAAATACATCTCAATGAGACTCACAAAACACTACTATTCATATATCAACTCAAATCATCTGAGATCAACTCAGCATCCAAATGCAAGCCTTCGTTTTCAAATACAAAAGAAAGAAATTGAAATCCAGCAATATGGTAAAAATTATTCGCAATTATGTTAAAGAACTTTAGTTTTCACTGTAAAAGTCCTGAAATCAGCACAATATATTCTAAGAAAGAATTAGATAGGTATTCAAGCATGCATTACTTGTGTATAAAAAACTTGTCCATAAACTAGTATTAGGTTCAGAAATCCTCTTGTTCTCTATTCTTAATATTATGAAAAATGTGAAAGATTTCCATACTTTATGAAAGAAATCATAAATAGTTTTATTCTTGTATTAGAAAATGTGAATATATATGTATGTATGTATCATATATCGCATTGGTATGGGCCTTGAATTGTCTGTATGAGACATGAGACACTAAACCCCTCATAGGACTTATGTTGTGGGAAAATCAGTTAATAATTTCGTTTTTTTTTTTTTTTTGATAAGTAATAACTTTATTCAAAGAAATAGGCATAAGCCCAAGTACACAGGACGTATACAAAGGAAATACCGACAACTTCCAGAAACAAAAAGAAAACTAACGCCATAAAGCTAAAATAGATGCAGAAAATTATCCGCCATTACAAAAGCTTTAGCCCAAGAACTCAAAGTACTCAAGAAAAAAACCCTAAGATCTCCCAAAGAACGTTCTCTATCTTCGAAGCATCTCCCATTTTTTTCGATCGAGCCAAATGCACCACATGAGACAAGGAGGAATCATTTTTCAAACACTCACCGCCTTCTTACAGCCCTTCACACCCTTCCACCCTACCAATAAATCCACCACTTCCCTGGGCATTACCCAATGTAATCCTATCCAACTCAAAACCTCGTTCCATAATAATCTTGTCACTTCGCAATGAAGGAAAAGGTGATTTACAGATTCTCCATCCCTTTTCCACAAAACACACCAATCAGCAATAAACAAACCTCTCCTTCTAAGATTATCAGTAGTCAATACTTTGCCCAAAGTAGCCACCCAACAGATAAAAGCAACCTTAGAATGAACTTTCACGTTCCAAATACTTTTCCAAGGGAATATACAACTAGTATGGTTTGACAAAATTATATAATAAGATGAAACTGAAAACTTAGCATTTCCAGCAGGAATCCACACCCTGCAATCCTCTCTATCTTGCACCAGTTTTGAGCTGTAAAGTTTAACCAGCAAAGCCTTAACTTCATCCACTTCCCAGTCATTAACAGTCCTTTTAAAAATAACATTCCATTCAACCTTATTGTTACTACTGCAATACAAATCACAAACGGCCGCATTTTGATCCCTTGCAATTCTGAAAAGGGCAGGCAATTCTGAAAAGGGCAGGAAATTCCAGCATAAGAGCAGTATCCCCACACCACAGATCATGCCAAAAGAGTATACTCTTTCCATCTCCCATCTTCAATCTGAAATTATTGGATAAGGAATCCCAACTTTTCTAATAAATTTCCACAAACTAAACCCATAAGCTCCACTAGATGCTTTAGAACACCAATGTCCCCACAAACTTCCATATTTTACATCTATCACATTTTTCCATAGAGCTTAACTCTCCAACAGATATCTCCAAAGCCAATTCCCAAGTAAAGCTCTATTAAAAACCCTTAAATCTTTAATCCCCAAACCACCGCGATCCAACGGTTGACAAGCCTTCTTCCAATTAACCAAATGATACTTCTTTTCCTCACCTATGCCTCCCCATAAAGTTTCGAAATAAACTCCCAATTCTCCTTTCAACCCTTGCCGGAAGAGGGAAAAGAGAAAGGAAATAGGTGGGCAGGTTAGACAAATTACTTTTTATAAGAGTGAGTCTTCCCCCCTTAGACAAGAAAATCTTCTTCCATCCAGCTAACCTCCTTTCAATTTTTTCAATCACCCCATTTCATATGTTTACAGCTTTAAAAGAAGCCCCCAAAGGAAGTCCAAGATACCTCAAAGGCAATGAAGAGATTTTGCACCCTAGTAAGTTTGCCAAATCTGATAAATTCTGAACATCACCCACAGGAACAATTTCAGACTTTGATAAATTAACTCTTAACCCCGAAACAGCTTCAAAACACAGCAAAAGTGCTCTTAAAGCACGTATGTTATCCGAATCAGGCCACTAAAAAGCAAAGTATCATCAGCAAATAACAAATGAGAAATTTTCAAACTATTCCTTATCTCATTACCCACCACAAAACTGGATAAAAAATTGCCCTCCACAACCTTTTCAATCATTCTACTCATGGCATCCATGATCATAACAAAAAGAAAAGGGGACATGGGATCGCCTTGCCTCAAGCCGCGAGAACTATAGAAGAAACCAGCCAGTTCTCCATTCACCAATATAGAAAATCTTGAAGTCGATACACAATGCTTTATCCACGATCGCCATTTAACACCAAAGCCAAATATCCTCAATAGATAATCAAGAAAATCCCAACTTACATGGGCGTAGGCCTTTTCCATATCTAATTTAATAAGAATACCAGCTTTTTCCAACTTCAATCTACTTTCCAAACATTCCATTAGCAATAAAAACAGATTCTAAAATCTGCCTACCTTCCACAAAAGCATTTTGAGATGGTGAAATTATCCTCTCCATCACCCTACTCAAACGATTAGCCAGCACCTTAGAGATGATTTTATAAATGTCATTTACCAAACTAATAGGCCTAAAATCTCTTATCTCCACAGCCCCTACCTTTTTCGGAA
>QEOT01002051.1:95376-138877 GCA_003123785.1 Pterocarya stenoptera
TCATTGTTCACGGCCGCAAAACTCATCACCTGAATAGTCCCCGTCGGGTCACACCTCGTCTAAGTTAATGGACCAAGCCTCTGAACAAGGGAGACCACCGTAACCAAAGGACGAACCCTAGAATCTCTTTGGCGAAAAACAACCTCAGTGGGCTTCCTAATTGGGCCTCTATATGGCCCATCAAACTTGCATTCTGAAGGCTTAACAAGCTTAGGCCCACACGACCCACTTCCCCAATCCATCAAAAGACTCAAGGCCTCATCTACAGAAAATAATAAAGAGCCTATTTTTTTCTTTTCACCCCATTAATTCGGCCCGAATGTGCCAGAGAGACCCCTCAACTTCCCCCACTTTTTTCCACTTCTCGGAATACCAACCGTCACCCTCTTCTAAAGAAACCCTAANACTTCCCCCACTTTTTTCCACTTCTCGGAATACCAACCGTCACCCTCTTCTAAAGAAACCCTAAGACTGTTCATCTCCTTCAAAACATCCTTCTTGTGTCTTTATGATGATTCAACCACGTCACTCCTATTTTTAATACCCAAATCAACATCTACAGATTTCTTGGCAGCAACTAAGTAAGGAGTTTCTCTGGAACATAACTCCCTCAATTCTCCAATAGGACCTATGTCTTCTTGAACTGAAACAGAGGATCTAGAACCAACAATCTCACACGCCTTCTTCACAAAACCAGACCAGCCATTGCTCCCTTCAGGAACTACAATAATTCCTTTCCCCTTACCCTCACCCAACTCAATCAACTTAACAAAGCTTCCATAAGAATTATGAGAAAGTTGGATTAAGAAGACTCTATTACCCTCTCTTCTAGTACGAAAAAAAGCTCTATTACCCGAAAAACTTAGACATTCTTCGACCACCTTTGCCATCCAAACCACCACATCACCACTAATGAAAAGAACCTTAATAAATTTCCTACACTTTTCGACAATACTAAAAAGATTACCCCCCTTCCTTCTAAACACAAAAGATTTAGCTTCCACCCCAAAGCTACACTCCATCGACATCACCTCCAAACACACTACCCAGTAGCTAAGAAAACCTAAAAACAGAAACAAGAGAAGAAAAGAAAGAACGATGAAAAGAAATCAAACAAAGATTAACGATTATTCCCGGCGAGAAGCGCCAGAACATGGAGAGAGAAGTCATGAGAGAGAGAGAGAGAGAGAAGTCTTTTCTTTTCTTTTGTAGAAAATTAAGCTATAACCGCCTAACCAAGATCATAAAGGATAACCATGTGGTAAAACAAAAGATATATGAATAAGATGGTTAAGAAGCACTGAAGGTTCTAGGAGTTTGATTGCCAAAGACAAGTATTAACATTTCCTTTCATTTTGTTAGAAGTTTTTCCTATTTGAAGATATAAGGTTAGGTTTTTTAGCTTCAATTAGCCAATAATCTCGTAAGTGGAATGTAAACATATCCACCACGACAGAACGGAGAACAAACCCACACTTTAAATTGATACGCCCTTATATAAACTCGCTTCACTTTCCCTCTAGTGATCCACTTGAATACATACAAGGGTGCATCAATTTCGAAAGAATCAATTTTTTTTCCGCATTTGGAATCACCACAGAGATTAGAAGTAAATGAAACCCAGATAACATCTCAAACATATACCCAAACTGAAATGTCAAAAAAAGAAAAAAAAAATTAGGGATCTACAGAACTTACCATCCGGGGATTTTGTCTTGGAATGAACCGGAGAGGTCAGGACCCCAAAGAAAACAAACCACAAACTAACAATGCTTTTCTGGTGCATCTTTCCCACGCAAAAAGGGATCAGATACCCAGAAAGAGAAAACAGGAAATGTGTTTTCTTTCAACTTAAATAATTGAGTGAAGAACCCCAGAAGATTTAAGGATGAAGAGGACTAAAAATCATCGTTGAATAAACAGCTCCAATGATAATTTGCTAAAGGTAATTTGGTGGGTTTTTTGGATTGTCTGTAGTGACTAAAATTAGGCGGAGGAAGAAGAAGGAATACATTGACAGCTACAAATAGTTGAGAATGAGAGAGTGGCATCGCAACAGTCAGAGCGGAAGGTGAGGAGAGAATGAGAGCCTCCCAACGTTTTCCGGACACTTTTTTCTCTCTCTTTCTAACGTTGTATTTCGTTTGTTTTATTTCTTCACCCGCCCTGCTTGTTTCAAGTTTTTAACTCTCAACTGATTTTGTAAGGACGTGTTTGGTGTCCCATCAACTTTTTATTTTTTTTCAAATTTTCGTACAATTTTTTAAGGGATTTGCTATGGCCTATGGAAACCCATTCCCAACATCCTTCCTCGTTTAGAGATGGGATAAGTTAGAGGTTTGAATAATGAGATAAAATAATTTTAAATAAAATATTATTAAAATATTATTTTTTAATATTATTATTTTAAAATTTAAAAAAATTAAACTGTTTATTATATTTTATAAAAATTTAATAAAATTATAATAATGAGATGAGTTAAAATGTTAAAATAATCTTTCTATCCAAACCTAACTAATGTCATTAGGCTACAAGCTATTGCTTCGCCCTTTTAACAATGGATAATAATATCCTTACTACCCTGTCGTTAGTATCGACTTACTACTCAAATAGACGTGACCTTTTTTTTTTTTTTTTATCTTTAGCTCTACCTTCTGCCCTTTTGTGATGGAGAGGAAGGCTCCACCTAGTTCACGATTGAGAGTAGAGGTGTGAAAATGTTAGGATATGAGATTGTAGTTTTGAATTTTAAAAGGAAAACGAATTTGACAGAGAGATTTGAGTCTCAGAGGGGGTGGAGGGACTAAGGTTAGGTTTAGATGTTGAGATAAGATGAGAATTTTTGAAAATTTTATGAATAGTGTTAAGATGAAAGTTTAAAATATTATTTTTTAATATTATTATTATTTTAAGATTTGAAAAAGTTGAATTGTTTATTATATTTTATATGAAAATTTAAAAAAATATAATGATGAGATGAGATAAGATAGAGATGAGATTTCTCATCTTTACCCTCAAACATAATCTAACAAGCATGTTCCTAAAGCTAAGATATTTGAATCTCTGATAGTCAAACATAAAACTTATGACAAAAGATAGAGCAAAAGAGCAAAAGACAGAATAGAAGAAAAAAATAAAACCACGTAAGCTTGGGTAGTAAACAAGTAGTAGTGGGGTAGTAAGAATATCATTACCCTTCAACAATATTGTTGTGCCTTTATAACTCTACGTAAAATAGATAATAATTTTAAAAAGTTAAAATTCGTTTTTAACATTGGTATAACTAGTTTAATATTGGAAGGAGATGATTCTTCATGTGCTATTGAAACTTGAAGTTTCTATTTACTTACACAATACTCTTATCTTATCTCATCTTATATTAATAATAACAACTTTTTAAAATTTTCATACAAAAATATAATAAACAATTTAACTTTTTCAAATTTCAAAATAAAAATAATACTAAAAAATATATTTTAATAATATTTTATTCAATTGCTGTTCAAAACATCTCATCTCATCTTATCTGAACTGTGTATCCAAACCCAACCTAAGTTCTAAAGAAAAAAATCTCACTATATTGGGCCATTTGACTTTGAAAATTCAAATGTTGGTAAGAAGATTTCAGGATTGTGAGGTTCTTAAGATTGGTAGACAGGATAATGAAGCTACTCACTTGCTAGCTCGGCATGCTAAGGTTGTGGAAGATATATATGGTTCAATGGTGACACCATTGTCCTGATTTTATTCAGTCTCCAGTATTAATAGATACTGCAATGTAATTTTGCACTATGATGTATTTGACTCTTTTATATGTATGAAACCTTCTTCTTTAAAATAAAAAATCGTTTTTAATAAAATTACACGATTTTATTGATTAATGGTAAAAGACACGTAAGCCTATCATTTCTCGTATTTAGTTTTATATTCATGAAAAGAAACACATAGATATTATTATTTTTAATATTATTTTTGTTTTAAATTTTAAAAAAATTTAAAGTTTAAAAAAGTTACAATGATTTAGTAATTGATTATATGTAAAAAATTAAAAAATTAAAATTAAAAAATATTTATATTTGAATAATATTTAAAAAATAAATATCTGAAATTTTAAGAAATACTTTAGAATAATTGTGTTGCTGAATAAGCTCTTAATGAGAACTTGGAATACTTTCATTTTTTGTCTTTCAAAATCTAAACTCGTTTATCATCTCCCTCCACTTGCGACGTGTATGAAGTAAACTATGACTTCATAGTTAGGGTTTCTTTAGAAATATATCTCATTTTAAAATTTTCATTTTATCTCATATCATTTCATTTTATCTACTTCTCGAATAAAATTCAAAAATAAAATTTTTAAACTAATTATTGCAAATTTTTCAAACTAATCATTATAACTTTCTCAAACTTTTAAACAAAAAATTAAAAAAAAATTAACGTTTTCAAATCCTCAAATAAAAATAATATTATACAATTATATTTTAATTTTATAATATTTTTTATTTAACCTTTTCTCTTTTATTTTTCAAATTTTTTAAAAAAAAATACACAATTTAAACTATCTCATTATTATTTATAAAATTTTCATATTATCTCACTTTTCAAACGCGTCCGAAAACGTTAAATTTATAAGGTGTCTGTAGATATTATTAAATATCATTTTGAAGGAATTAAAAAAAAAAAGGGAGAAAAAACATCTTCTGTACCAAAAAATAAGAGACAACTAGGCATTATTGTGAATTTGTTCTTATATTAATATTGTGGAGCCAAACTATCTAACTTAATAATGAAATTATTATAATATTAAAAAATTATTATAATAAATTTAAATATAATTAAATATTAAAATAAATTTAAATATATTTATAAAAAATTTTAAATATATGAGATTCACGTGATATGTCACAGTAGCGCAACCCGTAAACGAAAAGAAAAAAAAAAAAAAACCATGCAGCCGCGTTCCATTCTTTCGCATTTGTGTAAAAGCCAGCAAAGCCAGCAGATGAAAACATAAAAATCGAGTTCATAAGCGCCGTTTTCCTTTGTGGTGGCTTCGAACAGAACACGCAGTCCTTCAAGGTAACCATGCTTGCAGAGTCCTCCATAACTATTATCATTTCCTGGGTTAGTTTCTATTTTTCGAAATTTATCACTTCAATAAAGTTTCATCTTTGTTTTCATATCTGTTTTATATATCCTCTGAACTTTTGACACTGTACATTGATGCCAAAGAAGATTGAAAGTATATGTCTTTCACCTGTATGTATGCCAGATATTTTGCCCATTTTTACACAGTTAGCGCTCTTGATGATTATGTATGCTTTTCCTAATTTTCGATAGACTAAGTTGGTTTATTTATTTGATATAATGTTATAGTTCGTGCGGCATGCGGCTTCATTATTTATTTCCAAGTTAGTCTCTGTTTTGTCTTTATGTTTGGGTGACAAATGGATGAGCCTTTTAGTTGATTCTCTCCGTTATCCGTCGGCATTTGATACAGATGAGATTACAGTGTAACACTTGAATCTTTGAACTTATTTTGTTGTGAGCAAGAGGAAGGAGTTAGACTTGAATTAATGCTGATGGGCAAATGTCTTTTCTTTTGTTTAAATTTGATTTTATTATTAATTATTATCTGTTTGATAAGCCTGCCATCCATACGTGTTTGTAAAGGTTCTATAACTAGTTTCTTCCGGGAATATTTGCAGCGCAGTGCAGATAATGACTTGACTCCACCTTAGTGATTATCTGATAATATTTTCCCGTTTGTTTTGCCCGTTTTTATTTTTTATTTTTTGACTTAGTGATTAAGAAAATGTTGTTTAATAATATTGTAAATTTTTTTCTTTTTTTAAAAATATTTAAAAGTGTTAAAAAATGATGTGAAAAAAAATTAAATAAAAAAAGCAAACGGGCAAAAAAAAAAGGGGAGCTCTCCCTAGCATTTTTCTTTCTGTAATGTATCTTTCAAGTTAGGAACTCTAGCACTTTCACTATATTACCATTATTTTAATGAGCGGTGGGAGCGCCGCTCGTTTATACTGATAGTTGCTTTTATAAATTTTTTTTTTTTAATTTTTTTATTCACATTTTTTAATATATTTAAATATTTTTTAAAAATAAAAAAATATACCAATATATTTAAAATTACTTTATTCATCATTAAATAAATAAATAAATAAAACCAAAATCACTGAGCGGTAAGTATTGGACGGCATAAGAGCTTTTTTCTATTTTAATCTACTTAATTTACTGTTTTAGGTCCAAGGCGCAAAGTTTTTTCAAGCATCATACCTACATAATTGACAGTGGGCTTTCATTATTACCTTCACAGTTACTTTTCCCCCTCTTTTCCACCCTATCATATCTATATTCTGTAAAAAGATCCACTCACCGTCTCTGGTTAAAAACATGTGCAAATATTTGGTCAAAATTGTCCATAATTCATATGCTGGTGCTAAATGTATCTTTCATGGAGCAACAATCTGATTGGTTGACTATTGAAAAAATCACAAGTGACCGTAGATACTTTTCCAAAATTATATCACATTCCGATCTCTATTTGCATTTTCTTTTCAGTTTGGTAAAAAATATTTTGTTCTTTGATCAGTCAGATTGGGCAAAATCTTGTTTATATTCTGGTTTATGGTTTAAAAGTGCTCTAAAGACAAAATAAAAGTCTCCTACAAGTGTCATCACTTTTGACACCCATATACATACACAGACTTGTTAAAGCTAGCTGCTCTGTAATTACAACACTTCAATACAAAATTTGCTACAAGCCTATAACAGCTTACTGCTCAGCCACCCGTTCACATCACACGTACCAAGTAGTTTAGGCTTGGTTTGGATAGCGAAAGTGTTTGAGAATGTTTTGTGAATAATAGTGAAAAAGTAATAATAGAATATTAAATAGTAGTAAAAAGTATATGAAAAGTAATGAATAGTAGAAAAAGTAGATGAAAAGTAATAATAAAGTAAAGAATTGTAGTGAGAGTGTTTGAGAGTACCTGAGGTACTCTCGGTACCCAAACAAGGCCAAAGATCTTCACATGATGAGTTAGTTAAAAACCAACTCATAAGTCATATGTACAGTTGTGCAATCACAACCTGTATTGTTGATGTGCTTGATGAACTAAAGATCTTCATTATTAATTGTTGAGCTGTGTTTCCATTATAAGTGATTATCTTTTATGCAATTTAATCTTATCCCCTTTTAGTGCATCCACACCAATCCTTTGAAAGTCCTTTTGTTGCTGGATTTTTCAAATTTAGTAATAAGTGATAACTACTTCATAAAAATTCTCTATTAAAGTTAATGGAAGCATGGAAAAAGACAGTCAACAAAGAAATACACAAATCTGGAAAAAGGGACAAGTTTGCATTAATGGTTATAGTTGATGCTTTGTTTTTAAGCAAAAATGGTAGCTTGCATAATACTTTAGCTATACTAGGCAATAATCTATATGCTTCTTTTGGAGATTAATCAATTAATGCAAACTACATGATTATCAACTGAAAAACGTAGCAAAAAAGATCTACACAAATCTGTGTTTGTAGCAAAGAATTGCCCAGTATAAACCTTTTCTAAAATGTGTTATATTGTGCAATAATTTGTGAGGTGCTCTTACCTGTGTTGCTAGTTGGTGTGTGCTGCAATGTTTGTCCTTTTTTGTCTTTATAGCGTTACCGCCTACGCTCCTCCTACCTAACTCACCCTCCCTAGGTATGGCCCAGTTTTGTTGCTGTTTAAATTTTCATTTCCTCATCTATTCTAATGCATGCAATTTTTTTTTCATAAGTTATTCTAATGCATGCAATTATATTAGTTGTGGTGGAATTCTTGATATAATAAGAGTGTATTTGATCCAACTTGCAATATCTTGTTTTATTTATTGTGTATGTATTTTTTACCTATATTACACACAATATCTTGCATATATGTATTATGTGCATTCTTAGATAATTCACATGGATGATCTGGAAAATACACACATTGATTGTGACCTTTGGGCGGATGGGATGGAGAACATTTTCATTGAGATGTTGTATGGGGACGTCCTTTCTGGAGCACTAAGGGCAGAGAAGATTACATCTAGGGACCATACAGCGTATGCTCAACGGCTTACATCAGTGGGTAAAAGGGTATATGATAGCAACCAAGTAAAGGACAAACTACAAAAGTTGAAGTCGAGGCAACGCCTTTTCACCAACCTTATGAGCCAAACTGGTATGGTTTGGGACCCCGACAACAAAACGGTGATAGCTAATGATGAACAGTGGGCAAATGCCGTTAGGGTATGGATATGTCCCTTGTCATCCTCCTCTCTAACATCAGTTGCTTTATGAAATGTTTTATTTTATGTTTTGTTTGTTAGATTCCTTAATACTGTCATTCTGTTTGTGATAGGCGAAATCACAATGGAAGATGTTCTGGACTTTGGGCTGCCCAATGTATGAGAAGTTCTACACCATTTTTGGGGCATCAGTTGCCACTGAGACACTCCACCACACGTCAATGCAACCACCCCTAGATAGTGATGACGAGTGGCCACTTGATGAGGAGATGCGACATCAGGGCCCCGCACTAGGCAATCGACATGGAATGCCAATTGACTTTGCTGACATAGATTTCTCCATGGGATATGAGACACCACCTGTTGGGACTCCATCAAAAACCCCATCTAAAACCGCTCTAGGACAAGGTCCTAGGCATGCATGGACAACAAAGGTCGGGCCACTCACGAGGTCAAGGCCAACCTTGGAGGACTTTCCTAGAGGTCTAGTATTTGCCCTAAGAAGATTGCATGAATGGCACGGGTCAATTAGAACATGGCTCACATTTTTCTACTTGACCGTGCCATGGTTCAGCCTTGACAGTCCATTGACACTGCCGCTGACAGCCCCGCGGGCCATGCCTTGACACTACTGCTGACATGCCATGGCTCGCCCATCAGCATACCCAGCAGGCCACCAGCACCCCCAGCAGGCAGCCCCAGCGCCCACCATCCTGGCCAGCAGCATCAGTCGCCCGCCAGCAGCATCAGTCGCCCACCAGCACCACAAGCATGCCATGGCCCCTGCCATGGCACGCCCAGGACAGCCCCACAGACATGCCATGGTCCCTGCCATGGCGGCCACCTGACAGCACCACTGACATGCCATGGGCTTAGCCATGGCACGCACTTGACAACACCACAGGCATGCCATGGCCCCTGGCAAGGCATGCCCAGATCAGCACCACAGCCATGCCGCAAACATGCCATGGCCCCAGCCATGACATGCCCTTGACAGCCCAGGGTGCGGCTAATGACCATGCACAGCCCAGCATGCACACGCTCATGCGCATGCCCCTGCACCGCGAGCCTCAGCGTGCGCCCCTGCGCCGCACATCCATGCGTGCGGTCCAGTGCACGCCCCTATGCCGCGTGCCCCAGCACGCGGCCCTGCGCCTCACATCCATGCTTGCGGTCCAGCGCACGCCCCTGTGCCCCGTGCCCCAGCGCGCGGCCCTGTGCCGCACACCCATGCGTGTGCCCTTGCGCCGCATGCTCACTCGTGCACCCCAGCGCACGCCTCAGCCCCGCATACCCCTGCATGCGCCCATGCGTGCGCCCATGCGCCCGTCCACGCGTGCGCCCATGCATGCGCCTCAGCATCACATGCCCATGCATGTGCCCATGCGTGCACCCCAACGCCGCATGGCCTTGCGCACGCCCATGCGTGCACCCATGCGTGCGCCCCTGAGCCAACCGCCCATCCGAGCGCCCCCACGCCCTATGCCCATGCGTGCGCCCCTGCGCCGTGTGGCCCTGCACATGCCCATGCTTGCGCCCCTGCGCAAGCCCATGCGCCGCACGCCCATGCTTGCGCCCCTGCGCAAGCCCTTGTGCCGCACGCTCCTGCCTGTGCCCATGCGCCACACGCCCATGCCTGCGCCCTTGTGCTGCACGCTCTTGCCTGCGCCCATGCACCGCACGCCATGCCCCTGCCTGGGCCATGCCAGACCAACACCAGCAGCACATGGCCTGGCCATCAGCATGCCAGCACGTGCACGCCCTGCGCTCGCACGCCTGCGTGCACAGCCATGCCATGCACACAGCAGCCCATACCCAGCCCATGCCTGGACCATGCAAGTCACTCGCTAGCAGCCTTGCCAGCCATGCCAACCACATGCGGGCCAACCATGCCACCAGCAAGCCCTGCCAGCCATGCAGTCATGCCATTAGCAAGCCCTGCCAGCCATGCTAGCGCCTAGCCCATGCTTGGGCCATGCCAACCACATGCCATCAAGCATGCCAATGCCCAGCCCATGCTTGGGCCATGTCAGCCACTTGCTAGCCAGCATGCTAGCCATGTCAGTCATGACCATGGCCCATGCCACGGGCCAGCTAAGGCCACCAAGGGCCAACCTAGCCATGGACCATCATGGGGCCATCCAAGGCCTTACTATCTTATTATCTTTATTTAATTTATTTATTTATATTTCAAGGGACCAACTAGGATTTTCACTTTGTAAACTCTATAAATAGGACCCTTAGCCTCTTAATCTATCATGCATCTTTGATCATTAGTCATTTTTTCCTTGTGGAACGGTTTTGTGTGTTCTTGAAGAACACTTCGGTGCTTAGCACTTGGGCTCTTTTGGGTGCAATTCGTGAATCCCAAAGAGAGGATCATCACCTTGCAATTTGTGAATAGGTGGTGATTCAATCTATCTTTTCATCATTGTGCAATTCGTGAATCAATGATGATTTATCTATCTATCTTATGAGTATTGTTTTTGTTCTATTCCATTGTCTATCTTTGATTCGTCACCTTGCAATTCATTGAATATGTGTTGATTCAATTATCTATCTTGTTTTTATGTTTTCCATTCCATATTCAAAAATCTAAAAATACATTGTTCTTATTTTTCATCTTGTTCATCTTTACCTTCTTGCAAATCAAAGACATCCTAAGTCTCAATTTTAGAATTCTTTGATTTCACAAGATATCCTTAAAAAAACCATAAAGAGAGTTTTCATATTCATTCGTTGAGTCCATTCATCTTTGTGCATTCTAGAATTGGTGTTGAAGTTATTCACCATTGTGTTCTTGAATGTGCATGCGTGTTCATCCATATATTTCCTTCCATCCATTTGATCCTTCATACTCACACATTTCGGCCATCACCTTGTTTGCCCCACATAAGACCTAGCCTCCATCATTCCCATAACCCTAGCCGAAACACCATAAACCCTACTTCCCAAAATTAGCCTCTATCCATCCCACAAAGACCTAGTCGAAACTTCCCTTGTTTCCCATCCTCCCATATTAGCCACTTACCATAACTAGCCTCCATCATTCACTTTAACCCTAGCTACCTCACAAGAATCCCACAAGGTAATTCCTACCACTTAGGAATCCTTACCCCATCTTCCAATCCCTCCAAATTCGAAATCCACCCTTTGCCCTAGTCAAACTTTAACTTACCAACCACTCCTATGCATCTTACCATTTAGAAACAACCCTAGCCACCTTACCCATCATCCCAAACCTATCTTCCAACTCCAAATCCATTGATTTAAGGAATTGCCAACCCATTGTCAATCCCTTAAATCTCTCCAATAACTCAAACCAGCCAAGACTTATCCCAATAGCCAAGACTGAGGCTTAGTTTGGGTAGTGAAAATGTTTGAGAATGTTTGTAAATAGTAATGAAAAAGTAATAATAGAATATTGAATAATAGTAAAAAGTATGTAAAAAATAATGAATAGTAGAAAAAGTAGATGAAAAGTAATAATAAAGTAAAGAATAGTAGTAAGAGTGTTTGAGAGTATCTGAGGTACTCTCTGTACCCAAACAAGGCCTGAATCCCAATCCTCTCCCATCTTCTAAATCCAATCCCTACAATCACTCAACTCCCCTAGAATCACTCCATTCCTAGAATCTCTCAAGTCAACCAAAGACTTCCCACCTCTTGTCATATTCAAATCATACATCTTCCTTATCTTCCCATAACTCAATCTCATCTTTTATATCTAATCGCTCAAATCTCTCATTCCCTAGAATCACTCAAGTCAAACTAAAGACTATCACCATCTTGCCATTGCCAATTCTTTCCTACCTTAGCCGAATCCCTATCCTTCCCAAAATGACTTCATCACTTTAGGAGTCCTAGCCTCATCCAACCACATCCTTCCAACCCTAGCATCTCATCCTACACTCCAACCCTAAGCCAACTCATCCCAATCTCGAAATTCTCCTTAGCCACCATCTAAACCATAGCCCATCTTCATCATTTCAACCCTAATCATCATCCAAGAGGTCCCAACATCAAGGGCAACCCATAAGCCGTTCCACATTGCATCACATACGCATATTCACCACTTAGATCACCCGAACTCATCATCATCATCATAACCATCACTACACACCATACCTCCATTAACCTAGGGACCCATCATTGTCATCATATGTGCCAATATGGGCCAAAGACCAAACAAGAAGACTTGACACTCGGTCACCATCACTACCAAGGCAAGCTCGTGGACTTAGTGTTTAGGGACTTGACTGGGGTCCCTAACACCACCATCCATTACATCGTGGCGAAGCCAATGTCGATGACAGAGGGAGGGGCCCTCCATGCAGGTGGATGTAGACATCTCTAACTACCTCAATGAGGTAACTCGTACTACAATAGCGAGGTGGAAGTACTATGAGGAGAGGGCTGAGGGAACTTCTAACAAGCGCAACAAAGGCACAACTAGCTCCAACCACGTTGCCCATTGGAATCAGCACACGCAGTCTGTGCAATTGCTGCAAGCACTTGATCCTCCGCTGCCTGATGAAGTATTTCTTCGTGCTTTCGACAAATTACTTCATACCTGTGTCCAGACAGGCTTCCTGGCATTGGATGATCAATACAAGAGGCTGTGGGCCATGAATTGTAGCTAGTTGGAGTTTGGGCTCCAAAATTTTCCACCTGGATGGTTTTATTTATGCTTATTGCTAGTTTTTACTAACGATTATTGATTATGGAACATTTATCTACGCCTGTTTTAATTTTGATGTTGTTTTCAATGCCATGAAATGCAGTTGTTTGTTTTAATATGTTCGTCTTTTTTACTATTGACATGGTTAAATTTTGTTGGATGACATACTTTATCACGAGCTTATATTGCCCATATTTTTAACATTTTCTCGACCACAGTCTTGATAATTATAAGTGTGTACTCCATATTGATAACTGATAGGAATTTGTGAATTACATCAAATGACAAAAAAAAAAAAGAACTTATAATTTTTGTCCCTGGAATTGAAATTTAGAAATAGTTGGTTTTTTGTGGCACCTACTCATAGTCGAGAATTTTCGAACCAAATAAATTGGGGCAAAAATAATGTATTGAACTTTCTAATGTATAATTCATAACTAGAATGAAGTTATGAATTATATATTTTATATAAAAAAAATTGATAGTTTTAAGAATATTGTATTATATAAATTAAAAAAAAAAATCTCGGATTTAAATATGTAAAAAAATATTGACTTTAATAATTGATATTATTTAATAGAAAATATATTCATAACTATTATTCAATCATTAAAAATATTTTTTAATAATTGGTGGGACCTACAACTTTATCAAATCTCCAAAAAATTTTAAATCATCTCATCTCAACTCTGTATTCAAATAGACACAATTTTATAAACCAACTCATTTCATATTAACTCATATCTCACTACTACTAACAAATTTTTCATCTCATTCCATCTTATCTGTGTAATCAAACAGGTTGCGAAAGTTGACTTAGAGGCAACTCTGAGTAATTATTGTTAGACAAGGTCATGGTAGTGCCATACGAAGCCACGAGGAAAAAACTCCAATCTCTTAACTTTGCCATTTTGCCCCCAATTAGCTTTCTACTAAGAAATGGCAAAGTGGTAAAAATAAGCCATAGTAACTACAACATAATGAAATTGACTGGCCTCCTTTGGTTTCATAGATGGTATCAACCCATCTTATCTCATCTCAATATCTAAATATCATTCAAATACAAATACTTTTTAATTTCAACTTTTTCATCTAATCATTATCTAATAATTACAACTTTTTCAAACTTTCAAACGAAACGTAGAACACAATTCAAAATTTTTAAATCACAAAATAAAAATTATATTAAAAAATTATATTCTAACAATATTTTAATTTTATAATTTTTTTATTATTTTTTTTTATTTTCCAAAACTTCATAAAACATCTTAACTCAAACAATGTCACTATAATTCACAAACTATTTTATTATTATTAACAGATTTTTCATCTCATTTCATTTCATCTCAATATCTAAATGAGACCATACTTTCCAAAACTCATGAA
Source organism: Pterocarya stenoptera (assembly GCA_003123785.1). Taxonomy (NCBI): domain Eukaryota; kingdom Viridiplantae; phylum Streptophyta; class Magnoliopsida; order Fagales; family Juglandaceae; genus Pterocarya; species Pterocarya stenoptera. Next base: position 109,741 of record QEOT01002051.1, read on the forward strand.
TATCTAACTTTACATCCCTCTTCAATTTCATTCAAATAAAGTTCAGATTGAGTTTCTTTTTAAGAAAAGTATCATCCATTTGAAAAGAACCAAATTCTCACAACAAAATCAAACATTTTGTATAAAACTAAAAAAAGTAAAACAAAGTACAAGAGTTCACATAATTACTAAATTGAAATTAATTATATAATCTTACCTCCATCACATCCACCATCTTTAAGGGATAATATTGGCAGGCTTCAAAGTTGAGGGATAACAGCAAGTCCATAAAGCTTCTTGTAACAAAATTTTACAAATTGAGAATTGTAACGAGGATCCAAGATAACTGCAATGGCCAGCACTCACTGAATTTTGACAAATATTTCTCAAATTTTGAGAGAATTTTATTTTATTTTAATCTATTAAAGTAGAGGTTGGCTGTGGCGTATGTTGTACCTGAGAAATCGCAGGTGGCTTTATAAATTAAGCAAAAAAAGTTGAGATTCTCCACCCTAACCCATTGAACTGAACTAAGGCAACACTTATGGCCGTTTGGATAGTGAGATGAGATGAGATGAAATGAATTGAGATAGTTTGTTAATAGTAGTGAGATTATTAGTTGAAATTAGATGAGATAAGGTCACCTCTGTATCCAAACGGGCCCTAATAGTTCAAATCTGTCAAATGACAAAAAACATGCTTACAATATGATGTTTGGGTGATGGAGATTGAAACATCGGGATATGCAACACAATGTTACATATTCCTGTATATGATAAATAAAAATGTAATGCACCTAGTATGCTTGTGACAGTACACAATAATCGCAACAGAATATAAGTAAATCAACATGATTATAGCACCAGAACGACTAATATCCCAACCTCATAAAACTTAAAAGATACCTTACTAGTTACAAGTCTGCCAAGTAAGGTATAAATCAAAACACATACATAGTTAGGGAATATCAACTCCCTGTTAAAGACCATAACGAGTCTTAAACATAAGTATAAATACTAAACAAGTTCTTTTATCCTTGCGAAGGTAGTCAAGACCAGTTCTAAAAGCATCACGATTAATTCCAACTTCTTGTCCGGGTTGAGCTCGTCTGCAATCAATTTAATTTAGGTTGCATTCTTTGACATCATCCTACCTAGGGAAATATGTTCCTGCTACAATTTCTACTATTCTTGAGGGAATAATAGTGACAACTATCATGGTGAAATTATTTGAAATCTCATCAAATTAATAACCAACATACAAAATGATAATATAAACATGACAGATGGTAAACATGAGATGAATGCATGGTCATGTTTTACAAAAACTATATTTTTCTCCCATCCAGTTTTCTCGATATCTTTTAGAAAATATTAATATACATTTTCTTACAGAGAACATATCTTGCTTAATCAATAGCACATAGTGCTCCGTCAATTCATATCATATGGTATCTCTAGAGAACCGAACATCATATGTATAGCACCTCAAGGTTTCCCATTAGACAATATGAACCCACTAGTTTTGCATTCACATCCTAGATGTGAATACATCTTTTAAACTCTCATGATAGTATGAATTAACCATTACCATGATCCATATTAGCACCTACTAGCTAAGGTGTCTAAATATCTCACTTTAGAGAAGGATCTCATTTGAAGTTTGTTGACTGTTCTTCGTCAACTTAGGGGACTCCACTCCATTATTAATAATCCCAGAGTAGACATAAGAGTTCCACTAGGATAATCCCTTATCTTAACATTGGGTCATGATAAAATATTTTCATATTATTCTCATGAAAAAATATATTTCTAGACATGTGTTCATATTTCTTGACATGTAACATGCTTTATGCTAAAATGACATATTTTCATGTATCATGCTAAAAATCACATTCTCATGATTAATGCAAAAAAAAAAAAAAAAAGAAGAAGAAGAAGAAGACATAATCAAATCATGCTTTTAATCATGTAATGACAAAATGCTATGACATATCATATGACATTTCATGATAAAAGATAACACGTGGTATGAATGTGGTGTTTATATATAACCATATAGATGTTATCCAAGAGTACGTTAGAGGCTAACTTACAAATTCCTTGAGTACTATAAATCGTCGTAGGCTGAAATAAGAGATATACTAAGGTTACCAATCATAAAATTATGAAAATTTCAGAATCTAAAATACTTAGGTTACGTTTGGATGTTGAGCTGAGTTGAGTTGAGTTAAGTTTTTTTATGAATAGTAGTGAGTTGAGATGGTTGAGTGAGTTTTGTAGGGTCCACTTAAAATGAATTTATGTGTGTTTGGATGTTAAAATCAGTTTAGATATATTTATGAAAAGTTATAAAATAATTGGGTCCACCATGTATCCGTACTCTTCACCTGACAGTGTTGTATCCCTTTGAGCGCGCCAAACTTGCAAAAGAAAAAAAAAACATTCTACAAACTTGCACTTTATTTTGGCGCTGTGGACAGATGTCAGTTGTGGGTTTGAGTTGTGGACTATAGTCAACACGTGTAAACTTGCACTGCACTCATTTGTGGGGCCCAGTCAATGTCAGTTGTCAATTCATTTACTGCGGAACCCATACAGTCCATTTCAGTTTGACTTCCAACGCTATTCACAATTCATGGGTTTAGGTGAAAGTGGGTTTGTCAGTTGTGGGGCCAACCAATGAGTTCGAACTTGAACTAGTCTCACTGGACGACCTGGATGCGTTTGGATATTGAAAGTAGCCTAAAAGTGAACCGAGTTGACTAGAGTTTGGCATCCAAACTAGCCCTTAGAATAATATTTGTAAATCTGCTCATTAACTCTTTGGAAATTACAAATATACTCATAAACTTTACAATTTACATTTTGGCCCCAAATGTCACAAAACTTTACAAACGCCATGTAATTCTTGTTCTAAATTCATGCCTTACTTTAGAATATAATGAATAATTCAATAACCATAGGAAAATCACGAAAATCGAAACATAAAATACACATAACTTACTTAATGTGATTTAGGCCTAAGAGCATATTTAAGCCTCTTGATCTGTAAAATGACTTGCTGAGCTCAGCTACACGTCTTCCCTCATTGAGTGCTCTTACTCGACAATGGCATGACTAAGGCTCTCAAATCATGTGTTGTTCTTAGTCCTATGTTTCGGTCTGAAAATGTTGCTCTAAATTAATGAGAGGGGCTAAATTGCATAAAATATGAAAAAGATAAGCTTCGAGAGATTTGGCTGCATATGTCTCTTTTTGCTTGGCGTAGTCTCAATGTGACAAAAGCTTGGTCTATGTTCATGATATTATGAGATATTCTTACAAACATTACAAAAGCTTGGTCTATGTTCATATATCTACTCTATAAATATAAGAGACCGTTTTGCAGTGAAAATCATTAAATTAAATTAAAAGGCCTTTTACAAAAATATGACTTTTATTATATAAAAACCTGCCTAGGCTCTGTTATATTTTTGTTGGACCATGTCTATCCTGATGCTTCTTTATCATTTTTTTTTCAAAGAGGGGGAAGGACATATATAAAAATTAAAGTAAGTCAAATACTCAGTAAGTATTACTTTGTATTGTAAAACTATACTAACATAAGTTTTTATTCATGCGTTCATCATTCAAAAATATTACAAGATGAGATTTTTCTTTAAAAGGAATTTTCATTTCATAAAATGTTCTAACATTTTGTACATTTATTCATAAAAAAACTAAAAACCATTCATACATTCAGTTTACTCTTTTCACTTTTCTTTTAGTCAGTACACAATGTTACATCCCATGTGTTGGGATTAGCCGTCTTTTGAACTCGGATTCCACCTTTGACTATAGTGATTGAAAATTTCTTTCAGTTAAGGAGTAGCACCTGGGTGCACTGCTAGTACTACTTACCCGACATTGCAATCTACCCAATCCTTTGGTACCATCATTCATTCAGCCATGACCGTTAAGTATTTTCATATATTAAAATATTCATTCATTACAGTAATTTCCTTTTCATTCATTCATTCATTTTTTTTAGTCATCAGTTCATTTCATTTCATCAACACCATTTAAAAGCATAAGTTTAAACATCATCATAAACATCATTTCATAGCATCATTTAAAACTCACTTCATAGTCTCATTTAAATACCAAGTCATAGAGTCGTTTAAATGCACTTTTATAGCATTGTTTAAACATCACTTAGAAGCATTAAGCATAAACTTCAACATTTTATTTCATAAAAATAAGGACAATAGCAACTATATATAACATCCATTCACATGTATACAACTATTACTTTGGGTATATAAATAGGGGTTGCCAAAAAAGACCTTTACTTATATATATTTAAACATTTATACTTAACATACTTTCATAAACATCATTTCATTTCATTTCACAAAGCATTATAAAGAGAAACATTTCTTTTTCATTTTCATATCATTTAGAAAACTCTATAAAAATATAAACATAATACTTACCTGGACTCTATGCTATTTACATTTCATGTAGTTCATTCATGTGCGTGTCAGATTACAACTTATATGCATATAACCTTAACATCATTTCCTTTTCAAGCGCATAAGTAGTTAAACTTATAAAATACATTAATTTTTCTTCACTACGACTTCCTTCACTTACACACACTCTATAATCCAAGTCCATCTTCTATACTTTCCTTTATCACGTTTCCTAAATTCTCAAACTCATAGCTTGGGACCCACTTGAAATCACATTTCCAAACACATCATTCTACTCTATGTTCTTATCCTTTAATGTGAACTTCTATGATTCACATTAAAGTTAAGGCACACAATCACTTTCATCATACTATTCCTACCAAACCATCCATCCCGATGCATAACTTAAACCAACCAAATTATACATCTCAACCTTAGCCAATACATACATCTATTCCTTCATTCATACCTAATAACTAACACTTCACCGTAATTTTAACCATGCATAATATACAATTTTAAGCCAACCTTGAAACTTAAACATCATGTACCTATGCTTAAGACATATTATCCATTACATATGGTAAATTTGACCGGCACATGTGTCCATCCAATTTACACATATACCTTATCCCTTTTATCACCTAAGATCAACATATAATTCTATATAATAGAGAATCATATAACAATAATAGATGACGACAGAGAAGAGGGAGGAGGATGAAGACAAAGAAGAGGGGAGTCCTTCGGGCATGGAGAGAGGGAGCTTAGGGAGGAGACGATAGTCGGTTCGAGTATTTTTATATTTAACAGTGAACTCAATTTGCATGTGAGTGTGTGGTTTAGGAAATAAGAATCGGCTGATGAGAAGATTTTCTATTTGGAGCGGGCGCAAATACAGACTACCATTATTCTTTGGTAAAACGAAAGGATTGTTTTTTCTTTAAGATTATTGTAAAACTAAAGAAAAGTAGTAAGAGAATTGAAAGATCACAATATCTAAAATTAGTTCTTCAGGAACTAAATATTATTTTTCTCAATTTCCTTGTTTTGAGTCTACTAAAAATGCTCATCAAAACACCATTTTATAGGAATAGAGGATACATGATATTAAATGAATACATGAACTTAGGGAATGACAATACATAAATCAAAGAGATACATGAACATGAAAAATAGGGATACATGAATATGGGAGAATTCCAATAGTCATTCATCAAATACATTCCATATATTTACAACATTTCCCCTTGGATGACTATACACAAAAAATATGCCTCGTTAAAACCTTGCCAAAGAAAATCTAGTGGGAAACACTTGTGGCTCAAGAAAAAGAGTACAACATTCTAATATATCTTTGAATACTTTAGGATTGCCTCATTAAAATCTTGTAAAGGAAAATCTATAGAAAAAACCTTAGCGAAGAAAAAGAGTACAATCCAGATAAAAGATCCTTGAGCCGTCACATCCCAATATTGTGTACCAATTTTTTGAATGTTGCAGTTGTTAATGTTTTAGTGATTAAGTATACCAAATTATCACTTAACTTTATTTTCTTGACATCAATGTCGCCACCCTTTTGAAACTCGTGTGTATAAAATAATTTTGGTGAAATATGCTTGATCTTATCGCTTTTGATGTAGCCGCTTCTTATTTGCATAATATATGTTGTATTATCTTCGTATCATATTGTTGAGCTGCCTTTGATTGTGGGTATACCATACTTTTCTTGAATATGCTGAATAACTGATTTTAACCAAATGTATTCACAACTTGCTTCATGTATTGCAATAATTTCTGAGTGATTAGAAGAAGTAGCTACTATTGTTTGTTTGACAGACTTCCATGAAATAGTTATACCTCCATATGTAAATAGGTATCTTGTTTGAGAACGTCCTTTATGCGGATCAAATAGATAAATTGCATTTGCATATTCAATTAATTGTGTGCTTGAATCTTTTGGATAAAATAATCTCATGTCAATCCTACCATGAAGGTAACGTAGAACATATTTGATTCCAGTTCAATATCTTTAAGTTAGTGTAGAACTATATCTTGCTAGTAAGTTGATTGAAAATGCAATATCAAATTTTGTAGAATTTGGAAAACACATTAAAGCACCAATTGCAATAAGATATGGTACTTCAGGACCAAAACTTTCTTCATCTTCCCTCGAGAACGAAAATAGTCATTTTAAACATTAAGTAATCAAATATCCATTGTAGTGCTCAAAGGGTGAGCTTTATCTATATAAAATTGCTTCAGGACTTTTTTTGTATATGTAAACTGATGTACTCAAATTTCATTTGAAAGATGTTCAATTTGTAAACAAGACAAAATCTGATTTTTTCAAAATCTTTTATTTCAAATTCATTTTTTAAATAAGTTGTAGTTTTCGTGAACTCTTTTGGAGTCCCAACAATATTTAAATAATCCACATATACTGCAATAATTGTGAATCCAGACTCCAACTTCTTAATAAAAACACATAGACAAATTGGATTATTCTCAAATCTTTTTTTTAATAAATATTCGCTAAGACGATTGTATCACATGAGTCCAGATTGCTTTAAACTATATAATAATTTTTGTAATTTGATGAAATAAATACTTCTAGATTTTGAATTATATGCTTCAAGCAGTTTATATCTTTCAGGGATTTTCATGTATATATAATTATCTAGTGATCCATATAAATATGCGGTAACCATATCCATTAAATGCATATCCAAACTTTCTATTATTACAAAACTAATAAAAAATCTGAATGTAATTGAATCAATTATATATGAATATGTTTCTTGAAAATCAATACCAAGTTTCTGTGAGAAACCTTGTGTAACAAATCGTGTTTTATATCTTATGATTTCATTTTTCTCATTATGTTTTCGTACAAATATCCACTTATATCCAACAGGTGTAACACTTTTAGGTGTTTGGACTACATGTCCAAATACTTCACATTTTACAAGTGAATTCAATTCTGCATTAATTATATTTTTTCTATTTTGCCCAATCATTTCTACGTCGACATTCTGCGACGGTTTGTGATTCAATTTCACCATTACTTTTGGTAATGTCAATTACAACTTTAAATGAAAATATATTATCAACAATAATTTTATTTATATCCTATAATTCTTTTGTACTTACATAATTTATTGAAATATCGTTATTTTTAGGTACATGTTTCTCTTAAGGAGATATCACTTTAACTCACTTGAAAATGAGCAGCACAAAGGCTATCCCGAGTGTAGGAGGATGTCGTGTAATAATTGGGAATAAATTCATTGATCGTCTCATCAGGAAAAGTTATTTTAAATCAAACTCATTTTAAATGGTGAAAATATTCATAAAGAGAAAATAAAACTAGTGGTATGTGCAATGAAAAGAAGAGTGTAATGGGAATAAAAAAAGGCACTAGTCATGGACTAGATTCATAATTTTTGAATTTTTGAGTATTGAAATGAAATGTAAAAGACTAACAAATTGAAATTAACAATCAAGGAATCAATTAAGCTAAACAATCTTAATTAATTTGAAAATTAAATAACAAAACAGAAATTATTTAAGTCCTAATTAAGCTTTAATTAATCTAATATGTAATGGAATTAAGAGATTAATAAAACTAAGCTACAAATTAAATTAGATTAGAAAATAATTGACAAAATACGAGTTGAAAATTGAAAAGACCCAAAATCAAGATTCTAGGGTTCATCCTCATATTCAAATCACAAATTCTTAAAATCAATCCATAGCAATTGTAATCACTGTTAAATGAACGCTTAAAAGAGCAAGAAAAATAACTACATCAAACTTAAACATACTGAAAATAAATTATCCAAATTCAAATGATTCTAAAATTAAATAGAGATTAAGGAAAGAAAAGAGCAAGCCAAATAGATGGAGATGAAGATGGAAAGAAGTAGTGGAGGCTAGGTAGCCGTAGACGTTGGACTTCTCAAAGTTCTTCAATGTCTCTAAGTGCGGTGTTACCCTCTGTGTGCTTAGGTTTCTCTCACGTGTTCTCAAACTGAAAGGAAAAATGAATTAATAAATCTTCTGCCCTATTTCCCTTTTTTCTTTGTGCGGCACCCTTTTCGAATATTAAAATTTTAATGGTCAACCACTCCTATGATAAGTTCTTATTTGTACGGTTTCTTCCTTCCAATTGTTATTTGATTCTTCAAACTATGAGGACCCCACACTTGTAAAGTTGACTTGCTTTTGACTCAAAAGTTTTTTAAACTCTAAGGTTGGATTTGGATACATAGTTTAGATAAGATGAGATGAGATATTTTGAATAGTAGTTGAATAAAATATTGTTAGAATATATTTTTTAGTATTATTTTTATTTTGAGATTTGAAAATTTGAAAATTTTTATTATATTTTTGTATGAGAATTTGAAAAAGTTGTAATGATTGAGATAAGATAAGGGTTTTGTATAAGCAAACGGAGCCTAAGTGTATTGCTCAACAAATAGGATCATGCTATGAACTTCTGTGCGTGCGTTTACTTTCGTAAAACCAAAAGGCCCGCTTGCTTAAAACTCAACTTTTTATTCAAATCAAACAAAATAGCTTGGTCCAGCTTGCAGCTTTAAAGAAACCAAAAGAAAACCTGATACTTTTTTTTTTTTTTTTTTAAACTTTTCTTTGCATTTCTTGGCCTATGTAAAAATAAAATAAAAAGGAAGAATAGAATATAAAAAATATGTTGTGCATGTGAATGAATATTGTCCAATTAAATCACAAGTTATAAAATTAAGCATAAATCATGTTATTAATCAATTTAAATCACAACTTGAATTTATTCATCTTAACCATTTTTTCATCTAAAATCAATAATAATGTAATGAAATAAATAAAATATATTGATTCTAAATGTATAAAATATTCAATAACTCAGCTCAATCACTCTTCATGATATTCCTTTTCAGGTGATTCCTTTTTAGGAGAATTTGGTGTTGAAAGTTTGGATGGATCAATTGATTTTATTGGTTGTTTTGTGGGTATGGTTTCTTCAAGAATACCAATTTCTTTTGCTTTTCTCTTTCGGTGAATCTTATCATTTACACCAATAGGTCTTCCATGCTTCATGCATGTTTTAGATTCATTTGCTGTTTGATTTCTTGATTGTCCTATAAGGACTTCCATTCATGCAGAGATATTAGCAGCTGAAATATGAGATTTTATTATTTTCTTACTATCAGTAAATACATCCGGTAACTAATTTGCAATATCTTGTAAATGAAAAATCTTTTAAACTTCCAGTTCATATTGATTTGTATGAGGATCATATGAGATAATGTCGATGCATTCCATGTTATTTCTTTTTGTGCTTCAGGCACATTTTCTTTTCCTAATGGTGGAAAAATTGTTTCATCAAAATGACAATTTTTGAAACGTGAATTAAAAATATCACTAGTTAAATGTTCAAGGTATCTAATAATAGAAGGAGAATCAAAATTAATATAAATACCAAGTCTTCATTAAGGGCACATCTTAGTACGTTTGAGATGTACAATCGGAACATAGATAGTAGAACAAAAAATACGAAGATGAAAAATATTTGGTGGTTAAGCAAAAACAAGTTGCAATGAGAGGTATTTATTAGGAGCAGTTGGTCTAATTGAAACTAATGATGCAATATATAAAATTGCATGTCTCCAACAGAAATATGTAATTTTGTTCTCATAAATAAAGGTTCAGCAATTAGTTGAAGTCTTTTAATAAATGATTTGGCCATACTGCTCTGAATATGTACATGGGCAACTGAATGTTCAACATGAATTCCTATTCACATGCAATAATCATCAAAGACTTGAGATGTAAATTCTGCCTTTGTGCAATAATAATCCAATAGACTTGATTAAATAATCAAGAAATTGAGCTCTTAACCTAATCATTTGTGTAAGAATTCTAGCAAATGGAACATTATGAGTAGGGAATAGACAAGCATATGATCATCTAGTTGATGCATCTATTAAAACCATAAAATATCTAAATGGTCCACATGATGAATGTATTGGCCCACATATGTCCCTATAAATTCTTTCTAAAAATGATGAAGATTCAATTACTACCTTAGAAGGGGATGGTCTGATAATGCGTTTTCCTTGAGAACATGATGCACACGGATAATCACTTGGTAAAAAAATCTTCAGATTCTTTAGAGGATATCCATGCGAGTTCTCAATTATTTGTCACAACATAATTGATCCCAAATGTCCAAGGCGATCATGCTAAAGTATAAAATTTTTTGGATTAGAGTACTTATGGTGCATTACAATATTTGATTCAATTGTATTTATAGTTGTATAATATAAGCCCGAAGAGAAAGCTGATAGTTTTTCTAATATGAGTATCTGACCCGAAATCATAGAAGTAATGTAAAGATATTCATTACTGCCTTCATTGATGGTTTCAACATGATAATCATTACGTCAAATATCTTTAAAACTTAATAAATTTCTTCTAAATTTCTTTCCAAGATTCATTGCATCAAGATGAATTTCAGCATCCAAAATTCAAGATAAGTAATTGTTGCCAGAAATGTTGAGAGGAACAAATTCTAATTTTGTAATATTTGACATTATCTATAACAAATATATTAAAAATCGAATAAGTTAATATTATAATATCTAGAATATGCAATAATTATAAACTTTATGAAGTCATATGAATTACATTGACAATATAATATTTTACTTCAAAGAGTATTGCATAAAATATATGTTATAGCACCATTCGAAAATATGAACATACCATGATGATTATAAAATTGTAGAATGACTTACAGTGATCAGAGTAATCTCACATATAGCTTTCAACGTCAAATAACACGACAATTGGCTGGAGTCTTGTGCTGATAATGTGTTGTAAAACTAAAAAAAAAATTAGTAAAAGAATTGAAAGACCACAATATTGAAAGTCAGTTCTTCTAGAAATAAATATTATTTCTTTCAATTTTTTTGTTTTGAGTCTATTACAAATGCTCCTCAAGATATCCTTTTATAGGCATGGAGGATACATGATATTAAATGAGTGCATGAACTTAGGGAATGACAATACATGAATAAAAAAGATACATTAACATGGAAAATAGGGATACGTGAATATGAGAGAATTCTAATAGTCATCCATCAAATATATTCCATATATGTACAACAAAGATTTTATATTATTTCCTCATTGGAATCATTGACATCACTTTTCCATATTTGCCTCATTTGTTTTCACATATAAGATAAGATGAGTTCATGAAATTAAAGTTAAAAATTAAATAAAATATTATTATAATATATTTTTTAATATTATTTTTATTTTAAAATTTGAAAAAATTAAATTATTTATTTTATTTTATATAAAAATTTGATAAAATTGTAATTATTAAATAAGATAAAATAAAATGAATTGATTGAAATTATAAAAATAAACAAGGTCGCTGACCGTAGGCAACGGGGCTGAGGCCGTGCTCACAGATGCATCACATGACATCAGACAGACAGACAGACGGAGAGAGAGAGAGCGCATTGTGCTGAAGGCTTTCACGTTAAAGTCCAGCTTCAAGAAACATCTTACACATTTAACTTGAGGCTTTCACGTTGAAGTCTACTTAATTAGTCAGGGATTAGTCTTTAAGTTCGGTTTCTGAGAGCGACCACTTCAGCCTCGAGTGTACATGTTGGTTTTGACTTTTCTTGCAAGACTTTTGTGAGGAAGATTGTATTTATCGTTAGAATTATCTTTTCTACAACGATCCCTGCTCAACCAATCGTATGCGTGTCAGGGTAGCTTATCCTTTTTCGGGTATAAAGTACAGACTGAGCCCAGCAACTCTTTGGCTGGCCATACATTAAGAGCATTCATTTGGGTCAATCTCTAAAGAGATAACACAAGCTTAATTTGGAAAAATGTCGAGTCTCTCTTTCTATCTACTTCTTTTACTAAACCTAGCTGCTTTAGCTCTAGGCGCTGATAAATACAGCAGAGATGACTTCCCACCCGAGTTTGTTTTTGGTTCTGGGACCTCAGCTTACCAGGTGAGTTTTTTTTTTGTTCCATTTATCTTGGAGTAATTTATTAGAAAAATATAATAACAACCATGATATAATTTTTCATGACTAAAAGTAAGGGACATTCTTTTTCATTTTTTTTTCTTTGTATGTTGTAAAAAATATACAATATTATGAAAGGTTGAAGGTGCAGCAAGCGAAGATGGAAGGACACCTTCCATATGGGATACCTTCGCACACGCCGGTAAGCTTTTCTTTACCATTGGTACTTGCTTTTATCTTCTATAACATATTTATAAGGAAACTAACGTTTTCCATGATAAATGAAGTAAATATAATTTAAATGAATATTTAAAACTTTTTCCTTTTTTTTTTCAATAAATGGAGATTATATGCGTGCAAATATTAGTGCATGCTACCAACATAGTTTACCTCTGGTTTTTATTTTCGCTTCTACTGGAAGACTGCATATCAACAGATGTAATCAGAAACACAGCCGAGATATAATTAGGATGGCTAGCTACATGTAGATATAACTTTTTGCACCATTTAATTATCTGATTCTTCTTCTGTGCATGGAGCTCTAGGCTCCTAAGAAATGGGAGAAAAAAACACGTATCGATATAATCCGTTCTTTTCCTATGTTTTTTTAATTTTTGTACTGTCTTTTGTTTTTAGAAAAAAAAAAAATATATAGTTTCTTGGACTTTCATCCGTAGAGTGTGTCCTCAACTCCGTCTTAGATGGATGGTGGGATTTGGTTAACTCTACTCCATCTTAGACGGACTATATGGTTTGATTAATTCTGTCTTGGGCAGAGTTGTGTTGTCTCTCAGATTATAGATCTGTAGAGATTTGCAGCTTGAACTAGACCATGTCAGTCACAAGAGTGTACTGGAGTGTTATTAATGTTGTATTTGGCTTGTAATGTATATTGTAGGTCTAGTTTGTAATGTCCGTTATTAATGAATGCAATATGCTTTTCTCAAAAAAAAAAAAAAAGAAAAGAATAGACTTTGCTGAAGTTTATCTATGTTTATATCTAATTTGTCTTACGAGATTGATTTTCAACTTCAAATTTCAGGGAAAATGGCTGGAGCCACTGGTGACATAGCATGTGATCAGTATCACAGGTACAAGGTATAATAGCATGCAATGTGTTTCCTATGACTAAAAGCCAAGGATTTCTTGCCGGCCAGTTCATCCCAATTGATTGAAAATGAATGATTGTAGTCTGCATGAGATGTTCATCCTGTGATATGGTCATGTCGTGAATGAAAGTATTATTCAGGAGAGACATTAATTTCTTACCAGAATCATATATGACCATGACCAATTAATTCTATTTTCACTTTATTTGAAGCATCTGGTATTTGGATAATGATCCATATATGATTAGCTACGTTGAATTGACTCTTTCAGGAGGATGTCCAACTCATGGTGGATATAGGCTTAGAGGCCTATAGATTTTCCATCTCATGGTCAAGACTTATTCCAAGTATTATCATCAATCTCTTCCGATCCTCAATTAGCTAAACATGATGAAGTAAAAAGGAGTTCTTCTGCACTTTCTCACACTTAGACTAATCATTTTCTCATAATTCAGACGGAAGAGGACGTGTCAATCCAAAGGGTTTACAGTATTACAACAATCTTATCAATGAACTAATCAGCAACGGTTACTCCCTTTTCCATCATAGTTGAAGATCCTTCAAATTTCTCAGCATTTCAAGATCAATACTTTGAACATAAAGCAAGAAAAAGTACTCCCAAGATGCTAATTTATCCATGCTTTTTTTCCTGCTGATTTATGTTATTTTTTGTGAAAGTAGGAATCCAACCGCATGTCACATTACACCACAGCGATTTTCCGCAGGCACTGGAAGACGAGTATGGAGGATGGGTCAGCAGAAAAATTGTGTACACTTCTCAATCTTGACTAGACCACATTTTGAAGAACCCAGTAAGGAATGTGATTGAATCATCTCTCTCTGAATGCAGGAAAGACTTCACGGCATATGCAGATCTGTGTTTCAGGAAGTTTGGTGACAGGGTTTCTCATTGGACTACCCTGAATGAGGCCAACGTTTTCGTGCTTGGAGGCTACGATGGGGGTTATCTGCCACCTCAGCGTTGTTCTTCTCCTTTCGGGTTTAACTGCACTAAAGGCAACTCCACAACTGAGCCATATTTGGCTACTCATAATATCTTGTTGGCACATGCATCAGCTGCTAGATTGTACAGGGAAAAGTACCAGTACAAGCAGAATGGATTTATAGGAATCAACCTCTACGCTTTTGGGGCTATTCCTCTAACAAACACAACTAAAGATGCAATTGCTACTCAAAGAGCCAATGACTTCCTGCTTGGTTGGTAAGTTACTTAGACATGATTCACAAGTAAAGTTGCAGTGGTATTGTCTTTTGGCATATGTCATTTATATATTATTTAGTTTTAATCTGACATGTTGCCAAAAGCAAGTATTCATCACACACTTCTGGAGTCATTTTGTACTTGTTTGGATTCAGAGATGAGTTGAGATGGTTTTAGATGAGTTAAATAAAATATTGTTAGAATATTATTTTTAATATTATTATTGTTTACAATTGATTTTCATTTTGATTTTTTACACCATATCTAAGCTGCATTCAGAATTCATTTATTCTTCATATGCATGGCATTGCAGGTATATGGATCCCTTAGTGTATGGAGAATATCCGCATGTCATGAAAAAGAATGTAGGATCAAGACTTCCATCCTTCACAGATTTTGAATCTAATCAGGTTAAAGGTTCATTTGATTTCATAGGAGTAAATTACTACGCCACAGTTCACATCAAGGATGACTCTGAAAAACTTGAGATGGAGGTCAGAAACTTTGATGCAGACATGGCAATAGAACTTGCTGGTATGTCCATGCGCATATACTCTACTTAGCACAACAATGACCAATTTCACTGGTTATTAGATTACGTTTTACCCTGTTTCAGCTCAATCAAGCTTACTATTTAAACTCTGCTCTCTGCAGATTAAATATTTTAAGACTATTCTAGTTTTTCTTCATATCCTCAATAAACTCACCCTTTACTTACCAAGCTTTGGAGATGAAAATGAATTTAGCTTAATACTTTTCCAATTGTGGCAGTTACTCAAGATGATCCATCTGAATTTGAGGTGA
The DNA here is from genome assembly GCA_003123785.1 of Pterocarya stenoptera. Classification (NCBI taxonomy): domain Eukaryota; kingdom Viridiplantae; phylum Streptophyta; class Magnoliopsida; order Fagales; family Juglandaceae; genus Pterocarya; species Pterocarya stenoptera. The sequence goes on from QEOT01002051.1 coordinate 125,371, forward strand.
GATCATAAGCATAAATTATAAAGGTAATTTTATATTTATGGATATATCAAATCTTAATACTAACTAGCTCATTTGACTCAGTTTCCAATTACACCCTCGAATTTGCAAGGACTGTTGGAGTATTTCAAGCAAGTGTATGGGAATCCTCCTATTTACATTCATGAGAATGGTCTCTCTCTCTCTCTCTCTCTCTCTCTCTCTCTCTCTCTCTCTCTCTCTCTCTCACACACACACACACCCATTTACGCACATCCACGTCCCTCCACTCATTGACACACACATGCATATAGAGCTTCTATGTATTTGTGGTCTTGTTTTTTAAGTAGTGAGAAATGATTCAGAGTGGTGCTAGGCGTCATCTCATCATTCTGTAATTTGTGAAATCTCCATTTGTCCCAAAAGCTTAAGCTGATGGGAAGAGATAGATTTTATTATTTATTTTATATCTTAACACTCCTATCACATCTGGGCTAAATTTCCCTTCAATGGGTGGTCCAATACATGGAATATTTAAATAAATGGGGTAGAGTGGTCAGGGTTCTAACTCAGGACCTCTACTCTGATACCATATGAAATCACCACTTGTCTCAAAGGCTTAAACTGATGGGAAGAAGTAGATTTTATTATATATTTGATATCTTAACATAATTATACTATGACACATAGTTATGCTATCACATTTTGGTGTTTCAAAATAAATTATCTGATGTAACAATGAACTAACGTTGATATGGGATTCACCAATTAAACTATCCTTTCAAATATAGGTTCATTCTAAGCAGAAGTGATCAAACAAAAATCTGATATAGAGAGAGTTAAAGCAGTCAAACAACAAACATTAAAGTTGCTCAGAAGGTCCTTTGAATCATGCATATTTGCTGTTTTCACGCCATTTTATCTACCAAAGGGATTATCTTTCCTGTTTTGGTAGAAAACATGGTGGCCTGGCCATGTTCAAAACCCAGTTTTGTCATCATCCAATGTAATCATTTCTAATAGAGAAAATTCAGCTTGCTTGCAATCTTCTTGTAGGACAACGAACACCACGCAATTCATCATTGGAAGACTGGCATAGAGTGAAATACATGAAAGGATATATTGGGGGTTTGCTTGATGCACTTCGGTAAGTTCATTTTCTCATGACCTCATTAAATCAAATATTTATTAGATGTAGTGGGAACTACCTTTTTCTTAAATTCCCTGATCATTGTCTAATGTTCTCTGATCTTAAACTTTTGCAAGGAATGGATCCAATGTGAGGGGTTATTTTGAATGGTCTTTCTTGGATTTACTGGAGCTGTTGGATGGCTACCAATCGAGCTTTGGTCTTTACTACATAGATCTGGATGACCCGGATATAAGAAGACAGCCAAAGCTCTCTGCTCATTGGTACTCACATTTCTTGAAGAGAAAAAAAGGTTTTAACTCAGATGGGTTTATAGAGCTTGAGAAGAATTTATCATCACTTTCTTATACCTAATTCATCCAATAGATTTTTCCTTGTCTGTTGCACAATGGCGTGCCTTCTTTTCCCTTTTTCATAATAATTATAAGGTAAGCTCATAGCTCCAGAACCAGCTGAAGAAAGCGCTTCATAGCCTTACTTCATTGTTTGTTGTTGTTTATTGTTTGCTCTAATGTAATTAAACCAGTACACTGCTTAATTTCCAACAATTTATTAGCAAAAATATAATCTAAGTTTCTTAATCAACTCAGTATAGGTCTCTTCCAACCTTCTTCAGTGCCAAAACACACACTTTAAGCTGTCCTCCTTTGGGTACTGTTCAATGTATCATGCTGTGCTGAGGGATCTTCCTTTGAGTTTTAGGCACTACAAGAGAGAAAGAAGCTGAATCAAGGATTAGGATCAATTAGAGTGAATCAAATATTCACTAATGGGTTCCAATATTTCAGTCCACCCAAGTCCACCAATTAGAGTGATCAAATCAAGAAGTCTAAAAGTTCCATCTTGATAAATCATTCTCCCACTATGCTATATGTAATTACTCAACAAACACAGAATTTTAATACATCAAAGCAAACATTTAACATGTGAGTTTGCAACAATCTCATGATTGGATAATGATATAAGATGAAAATTATGTGAATAGTACTAGTGAAATGATTTGAGTTAATATATTTTATTAGGTTTTGGAAAATGAGAGAGAAAAAAGTTGAATAAAAATATTATGAAATTAAAATATTTTTTGAATATAATTTTTGAATATAATTTTTATTTTGAAATTGAAAAAAGTTGTATTTTATTGTTTTTTGTTTGAAAGTTTGGAATAGTTATAATGCAGAATAGTTAATAATTAAATGAAAAAATTAAAAATTTGAAATTGAAAAGTATTTTCTATTTGAGTGATGTTTGGGAGGAAAATAATGAAAAGTTTTGAGATAAGATGAGATTACCTTACTTTTCAAATAAGCTCTTTACTCAGAAAATGCTGTTTTCCATGGAAGAGAAAAAGTAGTAGTTCATTATGGAAGAGAAAAACTAAAAGCCAGGAGATGGAAAGGAGAGGAATGGAGGTATGGAAGCACAAGAGCAAAGATTTTGTTGGTACTCATGAAACGTAGTCTTTTTCCATAATTTCAGAAAGTGTAATGATACAGTACTAATTGTATACAAACTCCAAAAAATTGGAATAATTTTCACTATTTTGTTGGATTCGTAAATGGATCATGAAGATCTCTTCATCATTATTGTCTTGCCATGCAAGATGTTCATGAACAAGGTTTCAACAGAGAACTAAGAAAAAAACTCCCCGCACGAAAATATTATGATTAATATTTATGCTGCTTGCATTATAAGAAAAACGAGTATTTGTAACGGATTATTTATGACAAGAATGATTATTTGTGACAAAAATAAACTCATTTTAGAAAGACACATTAAAAAAATGGTTATAAAATAGAAAAACATGCAAATAAACTCAGTTTGATTTTGAAAAAGTAGATTTAAAAAAAATTATGAAGAGTAGATGAGATATAGCCTTAATTCAGAAAATATATAAAAATTAAATGGCTCTAATGAGCAAAAATAAATTTTGGTTCATGACCATCAACAAATTAGTATGTAATATTCTACATAAAATTACAAGAAATGGGCTGAGAGTATTCTATAGTATTCTTACTTGTTTTTTTTTTTTTTAAATAAAAAATAACTTAATGGTTAAAAAAACTTATGTGGAGTTTATACAATCTAACATTACTTATTATTTTTAGTAGTGTTAGTCTGTCTTGTTTTATCCTATATCCTTATTAGGGGATTCAGCACACACATGCACCTTGCATGTATCCTCCAACTAGTATTAATAAAATAACATGTATAAAGAAAACTATGTTGTAAAACTAATGAGAAGTAATAAGATAATTGAAGAAGGTTTTTCAGTAACTCAATATTATATTCAATGGATACATGAATTTAGAGAATGACAATACACGAATAAAAGAGATACATGAATTGTAAGAATTTTAATCATCATTTTACTAAAATATCATTATTTTATAATATGTGTTGTGAAATATATTATAAAATGTGATGTGTGAGTGTAAATTGGAATGAGGCCGCCGGCCTTGCCTCTTCTTTCCACCATGCATTCATTTATTCTTCTCAGAGCACTGCCATCCATATCTTCAAAATGGAGGAATCTTCAAAATTTGAATGGTCTGTGGTTAAAAAAGCTGTATTGGATTCAGTAAATAATTAAAATTTCAACTTTAAGCTATAGTGTATTTACTTTCATCTCCATATTTGAAGACACACTGTTCATGGTTTATTCTCATTATTTTATTATAAAATCACTTCCTCCAACTTTTAGATTAATGCCACCACGATTTAAGTATTAATAAAGATTGTTGGAAAAAAAATTAGTTGAGAAATAATAATTTAAGTATCAAATTAAATAATTATTAATTAACAAATGGCTAGTGTAATAGTAAAATATGAAAAAATAAATAAATTAAAAATATTATTATTAAAAAAATAATATTATATTATTATTTTGACTGATCTAATGATTAATCTATTATGAGTTTATGGTTATAGAAATTTTAGATTTATAAAAAATATGTAATTTTAATCAAATTTTAGACACAACTTTGACGAAAAGAATTGCCAATGGTATTAAAAGGTACTTAGTTGGAGAATTATAGGATAATTATTGTGAGGACATGGTTAAAAGCTCCTCTCTTTCCCTTTTCGTTTTTATAGTTATGAATGACTGAACGGTAGTAGTACTGGATCAGATTCAAAATGTTGAGGCTGACAGTAGTTTTGCTGACGAATCTAGCAGTACTGGTTTTGAGTGCTGATAAATTTAGCAGAGATGACTTTCCTCCTGGTTTCGTGTTTGGGGCTTCGACCTCAGCTTATCAGGTTACCTTTTACCATTTTTTTTTTCTTTTGTATTTTTTTTCCCCGTATCTTTTGATTGTTTAGTAATTGTAATGAACGATCAAAGGCATCTATTCCGCCAAAATAATTGTACGATTTTTCTCTCACTTCTTCTAACAACTGTTTTCGTTTAATCTTTTGCGAAAGGTTGAAGGTGCCGCAAACCAGGATGGGAGGACTCCTAGCATATGGGATACTTTCGTCCAAGCAGGTCAGTTTTTCTTTCTTTCTTCCTTTCTTTTTTTTTTTTTTTTCGTAAAAAGGGAATCGGTTTCGATCGGAACAAGTTAATCAGAAATTTCATTGTTCGAGAATAATAATTAGGATCGATTTAATTGCCCAACTCATTTCAGGGAATATGCATGGAGCCACTGGAGACACAGCATGTGATGGATATCATAAATATAAGGTCAGTCTACAAAAGATAAATGCTAAACCCGGTCCCCATAGCGCTTCCCGACTGGTTTTTTTTTTTTTTTTTTTCAACTTTTTAAGAAAGTATTTTTTTAATGATATTGTTATTTTTTTTTTAAAAAAAAATTATTTAACGGCGTTACAAAAATTGTATAGAAAAATAAGAAAAGAAAAAGAAAAAAAAAACAAAAAGATGAAATATTTTTATAATTTGGGTCCCGAAATACAGCCAACCCGTCTACAAAATTACCCTTTCGTACAAGAAGGGTGGAACCAGAAAACCTGGTTTTGGGGGCCAAGTTACAAAAAAAAACAAAATTAGGGGTGAAATACTAACTTTTATATAGTCTACCTTATTAAAAAAAAAAAAAAATTTCTAAATTTTGGAAAATTTTGAAAATTTTGGAGCCTCTTACTAGTTTCGACCCTGCTTACTAGTTTTTTCTTTCCTTTAAATACCGATCACATATATGAGGTCAATTAATTATCTTAGGGTTTCTTGAAAATTCTAAATATAGTTTTGGTTAGGTTTGGATAGTGAATTGAGACGAGATGAGTTGCGATGAAAGTTAAAAGTTAAATAAAATATTGTTAGAATATTATTTCTAAGATTTGAAAAAGTTGAATTATTTATTGAATTTTGTGTGAGAATTTGTGAATGTTGTAATGATGAAATAAAAATTAAAAAAAAAAAAACACATTGGTGTGTGGTGTGTAGGATGATGCATAGCAATGCTCTTTTCTTCAAGTTAATGATAAATATATATATTTTTTGTTGAAAAAGAGAAACTCTTATCTAGCTTTAGTTTTGTACATCATAACTCTCTAATTGATAGATATACTGATAATATTTTTTATACTTCAAATTATATTTATTATATTTTTTTTATTTTATATATATTACAACCTACATCTGAAATTGTATACAAACATTTTTATATTTTAATAGTAATTCGCCCCCAAAGATCAATTTCTAGATCTGCCGTTGGCGGTCGCTGGGAGTTTGAGGCTGCCTCTTGTTTTCCTTTTTTTTTCTTTTTACATTGATACGCTTTTTATACTAAATAATAAATAATGTACTTATAATGGAAAAGTACTGATAAAAAAAAATATACCATAATGGAAAAGTAAAGTAAGTTGAGATGATGAGTGTTGGTATTTTTGGGAACAAGTTGGAAAATTTTTTTCATTGTAGATGTAAAAGTAGAGAACTAGAGATCAAGACCATCTTTACCAAAACATGTATGAAGCCCTAGAATCTAGAGAGAGAGATGAGCACAAAAGTGGATCTCACATCACGAGTATTGGGCATTTAGTGCTAATCGGGTGATGAATCCGTTTGGATAGTGAAAGTGTTTCATCTCATCTTATCTCATCATTACAACTTTTTCAAATTTATATACAAAATATAATAAACAATTCAACTTTTTCAAATCTCGAAACAATAATAATATTCTAACAATATTTTATTCAACTTTCAACTTTATTCTAAAACCATTTCATCTTATCTCACTATCCGCACCACACCTCAAACGTGCAATAAGAAAGATAGTGGAACTCATTTTATGTTTCTATCTCGCCCACAACAAGTTTTATAAAACTCTAGGGAATCCATATCTTAAAATAAATACTTCCCAAAAAATTACATGTATATTACCAATTATGAAAATGCTTACAACGATTTAACTATTGCAGGAGGATGTCCAGCTTATGGGGGACACAGGGTTAGAAGCTTACAGGTTTTCCATATCTTGGTCGAGGCTTTTACCAAGTATGATCACGCATGCAACTACTCTCATATACTCATCAATACTGTTAACCATGCATGCATACAAGAAATAAGTGGTTTCTGAGGACTCTGATTGTGAATGTTCTTTCTTTCAGATGGAAGAGGAACTGTCAATCCAAAGGGTTTACAGTATTACAACAATCTCATCAATGAACTAATCAGTCATGGTTACAGCCAATTTCCATCATATATATATATAAATAAATATATGATTTTAGTGATTTTCTTTTTACAAATGAAAATTTATATTAGTAGAAGAAAATTAGTATTTCTAAGACTGTTCATTTTATGATTAAGCAGGAATACAACCACATGTTACCTTACACCACAATGATCTTCCTCAAACACTGGAAGACGAGTATGGAGGATGGATTAGCCGAAAGAGTGTGTATGATTCTCAAATCTTATCATCTTATCAACTTATTTTTACATATATATAGGCAACTTCAAATAAATAATTTCTCTCTTGCCCATGCAGTAAAAAAAACCTCCTAACCATGAAAAACCCGATGTTTCCCTCCCTGCTCTGAATTCTTGTTTTGATACGTAAAAGAATTTTTATTAGTAAAAAATAAAAAATAAAAAAATAGACGTAGTTAAAATACACAGGACGTATTTTCTTTTGCTGAAGATGCATGTAGTAGTCCAGTTGTCGCCTCACCCGTAGTGTGATCAGTAAAAGCGTGCTTAATTAATGCAAAGTGCCAAGGCTGATGCTCTCCCAATTGCAAAGCACCAAAGTCGAAATATTTTGCTTATCAAAAGCGAATTAAACGCATTTACATAAGTAATACAGCTTTTAGGTGGTGTGAGCTTAGAAAATAAGTTGTTATATGCCTTAGAAAATCATTTGTTATCCTTTGAAACCAATATAACAGTCCTAGATGATGACTTTCGAGATGATTACAACCACAATACCCTAGTCCACCAATTGGGTTTCATTACAAAACGTTTCTTTTAGCCTTATAAGTGAATGAACATGGGTTCGAACCAATTTATTGGTATCGTTTCTGTAATGTCCCAATGGAAAGCTCAAACCACATGGCCTATACTCCAAAAGAATTAGTCAATGATACGATTAGAGCCCCATTGGAACCTTATAAAGAGCAAAAACTTTTCATTTCCAAACAATGTGAGATTCCATTCACACTTACCCTTATCCTTATCATATGGGGTATCACAGTTTCTCTTTCTTTCTTTTTTCCCATTTGCACTGGATTTGATGTGGTGGGATATTTGTTACGCCACACCCCCTGTTATTGGACCCCAAATTTTATATATTAACTGAATATTTATAACAGAAGAATAAAAAAGAAAAAGTTGATCATTTTCACTTTTTACATCTTAAAGATTTTGCTCTTTACATTCGAAATAACTAAAACTTGACACATTGTACCCTTTGCTCCCTCGTTAAATTCTAACAGCTAATTAAATGAAAAGAAGATGACATGACGCAAGAATCTTGAAGTTGGGATGTTAATAGAAGGTGGAAAATATTAGTTTTGTGAGCAAAATGCAAAATCCGTAATAGTTTAAGGGTGCAAAATCTACTTATCATCGCATGCAAAAGGAAAAAGAAAAAATAATATTGGTGCAGAGTACGCTGCTGCACAAAGCACCAAACAAAGCAAAGAATGTGAGTGCTGAATAATCCAGATGCGAATGCAGGAAAGACTTTGAAGCATATGCGGATGTGTGCTTCAGGGAATTTGGTGACAGGGTTCCATATTGGACTACTTTTAATGAGGCCAATGTGTTTGTAATGGGGGGTTACGATACTGGCAGTTTACCACCTCAGAGATGTTCATCTCCATCTCGATATGGGATAAACTGCTCTAGAGGCAACTCCTCAACAGAGCCATACTTGGCAGCTCATCATATCTTGTTGGCACATGCATCCGCTGCTAGATTGTACAAGAACATGTATCAGGTATTATTATGAATTAAGCTGTTCATATTATGTACTGGACATGGCCCCTTTTTTATCCATGTCATGCATAGAGAAATTATTGTATGTATGTGTTAATCTCGTCAACTATAAGATTTTCAAGGACAAATGATTCTTCTCGACATATTTGCTTGATTTAATTAACTCCATTTGTCTTTTTTTTTTCATTGTTAATGATATAATATCAATAACTAAATATACCTATATATTCCGGCCATCAGCTTAATTGCATGTGAACTTCATGACTAATTGCGTAAAACAAGATGTTATTTGATCTAGAGAAACTTTGGCCCCTGCAGGAGAAGCAGCACGGATTTATAGGGATCAATGTCCTTGGTTATTGGTTCGTGCCTCTTACAAACAGCTCAGACGATAAAATTGCTGCTCAAAGAGCCAACGACTTCTTCTTTGGCTGGTAAGAAAGCTAAACGTTCATGTATTATCCGGTGTCTTCTGTCTTTTCCTTTCATAAGTGTATTGTGTATTGTAGAGAGCTGACTCTGAACTTATAATTTAGGTTTTTAGCGATTCTATATATGTTTGTCTTTTTTACTGTAGGATGGTAGATCCTTTGGTGTTTGGAGAATATCCTGATGCCATGAAAAAGAACATAGGCTCAAGAATGCCGGTCTTCACCACTGCTGAATCCAATTGGATTAAGGGTTCATTTGACTTCCTTGGAGTGAACCATTACTTAACTATGTATGCCAAGGACAGCCCCAGTAGCTTGAAAATCAAAGAGAGAGAGTTTTTTGCAGACATGGCAGTAGAACTTTCAAGTATGTTGTTAAAATATACAGATTGAACTAGATGGATGAAGACTAGCTTCAACTAGGAGTAATTATTAGGCATGGTATTCCGATCCTATCATAGGATGATGATATGTCAATAAAAATTGGCTTTTGAATTTTACTCTGAGGGGTAGCTCAGCTGATCCGGCTTTAGGTTTGCTCCCCAATGGTCACTAGTTCGAGTCCCCTTAGGGCCACTGAAGGTTTACCTGATCGTTAACTTCAGTGCCCTATGGAATTAGTTGAGGTGCGTGCAAGCTGACCTAGACACCCGTGGTTATCAAAAAAAAAAAAAAAAATTTGACGTTTGAATTTGAATTATATGGTATGCTGCAATAAGATGGGAGTACCCCGGGAATATCTAATAATTTTCTTTACCTAGAATGCAATTTTTTTTTACTCGGCATGAGTGAGCTTACCAAGTGAGCTGCGCTAATCCGTGGTTGATTCTGAAAGTTTCTTTACAATGCTCAACAAAATGTTCAGCTCACTATTTTTTTTATTTTTATTTTTGTTTGAAATGCTTGTTGCAGGCTTCGAAAATGATACATCCAGATTCGAGGTAAGCCTTCAAACAAAAAATTATAGAGCTCTTTTACTAATTATGTACTGGTTCAGTACTACATAATTAGTAACCATCTTGTTTTGCTCAGTTTCCAATTGTAGCCTGGGGCCTGCAAGAACTGCTGGAGTATATCAAGAGAGTTTATGGCAACCCTCCTGTTTACATCCATGAAAATGGTCTCTCTCTCTCTCTCTCTCTCTCTCTCTCTCTCCAATATGTTGGACGTCCATTGAAATAGGGTTTAGAGGCGAGAGAAGTCCTCCCTGAAAGTAAAAAATTAATATTCATTGCTGATAACTTGTTGCTAATAACTTTTGGTGATAATATATATATATATATAGTATTAGTAAATGTCACATTTTATCACCAAATTAAACTTTATTTCCAAATCTCTTTAGTAGCAGGAAAAACACCCCCACGCCACCCAAAAAAAAAAAAAAAAAAAGACTTAGCTATTAGTGACGATAGTTAATTATCTATTATTGAGGATGAACATGATCATTAATTGCTAATACTTTTTAATTAGCGATGACATGGTAATAATTTATACAGTTCTAGACCATGCAAATCCCGCATACTCCATTTGAAAAATGTAGGAGAAATCTAGAACCCACATGAAAAAAAATGCTATAAGAATCACTTTCATGTCTCTCTCTCTCTCTCTCTCCCCCCATAAATTTGGTTACAAAATTGAGGATACTCTCTTCTTCGACTTCTAATCTTGAGATGAAAATTCAATGTTGTGCAGATTCTTTTTAGTATGAGAGTATTAGAACTTGAGTTTGGGTTTTGTTTCTACTTGGTAACTCCTTTTTTTTAAATTCTTAAGCAAAAATTTCACATGTTGGAACATGGAACTTGACTATACGATCGAGTGAGTTTATTTATTAGATGTAAGCACAATTTACTGTCAACTTGAGTTACAATCTAAATTAAGAAATGTGGCATGGCTGGCATATGCATGTCCGTGTAGGTGAACGAATGATACGTAATTTGACATTGGAAGACTGGCCAAGGGTGGAATATTTGCATGCATACATTGGGAGTTTGCTTGATGCATTGAGGTACGTGTATAGACCTCACAAACCTCACACTGGATAATAAGACACATCTACAACTCTTTTATAACTATTTTACAAGTTAGTTTATAACAATCAATGTAATTGTGTTATGAGAAATGATTTGTACAAGTCTCAAATAGACAAGTCCCGTTCAAGCCTTTGTAAAAAAGTGGATCCCACCTTAAAAAAGTGTAAAAAAAAACTATTCTTTATGAGTGGGATCCACTTTTTTACAAAGGACTTGTATGTGTTTTGTCTATTTGGGACTTGTACCTAGTATTGCTCGTATGTAATTTCATTAATATAAATCCAATTTTGCATAACTACACTCTATTTTCAGATCTTAGAAAGTATTCCTGTAATTTTTTTAGTTCTTTTCTTTCTCCTCTTTACCCATTGTTTTTTGTTTTATTTTTTATTTTGGAAGGAATGGATCAAATACAAAAGGGTATTTTATATGGTCCTTGATGGATTTATTCGAGTTGTTGGATGGCTTCGAATCCGGATATGGCCTATACTATGTTGACTTGGATGATCCTGATTTAAAAAGGCAACCAAAACTCTCTGCGCATTGGTACTCCCATTTTCTGAAGAGATCAAAAGGCATGAGATTACATGGACTCGCTGAACTTGGGATGAACTTATCTGCACTTTCGCACTCTCACTTCTTTCGGTAGATTCTGATTTCCACTTGCCGTTGCACAAAGGTTTGGTGGTTTTACTTTTATCTAGCATTGTTAACTCTTCTCCCAAAAGTGTAATTTTTTATTGCATTGCTGGCTACTCCACAAATATTATGTCTTGGAAAGAAAAAAAAAAAGAATTATATGTAAATTGTTGACACCTGGAAAGTAAGTAAAAACTAGCATCATTATATCATGGGGCTAACATCAATGATGGTAAAATGGAGTGAATTATGTCAAAATATCGCAAGGCTATTTTATTTGGAATATAAGCTAAGGCCGTTTATTTACATAAAATTACTATCTTATCTCATATCATGTCAATTATTATAAATTTTTCAAATTTCAATATAAAAATATAATAAACAATTCAACTATTTCAAATCTTAACATAAAAATAATACTAAAAAATATATTTTACCAATATTTTATTTAATTACTATTCAAAACATCTCATCTCATCTCATTTGAACTATGTATCCAAGCGGAACCTAAATCTTGAAGCGGCTAATTGCCTCTTGTAACTTCTTAATTGGTGGACTCTCTCTGTTAACTACAATTGTGAATTGAAAAGGTACTTTGGTGGAATGTGAGGAAAGTCAACATTCATGTATTTACTGTTAGAATGGTTGAATCAGGCCTACACGCTCGATATTGTAGTAAATTTAAAGCAATCCTCAGAAACTCCTATGCTTCATCGCAAGCTCGTCATTTGATAGATTTTGCCGTCCAATATGACATACTGTAACAAGCCCCTAATACTTGTTGTAATTCTTCTAATAACAAACTCCTTCGAGGGGAGCAACCTTTAGAGAAGATGAAGACGAGAGAGAAAATGAAAGTATATTTATGATTCAAGATTTTTCATACCGGTTAGATCTTTAATAACTAACGGACCAAAGCCCAGCACACTGAAACATCCATTATAACAATAGGCCAAACACACGGCCAAGTCTACAAACAAAAGGCCTAAGGTCGAACAGAAGGCAAGTAAATAGACCATGGGCCTACAATTAACCAATGGGGTTGAGCCCAAACCTATAGCCCTTTATTATCCCAAAACAAAGTCTACAGTGACTCCATTCCACTCCTGTAGAGGTACGGAATTGTGACAAATCCTACCCCTTCAAAGCACCTTACCCACGAGGTGCCGTTATGCATCAACCTTTCCTTTGTAGATGAGGTAAGCTTCTTGCCTTCAAATTCTTTGAATTGCACAACAATATATTCATTGTTGGCCTCTACCATATGGAGAAACTCAGACCCCTTCTTCATTTCCTCCGCAGTCTTCTTACTTTTTCCCGTACTGTAATAATTGTCGCCATGGCCTGCCTTCATCTTGGTCACATAATCTTTCAATATTGTCATCTCTAGTGTTGTCTGTGGCATGCTGAACTAAAAATCTTCTTGAGATTTGTTTGTCACAAACCCAAGTTCATTTGCAACCCACTTGAGCAAAGATAACTTATCTAGAGCCTCTAGTTCAGCCGAGTTGACAGAATCTCAAGTGTTGTCTTGATCTGCCTCTTGTTCCCTATTCAAGTGCTTAATAAAAATCTCACCAGTTGTGTTATTCTTTAGCACGTACCTATTTATATTCATATTTTTCCAAGCAATAAGCCATTCTACAACAATTGAAAAAATAGGGACAGTGACAAATTTGGAGCCCAATGTTCCAGTGATGCAGGCTTGGTCTCTTACCAAGTATGGCTATTACCAGAGCAAGCCATCTTAACTTCTCAGGTGCAGACATAAAAAATCAACAATCTCAACTAGATGATTCTCATATATATATATATATGCAACCTGCTCCATATATGTAAGACCAGTAATATTTCTCAATATGGCCTTAGT
>QEOT01002051.1:143339-155054 GCA_003123785.1 Pterocarya stenoptera
CTCTAGATGCAGCTTGTGGCTATTCGGTGAGGAGCTGGTTGGTGTTGAACTGCGCGACTATGGCCTTAAGGTTCTCATGGTTAATTGACAGAGGGACCTTCTTGTCGCGGTCAAGCCCTAAGGTTTGGAGGATCTAGGGCAGTTTCTTGACCTCGGGGCGGGAGATTACTTGAAGGTTTAGGTTGGCCATCTGGAGGTCCTCAGTGCTGGAGACGGGCGAGAAAGTGTGGGGCTTGGTTTGGATGGATGGCTTTTGGAGCCATGGAACCAAGAAATGGGTTCCCTTGCCCCTCATCTCGTCCAATATTCCGCAAAAATTGGCTTGGTGCAGGGTTGGATTGCTAAAATAGGGTTGGTTAAGGTGGGTGGGAAGGAAGGACAAACAAGTGAACCACTGAAGCTGTGATGCCTCAAGACTTCTGGTGTGCCCGAGCTAGTTGGGTGTTTGTTGTGAATGCATAGACTTGTAAAGAAATTTTTGGTCCAGACCACAGGGGAAAGACTTCTTCCTTACCTTGTACTTCTCGTTTATGAGCTCCTCCTTTATTCGATGCCCGATTGCAACTCCACCAGGACCAAACTTCCATCCTGTATCGAGATCTATCCCAATGGCTTCTCTATTTCCGATCATTGTGCGGAACTTGCTTGGGACGACTCACGAAAGTGAATGAAAGAGAAAATAAATTATAGGGAGGGATGGAACTAAAAATGGGAAAGGAAAAGTGAAATCTGAGTGTTGGAAAATCCATTTCGGATTGCTGTAGGTAAAAGGAATCTTGACGGGAAGATCCTTGGCTTGTTCTTTCTCTTCCTGCATCGCACGAAGTTGTTGCTCGAGATGGGTAAGTTTTTCTTCGAAATCTATCTTGCCATCAATTATTCGCTGATGGAAACTTTGAAATTTTTCTTGTATTTGTTCCACTGACTCTCTTATATTTTGTTGAGGGATACAAAAATATCGTCCATGATAACATAAAGACCGGTGTCTCTTTGTTACCAATAGTAACAAGTCCCAAATACTTGTTGTAATTCTTCTAATAACAGACTCCTTCCAGGGAGCAACCTCCAGAGAAGATGAAGACGAGAGAGAGAAAATAAAAGTATATTTCTAATAAAAGATTTTTCATACTAGTCAGATCTTTAATAACTAACGGGCCAAAGTCCAGCACATTGAAACAACAATTATAACAAAAAGCCAAACACATGGCCAAATCCACAAACAAAAGGCCTAAAGGCCAAACAGAAAGCAATTAAATGGACCATGGGCCTACAATTAACCAATGAGACTGAGCCCAAACCTCTAGCCCTTTATTATATCTCAAAACAGAGTCTACAGTGACTCCATTCCACTCCTGTAGAGGTACCAGATTGTGACACATACATAGGCTTTCATGTATAAGCTGTCGTTTGGAATATATTGAGTGTGTCAATATGTGATGTGTGCGCAAATGGAGGTACTTGTTATTGTTTCCACAAAAGGACTTGAATGTTTGTTGTAGTGATAACAATACAAAATGGGTGGCACAGACACCTTTGGGAGCTCTCGCTAGTACATTTTATTTTAGTGTTTTTTTTTTCATATCCATTTTTAATACTTTTAAATATTTAAAAAGAAATTCATAACATCAATAAAAAATACTTTCTTAATCATTAAGTTCAAAAAAAAAAAAAAATCCCAGCAGCCACTAGAAGAGTAGCATTTTCCATACAAAATTGCTTCCAACATGTTTTCTGAATCAGTGTAGACCCCTTAAACATGTGTGAATGGATTCTCTCTGAACAAATTAGATGTGGACATATACCAGGGAAAAGTAGTAAATATATAAGTAAATAACTGATCACATTTTATTTATAATAAATAATAATAGGTACTAGCTAGTTGAATTTTTTTAAGAATTTATGTCCACATATACACAAAAAGACACTTTCAAGATGTTGAGATCTTAGTTATCTAAAGAGACCAATGAAGTGCCCTTATTGTAGGGCTGAGCACCGACGAGTCGGAGTGCCCAACTTTTGATTCCGACTCCGACTTGTTGAAACGGAGTTGGATTTAGACTTTTTTATTGGACTTTTTTAATAACCCATTTGACAATTTTGATCTCTTACTAATCGGATTTGACTTTCAGATTTTAGTTTTTTTTTTTTTTTAATTTCAAATTTCAATTTTATTAAAACATAACCAAAATTGAAAAAATAAATCATTGTACAAATTAATGTTATTATACATTAGTATTATATATTATTATATATTAATGTTTATACATTAGTATTACATGTTATTATACATTACTAGTACATGTTATTACATCAATATTACATGTTATTATATAATAATGTGCTCATACTAAAATATTATTGAATTTAACTAACTATATAAGTTATAATTATATAAAATATATTTGATTAATATATAAAAAACACATTTTTATAAAATATGTACAATAGCAGAGTCGGAGTTTGACAATCGGAGTCGGTACATCGCTACCTCCGACTCCAACTCTCAACTTTTTTGGTGAAAAAAACTCAACTTCAACTCCGACTCATCGGAGTCAGAGCGGAGTCGGAATCGAATTTTTGCTCAGCCCTACCTCATTGTCTAAAATCACGTTTTCCATCTTGTTCAATCTCCTGGCATCATTCTGATCAAACAAAAACATATGCATTCCAGCAAAAGTGGACAGTTTCCATGAGCATTCCAATTGCTCAAACTCAAATCTAAATTGGAGATGACAAAAAGGCATGTAATCTTGACTGGGGAGAACAGGAGAATCGGCTGAAGACGCCCACCATTGAAATGTCGTCCTCACTACCAAGCCTGAACCACTTTGATCAGAACAGTCAACCCTGGTATAACTAAATTCCCAATTCCTCTAAATTACCATGCAATTTACTTGCCTCCAATAACTGCATCATATTTCACCTTCCATAAATATATTCCACTTGTTTTTAGCAAGCTCTGTACCACCAATTAATCGTAGCTACTGCAGAATTTTCACCAAAAGAGAGCAAAAGTCCAACTCCATCATCCTTTCCAGAGAGAACACAAAAAGTTGGTAGATCAAAATTGATAAAAATTGAGTTTCTATAATGTTTCATTGACTAGATCAGTTTCTTATTTTGTACACAACATCAAGATTTACAAAATGTTGTAGATGGTATGTAACATGAAAGTACTGAGTTTATTTACAAAACTTGAAAACATAACATAGGAAAAATAACAAAACAAAATCATTTTACAACCCCACCCGCTCCCTTTGTCTTTTACCCTTCTTTATTCCCTCGTACATGCAGAGGTAAAGGCAGACAAACATTTCACAAATGGCACATAAGTTAGGTGCCAAGCTACTACTAGCAAAAAGCATCAAGGTCATGTACCTCAACTTTCCCTGCTTTGGTCTGATGCATTCCCACGCTTACTTAGCTTTGCCAAGATGTATGCCATGGCAACTTTAGCACCCAGGCTATTGTGACCACGAGACAGGCAGATTGCACCTCCAACAAAAAGCAAACCATTTGCTAGAAACTTTCTTGATGGTCTTCTTATGAACTTCTTCTCTTTAGGTTCATTGGTAATTTGTCTAAGAAAAGCAGTTGCTGAAGAGGTAATACCTTCCATGGTATCTAATGCTGGTGGAACCTATGTTGAGAAAAAAGTTAGCATAAACACCATCAGCATGCAGAGAAAAACTACATGTGTATAGGTCTTCTTTACCTATGAAAGAAAAGAAGCAGTCTCAAACTTACTGAAACGCTACTTCCCTCCCACAAAGACATATGGATAGATAGTCATATGCCTTAATTTTGATTCAACCAATGCACTGAAAAACCTTAATAGCTCTTGCCTTGGCCAGGAAAGCAAACTGGATGGACCAGATCAGATGATGGGTTTGTTTGGGTTTACTATCATAAAAGACTGTACAAAGGCATTAGTTGAAACCTTGATAAACCGAAACACCAAAATGAACAGCATGTCTAGGCAGCAGTATGTCACAAAATTCTACCATTGACACTGCTGTTGAGAAACCTAGTCTAAACAAGCCTAAATAGTCATGCCTAAATTGTAGAAAGGCTATTTCAAAAGCTCCTATTTTTCCAACACAACATAGGGGGTTTGATTATACAAAAGCCAGGATAACATCATAACAATAAAAAAGGGAACTACGACCCTCATTAGTTGTCTTTGAATGCCATAAATCATGATGTGAAAATGATCTTATATCCAATAACATCTCCACCTAAACCAATTACCTGGTCAATTCAACATAGGGCGATAACAATTGCCTCAGAACTATTCTAGTCCGAGAGCTTAAATAAAAAAGTACTTGAAAAAGATCTTGAATTAGAGTACAGACCTTCTGAATTAGAGTGACTGCAGTGACAGCAGAATGAGGATGGCTGACAGCAGAGTATTTGAGCAGTGCATTACCCATATTACACACATAACTCCATATCCCCTTAGCAAAGGCCAGCTTAGCCATCTTCACATTCAAACCAGCATCTTCTTGGTGAAACATTTTGATCTCACAAGCATTTCTACCAGGTACTGTAGTAAAATAATTCAGAAACACAACTCATTTTCCCTTCAAGAATATAACATTAAGCTCACCAATGTCATTAGCCAAGGTTGACCACAACCCAAATAAATGTACAAGTGGAGCTTAAGTAGAATAGATAAGCTTTGTGTATATCCACCATAAGTAGATAAAAGCAACCCAAACAAACATAGGTTTATAAAAATATAGGCTGTCACAGCCCACATTGGAGTTTAGAAATGAGTTTCTTGTCACACAGAGAGAGAGAGAGAGAGAGAGAGAGAGAGAGAGAGAAAATGTTAGGCACTTGCCTTCCCTGATTCGCCAACCTGATCTGAAGAATCGAACACGTACATACCTCTTCTGTCGTGGTGTGGAAGAATGTTCGCATTCCTATCACCAGGATTTGAAATGAGCGAAAACTCAGGTAATGGTTAAAAAGGGACAGAGCTTAGAAGGGAAATGAGAGCATCAAAAGTAGAAAGGTTATAGTCACTATACACCAAAGATATTGTTCACATCCCTCAGATAATTATCAAGAAAGTTCAAGAGCATCAAATTAGATAATGTTCTGCTCTCTTAAGAATCTTCAACACGGTTTATTCTCATTGCTGAAACCATCCACTGAAGACGTGATGGCAGGGAGCTGTATTTCCTTAGTCTAGTTACTGAGTCTATCTCCCAGAAATATCTAATTGTTACCTGGGGTGCATCGAACTATCCCAGGAATAATTGTTCTCACAACAATACAAACACAAATAAAGACCAAACAGATTTAAGAAGAAAACAATTGCTGCAAAGAAAAGAAACAGTTTTTTTAAATGAATCCTGAAGAGCTCATCACATCATTAAACAAATGGATATTAAGAAATCATAACATATTCAAACACTAAGATAGACATTAGGGCGAATTACTATGTGCTCCTTCCCCTAATCAAATCGATCAACCTGTCCCACTTCTGAACAATTTTCTTCTAAATTGGAAACTCAAGGAGAAAGAACTGGAAACTGTCCCCCAGGTAGGCCACAGCCATAGGTAAGCAAAAGCCTTCAAATTTCAACACTACAGAGCACAGGCTATTACCAGACTGGACAGAGACATCGTATGGCAATCAGTGACTGGTCCTTTCAATTTTCATAATCATATATCATATTTAGTTTAGTTTGAATTTTCCTTTATGAAATTTCAATAGATTGTCTTCAATCCTCCTGCAACTTATTTCCAAAGAACAAGGTGCCCTCCTTAGGGGTAGGAGCATCTTTGATAACATATCTCTAACACAGGAGTTAGTCCATAATCTCAACACGAAAGTACGACAGGCCTATGACAAACAGGAGTGTTTTTTTTTTCTTTTAATAGGTAAAATAAATTTTAGTGAAGGCAAAAATAGGCGTCCCAAGTACAAGAGGTATACAATGAGAATATCAAATTACAAGTTAAGGACTAGAAATGGATACAAGAAAGTCCATATATACAACGTGTTAAAGAAAATCTTGAGTTCATCTGAGGAGCATTCCCAGTCATCATAGCATCGACCAATTCTCTCCATCCAAAGGCACCACATAAGACATTAGGAATCGTTCTCCACAACAGAAATTTGGGGGTCACCTAGAAGACCCCTCCAACGCGCCAGAAGATCCACCACCTTACTGGGCATTACCCATGCCAATCCAGTTCTGTTAAAGATGTCATCCCATAATGTCCTGGCCACCTCAGTGTAACAATAAAATTATAAATGATACATTGTTTCACCATTTATCTTACACATATAGTAAGCCCACATTTCCTCAGATTATCAATAGTAAGGAATTTCCCAAGAAGCAGTCCAGCCAAAGAAGGCTACCTTGGGAGGCACCTTACATCTCCAAATGCATTTCCAAGGAAAAGAGTTGTGGTTCTGAGTCGTTAGAACCTTGTAGAAAGACCCAACTGCAAACCTCCTGCTCCTGCTTTAAAACCAAATTATCCTATCCACCTCAGCAGTACCCATATTCAAAGCATATAGCAAGCTGATAAATACAGAGAAGGCACCTAACTCCCAATCTTCAGCCAGTCCATGAAAACAAACATTCCACTAGTGTGAGCCACTAGAGCTACCCTTCATTTCTGCCACCAAAGCCTCATTATCTCGAGCAATCGAATACAAAGTAGAGAATGCGGTCTTGAGGGCCCCATCCCCACACCAAGTATCATGCCAAAAGTACACTCTTGAACCCTCACAAACGTCAAATCTGCAATATCTAGAAAAGCTTCCCACATCCCCTTCTGATATATTTCCACAACGCTACCCCATATGCACCCTAACCTCATTAGTACACCATCCCCCTTATCACTCCCATACTTAGAGTCAATAACCACCCTCCATAAAGCCCTCCTCTAGATGATGTTGCCACAACCACTGAGGGCCTTGTTAAAAAAAAAAAAAAACTCTTTGGACCCCCAACCAACCACAAGAGAGCAGTGTGCATACCTTATCCCAACTAACAAGATGGAAGTTGCCCTTGTCCCCAATTCCTCCCCACAGAAAAGCACGAAAAATCTTCTCGATATGATTGGTCACACCTATAGGTAACGAAATAAAGATAGGAAATATGCTGGGAGATTAGAGAGTGTGCTTTTGGTTAAAGTAATTCTACCCCCTTTAGACCAATAGACACTTTTCCGACCAACCAATCTTCTTTCCTGTCTTTATTCCCTATTCCAGCATGTGTGGCATCCCAGATTGAGAAACTTCTGTGTGATTTCTTGTGGAGTGGAATGGGTGAAGAATTTAAATTCCATCTAGTCAATTGGGACAAGGTATGCTCCCCAATCTCCTATGGTGGGTTGGGTATTAGAAATAGGAGAATTTTTAATCAGGCATTACTTAGAAAGTGGTTGTGGAGATATAATATGGAATCAGAAGGCCTATGGAAGTCGGTAATTGAGAGCAAATATGGAAGTTTGTGTTGGGGGGGAGGGGGATTGGTGTACTAGAGAGGTGAGTGGGGCTCATAGAGTGGGAGTTTGGAAGCACATCCAAAGAGGATGGTGGATTTTTACTCGACATTCAAGATTCATGCTGGGTGAGGGCTCTAGGATTAAATTCTAGAATGACATATGGTGTGGAAATAAAGCTCTAAAGGACTTATTCCCTTCTGTTTTCCGGGTTGCATGTGAAAAAGAAGCTTTAGTGGCTGATCTCATGGTGATAGCAGGGGAGCAAGTCCAATGGAACATCAATTTTAGTAAGGAGGCCCAAGATTGGGAACTGGGCACCTTTGAGGACTTTTTTAGCCCATTGTATTCCACAACACTGAGCAACCAACGAGCTGATATGTTGTGGTGGATACCAGCAGGCAAAGGTACATTCTTGGTTCGCTCTTTCTATAAGTCTATCACATACTCGCCGAATAATCAGTTTCCATGGAGAAGGATTTGGCGACATAAAGCGCCTCTCAAAGCGGCATTTTTCACATGGACAACTTCCCTAGGTAAGATCCTGACAACAGATAACTTGAGGAAACATAGGGTGATCATAGTGGATTGGTGCTACATGTGTAGTGAGACTGTGGATCATCTCTTACTACACTGCGAGACTGCTAGAGTGTTATGGAATGAAGTGTTTAGCAGATTAAAGTTAGCTTGGGTTGTGCCCGCTACAGTGGCTTCACATTTGGCCAGCTAGACAAATTAAGAGGCATTCAACAAATCAAAGTTGTGTGGAAAATGGTCCCTATCTATATTCTATGGTGTTTGTGGCAGGAGCGTAATGACCGGACGTTAGAAGACAAGGAGCGCTCAATAGAGAAATTAAGAGCTTTTTTTCACTAGAACTCTATGTACATGGGCATAGCTGTAGACTTTAATGGCTTGGATTTTCATGACTTTCTTGTCTCTATTGCTTCCACATAGATAGGGCGTACCTTTGTATATCTTTTTGTGTACTTGGGCTATGTCTATCATTAATATAATTGTTTACTTTTTAAAAAAATGTAAAATCAATGTAAAATACATATGAGTTAAAGTGCTTCTCAACATTTAACATGCAATATTAATCTATGTAAACATTTTTTTATTATTTCTTTCTTTTTCCTAATTCCTTCTATATTTCTCACATTTGCACTTCTATTTATGAACCATGAAAAAGTTACAATATTATTAGAATATTTTATTTTAATATAAAAGAAATATACTCATGTTAAAAATTTTGCAAAACATAATAAAAGGACAAAAAGTTCACAAAAAATAGGATGAATGAGTTTTTTCCATCTTTATTTTCACTTTGGCTTTTTATTGGGATATTGATATCATTTTAGCAACAAAGATATTGTGTTCACATTAATATATGAGAAAGTCTGAGAATATTACAAATTTAATAGTAGTTAAAAAAAATTGAAATGAATAAAGAAAGAATATTTAAATGATATAGAGAAAGAAGAGAGAAGATGATCTATGGTGTATTGTAAAATTCCCTAGTTAAAACAGAAAACGTGGATTTTAGTTAGTTATTTTAGATGAGAATTAGATAAGCCATTGGGAATGCTCTTACCTCTTTGCTTCTAATGATAACAAGCAGGTCAATAATCACCTACTTGAAGTTGCTGAAAAAGGGTTGGTCTAGATAGGGTGAAGCTGGTTTTTCAATCTTCTCAAAATTGCAGTAACTTTCCTTGGGTTTCTTTAAAAAGATTAAGCAAGAACCTCTAGGAAACAATGCTGAGATCTTCCTTGGTATTTGCAGCAGTTATCTAGAGTGCAGTTATCTAGAGTTAGGGATTGGTCTTCTAGAAGAACATCATTTGGGTTTGCTATAAAAGCTTTCTAGGCAGACAGCAGCCTTTTATTTTCTAATTTTCAGGCCATACCATCTTCTTTATGGGGCCTGAAAAACCTAATAATGGGGCTGTACCAATTTAACTCACAGTTTGTTTAGAAAAAGGGTTCCAAGAATCCTACAGGCTACTTATCAAGAAGGGAAAATAAAAATAAAAATCCTAATGGCTAGGAGTTCTAGGGAAAATATGTTTCTATTCCATGGATCCATTAGGGTCAAAAGTGGGGGCTGATTTCTACTTCCTCAGATCTGGAATAGCTCAAATGCCATCTCAAAAGACTCCTCTAGCAGATTGTAACGGACTCCTTTTGGTACAATAAGGTCAGTGGTCAAAACTTATAAATTATTTANGGGGGGGGGGGGGGGGGGGGGAGATGGGGGGACTTTTTCTGCTCAAGTATCTTATCTAGTATTGTTTCCGGGGGCGACAACTGACAAGGCTGGAAAAATTAAGAAAAAATGGGTTGCATGGGATAAGGCTTGCAAACTTTTAGATGAAGGAGGGTTAGGCCTTGGGGGTTTGCAAGATGTGAAGAATGCATTGCACATGAACCTGGCTTGGAATTTCATTGATGCATAATCTTTATGGCCTATTTTTCAGAGCCATATCTAATAAAACCTCAGCCTTTTATTTTTTTTATTTTAATTTCTTATTCTTGGAAGGGATTCAAGTATGTGGACATATGTTTTATCTATTTTAAATAAGGTTATAAAGGGTATCGCTTGGATGATTAAGGAAATACTAATTTTCGGTATGATGCTATGGTCATTTGAAAGGAAGGTTAACTGATATGGCCGAGGAAGTTTGAAATGATAATTTGTTTGTTTCTTATGTGAGAAATGTCCCAGTTTAGAAAGATCAGGAAGTCACTTAGAGTAAATGGGTTTGGCAAAGTCATTTGCCAAAGAATGGAGATTTTTCCATGATAGTTTGTCTCTCGATGTTTATGTTCAGAAACTGAATATTTCTTTGGCTTCTAACTGTAATTGCTGTGTACTTCCAGATGTGGAATCAATGGACCATGTATTAAGCTTGAGTGAGCTGGCTGCCCAAGTGTGGAATTTCTCTTCAGCAGTGGTGAGAGTCAGGTATATACAGAGGTTAACCTGGTGTCAAAGAATAAATTTGTGGTTTCAAAGAGCAAGTATGAGCTCTCAGTTTGGTTAGTAATTGGTTTTCTTCCATCATTATAAGCCGGTGTCTATGGAGCAGGAGGTGTAATGCTGGCATGGAAAATGTCATTGGAGAAAAAACAAGGCTGATTTGGAGAATTACTTCATTACTAGTAGAAGCGAAGGTCTGCTGCCTAAGGTTAGGAAGCTGAGATGCTCTGATATTGTTGCATTCCATCAGTTTGGTCTGCCTATTATACCCACTAAAAAGTGTGAGCCTCTCATTCTAAGATGGCTCAGTCCAAAACTAGGTTGTGAGAAGTTTTGTGTAATTGGAAGCTCCTTGGGGAATCTTTTTTTTTTTTTGATAGTTAATAAGAGATTTTATTCCAAATAAATAGGCATAGCCCAAGTACACAAGATGTACACAAGTGAGTACACCTAAATACAAGCTAAAGCAAAACAGTACTAAACCTAAACAAATATTCCCATCCCACAAGATTCTTCACCCAAAACTTAAAAGTGTAAAAGAAAAAATCCCTAAACTCCCCCATAGAACGTTCACAATCTTCAAAACACCTCCCATTTCTTTCTAGCCGTAAGCACCAAAAAAAACATAAGGGTATCATCCTCCACACTGCTGCACTGCCTCTACAACGCACTGAACCTTGCCAGCAAGCCAAAAAATCCACAATATTGTCGCCACCTCACAGTGAAGAAAAAGATGGTTAACAGATTCGCCATCCTTCTTACACACAAAACACCAATCAACCACAAATAAACCTCTCTTCCTCAAAGTATCTGCAGTTAATATTTTCCCAAGAGACACCAACCAACAGAAAAAAGCAACCTTGCTAGGCACCTTTGCCCTCCAAATATATTTCCAGGGATAGTCTTTCCCTGACTAATTAATGCCTTATAAAAAGATTTTACAGTAAATCTGGAGTTATTTGTTTGCAACCACAGCAGGCTGTCCTCTCTATTCTGATCAATTTTCATATCATATAATCTTCCCAAAAAATCAGATACCTCACCCACTTCCCAGTCCTGCACATCTCTGTTGAAATCCACATTCCACTGAAGTATGTTATTAGAAATCCAATAAGACTCAGCCACTGCAGCCCCTTTATCTCTAGCAATCCTAAATAAATTAGGATAAATGTACTTAAGAGTTGAATCCCCACACCAAGTATCACGCCAAAAATAAATATTTGCCCCATCCACCCCCCCCCCCCCAAAAAAAAAAAAAA
>QEOT01002051.1:159795-248816 GCA_003123785.1 Pterocarya stenoptera
TTTTTTTTTTTTTTCTATAAGTAAACGATATTATTAATAAGGATGGGCATAACTCAAGTACACAAGATGATTTACAAGAGATAAGACCTATCTAGATCGAGGTAGAGGAAACAAGAAAATCATGAAAATTCAGGCCATTAAAATCTAAAGCTATGGCCCATAGAAATAAAGTACGGAAAAATAACGCTCAAAGTTCGTCGGTGACCGCTCCTTGTTTCGAAAGTCCGATCACTACGTTCTTGCCAAATGCATCACATGATGCAGATTGTGATCATCTTCCACACCTCCTTAATTTGTGGAGTACTTCTCGGGAGAGTCCAGCTAACCAGTAGCTCAACCACTGTTGCAGGCATTACAAACGAAAACTCCACCTGACTAAACACTTCATTCCACAAGGCTCTAGCTGTCTCACAATGTAACAAGAGATGTTCTACTGTCTCGCCAGATTGCTGACACATACAACACCAGTCTAGGATGATGACCTTACGCTTCCTCAGGTTATTGGTAGTCAAAATATTTTCCAGGGTTGATGTCCAAGTAAAGAAGGCCGCTTTAGGAGGCGCCTTTTTTTTTTTTTGGCTAAGTTATTTCCTCAACTTTTTATGCCTAGGTGGTATATAAATGAATAGATAATTTCTAGGGCATGCGCAGCTCCTGATGGGTACTCGAATGTTGTGCATGAAATTCCATGGCGACGAGCACTCGCAAACAGAGCGGTGCACCTTTACTATGCATCACCACAATGATAACCAAAATCTAAGTATCATCTATATAAAATAAATAAATAAACCAACTAATACAATCACATGCTGGGCTGATTTAAAATTGCATATTTCCTTCTCATCTAACACAGGAAGGGCCACTGGATCTCCCCATATATTTTGGATGTTTCTTGGGAGTAGTTGAAAGTCTCATAATTGTTATAAGTACATAAGCGTGTAAAACAAACATTTGATATGCTAACGAGTGTTTGGATAGTAGGCTTAGATTTGGAGAGCCTAGAGTGCTCTGTAAAGGTGTTGGGAAGGCTTATGACCATGTCAACGGAAGTTCCCTTTGCAAACAATCCTTTGGGGTCACACCCCCTAATGAAAAGCCAGCGATTTAACTAGTTCCGTATAGGAAAACTTTCGAAGGTGCAGTGCATGAGACCGGGGTTTACTTTGCAGGGGTGGGTCCAAAGGGCCCTGCCTTGGAGAGGTTCCTCAACATAAAAAAAAAAAGAAAAAAAAGAAAAAAAAAAAAAGGAAGTTCCCTTTGCATTTGCTGAGGAGAGGTGGTTTTTGGGAAAAATGATAATCTTGTATAGTTCATTGTATCTCTACAGTGCACCTCTCAGTTTTAGTAAAGGTAACTCCATCTGGTTTCTTCAGCAGTTCTCATGGCTTGCGGTATGGAGATCCTTTGTCTCCTCTGCTTTTTGCCATAGTCAAGGAGTCAAGTGTTTTTGTGGGGCATAGAAATGCTTGTGCTCTTAATTTACCACATCTTTTGTGTGCAAACACTTTGATGCTTAGGTTCTATTGGTGCTTTAAACCAGTTTTTCAGGTTGAAGGTACTTAGGCAAAATCGGAATTCATTCAATGGGTCATGTCGAAGATGTCAATAATTTGGTGGGTATTCTAGAATGTCAGATGTACTCTTCACCTATGAAGTATCTTGTCCAATGGTAGTAGGATCACTCAGAGCACTCTTTCTAATCTGCCTATGTATTTTAGGTCTCTTTTTCCACTTCCTCTAGTGTAGCTAATTGCCTAGAGAAGTTGTACATTGACTTCTTTTGGGGTAGTTTTTGTGAAGGCTGGTAAGTTGGGCCAAGATATGTTGAGGGTGGGTTGGGGGCTGGGAATGTACTCTTGTTTAATTGTGCACTATTTAGCATTACTAGAGTAAGAGAGAGGCCTCATGCAGAGAAGTTGTAGATTCTAAATGCGGATGCTTGTGGGGTGGGTGTTCTCATGAGGCCAAGGGCCTCATGGGTGGGATTATGGAAGAGCATAAGGAAAGAAAGGCTAGAGGACATTTTCTAATCATCTCATACACTAGGAAATAGACAAATCTAGGATTAAATTCTGGCATTGTGCAAGATGAGTGGTGAGACTCATATCATCTTTTACTGTGGCATTCTGCAATGTGGAGGGACTTCTTTAGACAGGTTGATTTGGCCTGGGTCACACCAAAAAATAAAATAAAATTGTGGACCTATTTTATTCCTAGAGAGAGTTAGGCGGCAACCCAAAAATTGTAGCAGCATGAAAGATGATTCCTACTTGGCTCATTTGGTGTTTTTGGAAGGAAATGAATGATATAATCTTTGAGGACCGCAAACAGATGCTAGAGGAGCTCAAAACTTTCTTTCTCACTAATTTTTCCTTTGGACAATCTCGATAGATTTTAATGGGCTTAATTCCATGACTTTCTTGCATCTATTTTCTCCTAGACATCTCTCTCTCTTGTATGCATCAAGTAAACTTGGTTGCATCTTTAGCACCTTCTGATGAATATTTCTTATAAAAAACAATATGCAATATCGACCCAAAAGCGCTCCAACCCACCTAAAAGATAATATGCTTGGAAAATCCATTTTTTAAACCAAAAAATGTTTTCTCCCATAAATTACCACCCCCTTCTCACTTACGCCCATAAACTTTGATTCGATATAACTCAGACCCTAATTTGAAGTTTTAGAGTCACTTATCATCTATGTCAAAAACTATGATCAACTTTAATACAAAAACTTATAGAAAGATTAGATTACCCATCACGCATGGTTGAATTATTTAATTTTGATGGTGAGGATATTTTTGTCTTTGATACATTTTTGCCCAAATTAAAAGTGGTTTCCAGATAGAGGAGGCAAACTGATACCAAAACTTCAGAATGAGGTTCAAGTTGTGCTAAATAAAAGTTATTAGGTGCAAATGAGAATATGGTGGTAGTTCGTGAGGGAAAAATGTAATTAGCCTAGAAAGCATAAATTTTCAAGACCCAAAAGAGAGAGAATGAAACTTTAAATCAATTCAATATCTTTCTGTTATGTAAAAAATTAATTGTAACCTTAGGCTGGCAACATTTAGCATTGTAGAATAGGACAGTATTTCTTTTGTCTATGACATGTTCCCACTTCTCATTATCATGGTGCTTCTCATCCAAATTTTCAATTAGGAACTTTAAATCAGCATCTGACACAATCTCTGACATTCTGCAGGAGTAGACAGACTTCCATGTCAGAATACAATCACATCTAAATAACCTGGGGAATATCAATTAAGAACAAAGTAACTAGGACAACAGTGAAGGTCCACCACTTGGTATCAATGAGCAGAGAGCAAAATAAAATCTGGTACTAAATGAGACACATAATTAATCTTTAAGATACATTTAAAATTGATGATAATGATCAGCCATCTTACTCGGTAAGTACTATAAAGATATGGAAAAATATGCAACTATTGTTATGTAAGATCCGTATCAAATTTAACTAACTGAGAGGTTAACATTAATTATCTCAAAAAGTAACAGTCTCAGTTTATGTAAAGTAGAATCCAAGAGAACTTTTTTGAAAGTTATGTAAGAAGAGAGCTAAATTACCTTGACTCACACAAGTTTAGCCAAAATTGCTAAGATTTTTTTATGAACAATGTTCTGACATGCGCCAACAACATGAAGAGGAGAGAGCCCAGTTTTGTGAAGCCCAGATGATACGAAAACTCATTGAAAAAATCACAAAATTGCATATGATAAAAGGATAGAAAGCCTAATTTCCAAAATACCTAATGCATTTCCTTTTCAATTACAAATATTATTGAGCTTCTAAAAGCCCAATTGAGTCTCCAAATATTCATATTGAGATTCGAAACACCAAGTAACCTACAGAGATTCTTCTAAACCTAGCAAAACTCATTCGAAGGATTAGCATCCAGTAGTAGTCACAAACCCCGAATCAAAAGTTACTCAACAAAGAAACAAGCTTAGAATCACAAGTGACCCGCTCTAATTCAAACCAAAACGAATCTAGTTTCTAAAAACCCAGCCACTAAGTTTCTGAAATATTTAATAAATAAGCCCCGCATTGAAGAGAAAATAAGGACGACCCGGTTGTACCCACATGAAATCAGAAAACCTAAATTCATTAAGAATAGAAATGGCCCACCACACTCCAACACACAAAAAAACTTTGTTAGTCTCGTCAACAAATTTCAAACAATCAATGAAGAAGCACAAAATTCAATGAAAAAAGTTGCACCCGTTTGAAATTGGAGAAAACCCAGAAAAAAATAAAATAAAAAAGGTAGCATACTTTAATTGCGGATGAATCCTAGCGCCAGAATCAGACGGGGTCAGATTGGAACTCGAGAATATAAAGGGGAACCTCTTGTAACAGTGCCAAACCAATATCAAAATCAAAGCAAAAACAGTGGCCCACCCACCATGCCCGTTTTCCCGCCAAAGTTCGTTCAATGACCCTCCGAACGACATACTGTGGAAGTAATAATTGCGAGAGTCCCAGACTTTGAACATGTTTATCTTCGGGTTTCTCTGCTTCTTACAAATTATACGAAACCATGAAAGTACTGCGAAATGAGCACCGCTCTCTCTTTTCTCTGCGCGCAATCTACTTCTTCGTCTCTGCGGAAAATCTGAAGTGCGTTGATGAGTTAGTAGTTATCGACTGGATGGGGAGGATCAGGTAAGGTAGGCTTTACCGTTATCGAGGGTATTTTAGCCATTTAGCACATTAGAATAGCTGCTAAAGTTTTTCAACAAAACAAATTTTTTAGTCACAAAATATTTCACAAAATGACATGTGGCACCCCTTTCTCACGAAAGATTAGGCAAGATTATGTGGTGGCAAGGATGCTATCCTATCAAACAACACTCCAGATGAAGATTTTGCGAGTAATAATCCAAAGGAAAGTATACGTGTAGGATAGTTATCTTATGAAATCGCAGTGGAATTGAAATAGAACACGTTGTGGTGATAATGTTGACAATCAAATACCATAATAATATACTTATGACAAAAAGTCTTATCACCCTTCATTAACCACAAAATATTATATCATCCAAAATATCTAAATTTAGTCATCATAAGATGGCTGATTACAATAAGCACCGACTTAATATTATACATCCTACAGAAGGCACAAGGTAGCTAAGGCAGATACTAGTGCTAAAATGGGTCCTATTCTCCGTATCAAGACTCAAGCGGGATTGACTCTTCCTCCTCCGGTGTCATACCAAGGTCTGTACCTGCATTAAAATTTATCCTCCTGATAACAAAATCATAAGTAAATTAGGCGGCTATGACAAGGCTGCTAATTAGTGATAATACTATCAAGAATGCTATGAAGAATTTTCATGTAAATATTGAATGGGCACGTATATGCGTAGAGAGGAATCACTATCACTCTTACAGCTACATGCATCCTGCAAACCTGGCGAGTAATCACCCTCTTAGTTAAACATATATATATGTAGGCATAGCGAGAAATCACCCTCTTGGAATGTTTCCCTCTCTTTATGCAAAATAGATAAAAACACATTAGTAATATTATGGCGATGAGTAACTCATTCCCAATATAGTAGTAAACTTGTAAAAAGCAATATCCGGCCTAATTCAGCTAAGTAACATTCTTCCACCACATAGGTGCTCATCACATAGATATTTGCCACACAAGCATTCATTCGCTACACAGGCACACTTCCACCACACAAGCTCACACTTGCCACACAGGCACACATAGATACTTGTTGCACTGAGGATGCTGCTCTACCCAGCCAACCAACTTGAGGACACTGGCAAGTGATACGTCAGGGGATCCCCCGTCCCGACTATCAGGTGTGGCCAAGTGTGACACCATTCTACCCCACTCCCCAGGAGGCATTCTCCTTCTAGTGTGATGTACATGGTAACATTTCGCACAATGGTCACGGGAAATTCTTCGTCTCATATCATGAATAGAGACTCGCGCTATTGACTACTCTCTTTCACACACATACACAGTGATATCAAGGGTTCCCACACAGGATCTCAGCGTCAGGTATTGAAAATAGTTGAAGTATCGAAAACATTCAAACATTGAAATTAGTGAGTAAATATAGAATACAAACATAA
This sequence comes from Pterocarya stenoptera, assembly GCA_003123785.1. Classification (NCBI taxonomy): domain Eukaryota; kingdom Viridiplantae; phylum Streptophyta; class Magnoliopsida; order Fagales; family Juglandaceae; genus Pterocarya; species Pterocarya stenoptera. The sequence goes on from QEOT01002051.1 coordinate 165,914, forward strand.
TAATGGAAATATTTATTCATTCTTATAGAATGGGGAGAGAAGTTACAAAAATAATGCAATACCTTTTACACACAACATTCACCCCACATTACCCTGCACTATCTTAGACTCTAACCTACTTTTATATGTTGGAAGTTCTCTCATTGCCTCTCCGCTCCTTGCTTTTCAAAGCAAATGTCTTCACAAGCTTTTTAGTGAATAGAGTAGCCTACCAAGGCATGGTAGGCTACTCTAGGTCCTTTAAATAGAGTAGGATTGTCATAAGTCCTTTCTGACGTATCTTTGACTCCAGGTATTCTTGGATAGGAGTCTTTTCGTCCTTGTCTGTCACACTGTAGGATGATAGAGATAGCCTGCCAAGGCATGGTCTGCACACTCCTATAGCATGCCAACTCTTCAGTCCTTCCATAAACGAGAGTTCTCCACGTGGTGTCAGGTTATACTTCTGAGTCCAGAAGACACAACTTGTCGTGCCTTCACCTTTCATTGCAGAGACACTTCGAATGTGACCTTTCAGATGGAGTGTGGGCTTCTACGTATGACACTGTCACTTTTTCGAGCTTTCATTGTTTTCTCGAAAAGTTCTCATGTTTGTTTTGGGTCAGTCCTTGACCGTTGCTCATCTTGGGAGAGTAGTCCTATCTCACCTTGGGCAGGTAACTCGTATCTATCTTGAGCTCATCAGTCTTTTCAGTTTCTTATTCTCGTCCTCACAGTAGGTGACTTTTCTAGCTCGTCTGCCATGGTCAAGACACTCATCTCCACCTCACTCTGGGACATGTCAGTCGGGCCTTTTACAAGGTGTTTGCTCACTCATATGTTGGACTAGCTGCACTCTGTATCTCTCACTGCTGATTATGTAGACCACTGGAGTATTTCTTATTTTTGCTTTCCTTCAACTCCAAAAATGGTCTGTCCTCTTTCGCGTTAGGCAGGACCCTCACATCCTCTACTCCTTATAAGGAATTACGTCCTCAAAATTCAGTGAGGGCTCTCCCTTGTTTGGTCCTTTCAAGGAAGGTGAGTTTAGACAGGGAACCTGCCATTGCTTGCAGTCGCCTTCGACTGCAAATGGGGCTCTCCTGCAATTGAGGCAGCAGGCTGACCTTCTTCATCAAAGGTTGAGACACGGGATGAATCCTTATGTCTCCTCCATCTTCTTCTTCAACCGTGTCCATCGGTCGTGGTCTCTTGTATCCTAGTGCTCAGGCTAGGTTCGGCTTCACAGGACATTGGCGAATCCTCACCCTTGGCCTCATCTTGATCGTCAAGTTCTGACACCGTCCTTTTCCCTTATCTTTGTGCTAAACTCGTGCCGACGTGATCCAACATTTCGGATACTAGATCCCTTGCCCTCTGAGCACTCTCCTCGCCTCCGTATATTGTCTATCTTACCCATACCTCGTATGTGACAACTCTTAATTAGGCTCGAATAAATATGGGAACTCCCATGTAACCCACTCTCTTTCCCATGTAAACTCCTCGTTTACCAAGGGTACGACCTTAGATCTCAATCTCCGCTCTTTCCTATCTATGATACGTACCGGCCTTTCTTAGTATGTAAGATTTGGTTGTAACTGAACTAGATCTGGTTCAATTACCCAAGGCCATTGGTTCTCAAAACTTCTCCTAAGCGAGGAAACATGGAGCACATTGTGAATACTCTCATCTTCCGTAGGCAACCAAACTCAAAATGCCACTAGGCCGACCCTTTCCATTACTCGGTAAAGTCCAATATATATTGGGCTCAACTTTCACTTTAGCCCAAATCTCTTAACACATTTCATTGGGGACACCTTAAGGTACATCCAATCGCCTTCCTTAAAGGTTATTTCTCTCCTCCTATTGTCGATGTAACTCTTGTGTCCACTTTGGGGAGTAGTCATCATTGCCCATTTGATTTTGACTTGCTCCGTAATTTCCTGGATAATCTATGGTCCGAATAACTGGATCTCTCCTACTTCATCCCAATAGATAGGCAATCTATACTTCCGTCCATATGTGCCTCATAAGGGACCATCTGGATAGTCACCTGGTAACTATTATTATACGTAAATTCAATACATGCCCATAGCATGTCCTCCAAGGTTTGGATGGTCCTTTCCGAATATCCATTTGTCTGAGGGTGGTAGGCACTACTAAACTTCAATCTCGTTCCCATCGCCCGTTGCAAACTTGTTAAACCCCCATGTAAGGCGCCCTCTAAAACCACGGCACATGTCCTAGCCATGTCCGGGACATGCCCCTTGATCATGCCACAAGCATGCCTTGGCCCGTGTCTTGTCACACACGGGGCGCCCAGCATGCTCATGGACCGATCACATGCATGCCTTGGCCCGTGCCTTGACACGCACGGGGCGCCCAGCATGCAGGCCGTGCGCACGCACATGCGTGCGCCACGCCTCGGACACAGCGAGGTTAGTGGCCATGCGCAGCACAGCCCACGGCCAGGCATGCGCACGCCCATGCGCATGCCCAGGCACCGCGTGGCCCCTCGCACGCACGCGGCCCGCATGGCCCAGCGCCCGAACGCAGGCCTCACGGCCTAGCGCACGCATGCCACCCGCGTGGCCCTGCGTGCCCATCAGGCCACCCACGTGGCCCTGCGCCCCCATGCGCCCAGCCAGCGCACACCCAACAGGCGCACGCCCAGCCAGCACACGCCCATACGTGCGCCCATGCAGCCGGCCATGGCCACATCCGCGTGGCCCTCCTGCCGCACACCAGCGAGGTTAGTGGCATGCCTTCCAGGCATGCCATCCAGCACACGGGCCCAGCCAGTGCCATGCAGAGCAGGCCAGTGGCATGCCCACCAGGCATGCCATCCAGCGCACGGCTCCAGTCTGTGCCATGCAGAGCAGGTCAGTGGCATGCCCACCAGGCATGCCATCCAGCGCATAGCTCCAGCCCATGCCTTGCAGCCAGCTCACATGGCTAGCCACCAGCAGGCCGAACATGGCTCCATGCCATGCCCACCAGCCGGCCCATGCACGGCACCATGCCATGCACCATAGCTAGCCATGCCGAGCCACCTAGCCATAGACCAGACCGTGGACCACCATGCACCCACCTAGCCGACCCTTGGCTCATGCATGCCACGGCCATGTGGCCTATGCCTTTATCTTAATTATGTTATTTATTTTATTTATTTATTTCTTTTATTGCAAATGGACCTATTGGGAGTTTCCAAGTTGTAACCTTATAAATAGAACCCTTAGTCATTTCTTTCACATCTTTTGGCAAATTGAGTGAGTGAGGACATTGTTGAGAGATCATTTTCGGTGCTAGACACTTGGGCTCTTTGGGTGCAATTCATTGAATCCCATAGAGAGGATTACTCCATGCAATTCATTGAATTGGAGTAATCCATTTATCTTGTTTATCAACTTGGTGCAATTCATTGAATCCAAGTTTATCTTTATCTTTTGTTCTTGATCAATATATGAGGTTTATTTCTATCTTGGTGCACTTTGTGATTCATTATTGAATTGATCTTTGCTTAGCCGAGTTCATCATTGTTCTTGATGTTCATATTGTGTTCTTGTGTTCTTCATAATTTCGACCACTTCAATCCACCCCCATACACATATTCGGCCATTCCCTTGTTTGTCAACCTTCCATAAGTGAACCACATCATTCCACCTAGCCCTAGTTGAATACACTTACCATATTCATCCTAGTGTATTTCGGCCAACACTTGCCTTGTAGGGCTTAATTTGGTCGACCAACACTTCTTGCCATAATAGGGTTTCCACACTTGGAAACCCTAGTTGACTCCTTCCTTACCCTTGGCCGGCCACCTATCCAACCACAATCAAATCCCTTGTTTTTAGGAAACTTCCTAAAAACACTCCACACCTAATTCGGCCAAGCTAGTGCCGCCCACCATCTTTGACCTAGCCCTAAGCCTTACACACAAACCCTAGCCGAACCACACCCCATCCAAACCCTAATCCAAGGCCCTAGGTGGCGCCATCCTAGCCCCACCATAGTGCCGTGCACCCTCACCCATTGTGAGCCCAAACACTTAGCCATTTCCATCTTCCATCCATCCAATACTAGCCTAAACACCTAACCTCACCTTGTCCAAATTACCACCATAGCCATCATTGATCGTGAACCAAGCAAGAGAGGAACTAGAATTCGGTCAACCAAAGGAGGACATAGCCGAGGAGGACATAGTGTTTAGGGACTTGACCGGGGTCCCTAACAAAACTCCTCTAAACGTGAGGCGTAAATCTAGGGTCCCGATATGATACTATAGTCTTGGGGACTTCATGTAATCTCACCACTTCCCTTATATACAACTGGGCGAGCTTACTCATTGTATCTATACTAGTGACCAATAAGAAGTGAGTGCTCTTGGTCAATCAATCAACTACTACCCATATCCCATCTTTACCCGTAGGGGTTCGGGGTAATCCAACCATGAAATCCATAGTGATATCTTCTCATTTCCACTCGAAAATGGGTAATGTAATAGCTCGCCAAAAATTCATTGGATGAATTTCTTTAAACCTTAGGAGTGTCATGAAATCGCAAAAATATTTCACGAATCGAGTGATCGCTTAGGTTTTATCTTGTCAACATAGTCAGTTTCCTAGCCAACCATGATGACATAAGTGTCATTTTATCTATTTGAGGTACTTAGGAATATAAGATTAAGAAACAATTTACGTTGTTGGTCTTAGATGACTATTTAGGAATTTACAGTGTAATAATACGTTTTTCATTTTTCGGATGAAACATGTTCAAAAATGCCTTTTGATTTAATTGAGGCACTTAAGAGTCGAATTTTGTAAAACGAATTGCACCACTAGGTTCGTATAATTATTTAGGTTTTTATGGTGCAATGTTTATTTTTGCCTTTTTCGGAGTGAATAGTAACAATTAAGACAGTGCCATGTGGCACATAGTTTAGTCGATGGTTAAATCATTGTGTGAATTGTCCAAAATCAATTTTGAGGAATTTTAATAGACACTTGAAATATCTTAGTCACATTTGGTATGTAGTGTAGGACACTTGACACTAAGAAGTAAGAGGAACCACGAGAAGGAGATGTGAAGGAATGGAAGGAAAAATCAAGCATTGTAATCATGCCCTAAGCCAAACACTATTCCATCCAACCAAGCACCTTATGACAAACCAAGGAGGATTTCAAACCTAGTGCAACCCTAAACCATTGAGATTCAGTTGAAACCCCAAAACTATGGTGGAAGCTCCAAACCCTAAAAGGTTTCCCCAAACCCCAAATGGTTACCCCCAAACCCTATTTTTTTGGTTTTAGCTTAAGTGATTACTCATTTGATTAAATAAATTTTACATGCTATTAACTGCTCAAATTCATGTAATTACAACCTCTTTTATTCTTTTATATCTTGGTAATTTCATTGGGTCAAGAAAAATTGAATTTGAACTTGTTAAAACCGAAACCCTAAACCAAACCCTCTATATACCCCAAGGTGAGGCCCAATCGATTAAGGCCCATCAAAAAGTGCTAACAAGAGAAAGTTTTTTAGGATGTTTCCCCCCACTTTCCTAGTGTACTATGACTGCCATTGTCAGCACAAATAGTAGTTGATGGGAGACCAAACCGCCACCCTGAAAGCCACCATCACACGNTTTTCGGAGTGAATAGTAACAATTAAGACAGTGCCATGTGGCACATAGTTTAGTCGATGGTTAAATCATTGTGTGAATTGTCCAAAATCAATTTTGAGGAATTTTAATAGACACTTGAAATATCTTAGTCACATTTGGTATGTAGTGTAGGACACTTGACACTAAGAAGTAAGAGGAACCACGAGAAGGAGATGTGAAGGAATGGAAGGAAAAATCAAGCATTGTAATCATGCCCTAAGCCAAACACTATTCCATCCAACCAAGCACCTTATGACAAACCAAGGAGGATTTCAGACCTAGTGCAACCCTAAACCATTGAAATTCAGTTGAAACCCCAAAACCATGGTGGAAGCTCCAAACCCTAAAAGGTTTCCCCAAACCCCAAATGGTTACCCCCAAACCCTATTTTTTTGGTTTTAGCTTAAATGATTACTCATTTGATTAAATAAATTTTACATGCTATTAACTACTCAAATTCATGTAATTACAACCTCTTTTATTCTTTTATATCTTGGTAATTTCATTGGGCCAAGAAAAATTGAATTTGAACTTGTTAAAACCGAAACCCTAAACCAAACCCTCTATATACCCCAAGGTGAGGCCCAATCGATTAAGGCCCATCAAAAAGTGCTAACAAGATAAAGTTTTTTAGGATGTTTCCCCCCACTTTCCTAGTGTACTATGACTGCCATTGTCAGCACAAATAGTAGTTGATGGGAGACCAAACCGCCACCCTGAAAGCCACCATCACACAATAGCTTCAAAGTGTATTTATATATATCTATAAATCACATTTAGTTTAGTTTCAATAATCCAATGTGGGAGTGTTTTTATGATTCTTAGTTACAAGTTTGCTTACTAGATATTATCCATCATCCAATGTTAATGCTATGAGAAGAACAAGCCTTGCCTCATCTGTGGAATGCAAAGCCCTTAAGGGAATATTATCAATTGAAAGCTGAGCTTAGGAATTAAGCTATAGAGTGCTGAGTTATGACTTGCACTCTATTTATTGCCGAGGTTGTTTATGAGAGTTTTTAAGCACTTCCAAGACCTTGTTCGGGCTAAACATCGACAAGGCACTATGAAGACCTTGCTTAGTTTGACGAGACAAATACAAAACCCTACAAAGTAAATACTTTTGGATAAATAGAATACAAAGACAGAGACTCCCAAGGAAAAGGGAAAAACTAGTCCATTAGTAGTAGCTATGTATATTTGATATGACAAAAGATACGTTAATTGGAATTTATTCCACTACAACATCTTGAGGTGAGCCATGAGAGACCTCAGCATTTAGGGGCATTTATGTAATAGAAATTTTTGGGGTTGAGCAGTAAATATATGCCCTAGATAGAGTTTCTGAAATTGTTTTTAGGTGAAAGCGATGTCCCCAATATCTTTCATAAAGTTTTAGATTTTATGCGTATAAAGTTATGTTTTAGAAAGCTCTGGTGGTTGTACGCCTCCTAAAATGCAGGTTTACAGTTTTGTAAAGCTACAGACCTATGCATATAAAATTGTCATTGCATTTTTGTTATGACATTAACATAGTAATGTCACATGGAATGTGCAAAGATATTCTACATCTCTAATTATTATTTCAAATTGGGGTATTACTGGTATGAGAAAAAATCAGCTTTAGGGACCTAGCGAGCGAAAGTTTTATGAAGTAACCATTAATATTAGGACCATTAGCCCCTAACTTAGGTAGAATAGCCACTAACACCATAATCCTAGCTTGAGTTACTCCAAATGAATCCTCTTTTCCCCCAAAACTCTAAAAATATTAAGCCTATGTTGCACTACTTTGGCATACACAATTTCTCATCACATTTATTGGATGTATCCTATTGTAGAAAGATGTTGCAAGATGAGAAATAGAACAACACCATTGGAAGAGGAGTGGGGGTCAACCAATGGGGAGGGAGCTACCTAGATTACTAGTGAGCAATATGTGAAAGAGTTTATGGAGTTTTTCCACTTCGCCCATTATTTTATCCCAAAACAGAAAAAAAGTAGAAAAATTTAGGTTTTATTTGAACTCGTAACTCAAGGGGTAAATAGCATCTTCGATAGCATATCTCTCATTAGCAGTCTTGTCACAGCAGCCTAACTACCTATGATTTTATTTTTAGGACCATAGACTTTGATGCAGATTTAGATCTTGGTGTGACACCCGAGGAAGAAGAGTTGAACCTACTCGAGTATTGAGTACAGAGACCTATCCCCAATGTAGTAACCTTGTATCTATCTTTGGTTGAAATTACATTGTTTTGTCTGACGACCATTTGTATTCAGTAAGATGCTTTAAGGCCATGACCATTATCATATTTTGTAATATTGTTGGGAATTAATGAAAGGTGAGATGCTCTTTTGTTATCACATCATGAGGAATAGAGCACCACAATTTCGTATCAGATCACATTTGTACATGACTCTAGGCAACTCTTCGAATAATTTGATAGTTGTAACAACCTACTAAAAATTTAGTGGATGAATTTCTTTAGGCTTTAGGAATGTTGTAAAAATTTCAAAAATGTCTCACGAATCGAGCAGTCGCATAGGTTTTAATCTATTAGCATAGTTAGTTTCTTACTCACTTTGGTGTCCAAAATGCAATTTTCTTTATTGGAGGTACTTAGGAGTGTGAGAATGAGAAATGATTTACGCCATTAGTCTCAAATGAATCTTTGGGATTTTACGGCGCAATAAAATAATTATGTTTTTTGGATGATAGCTATTCGAAAACGATGTACTAGTCCTTAAACTTTCAAAATCGGTGTATATCAATTCAATTCTAAAATATGTCCAAAACTGAACCGAAGCGAACTGGTTACACTCTTAATGTTATTAATGGTATTGCTATGGGTTTTCACCTACTAGGATCTCTTAAAAGCCTGATTGTATTGGTCTCACCTGCATTTTCATTCAACGGAGCCATAGATGTTGATACAGATTTAGCCCAAGCAGAGTTCTATGAAGAACGACTAGTCCTGCCCGAGGTGTAGCCATCTCTCTTCTTCCAGCAAGCTCACATGGTTGCACGGATGACTTACTTTTTTCTCAAATCCCTGGAGAGGGAAACCAAGCACAAGTTACTACATATAGTAATACTTGGCTCGCACTTGTCAAAAAAAGTAATACCTGGCTCGTAAAAAAAATATGGTCTACGACCCTTTTTTTTTTAGTTTTTTTTTTTTTTAAAGGTAGTCTACATCCTTTTCAAGTCTTCTTAACAATGACTGACTCGGGTGATGATGTTTGAATCATGGTTGTCGATCATGATGTAGGTCTTAGGGTGAATGCCATTGAAAACGTTGTAGAATGCCTTTTCAACAACAAAGCTTCCAAATGCGTAGCTTGAAGCATAAGTGCACTCATTAGCGAAAAAATTGACCATAAATTAACACCAAATTGACGCTCCAACACACTCATCTGGCTATGTTTGGATAGTGAAGTGATCTTATATGATCTGTGAATAGTAAAAAATAATAATAATAAAATATTGAATATTAAGAATAGTAATAAAAAGTAGTAAAAAATAAGTAAAAAGTAGGGGTGTAAATCGGTCCATCAACCCCCCAACTAAACTGGACTGGACCGAACATCCCTAGGGATCGAACTGAACTGGTATTTATCGGTCTTGGTTCGTTCGGCCCAATTATTATTATTATTTTTTAAAATAAATTAATAAAAATTTTTATTTACAATACTAAATTAAAATGAAGTGAACTATTAATGTAGATTATGTAACTAACTCAATAAAAAATTATTTTATATGGTTAATAATAATAAATTAGATGAAAATTACATTATTAACTTATAAAATTACTATATAATTAATTAATTGATATATTATTAATTTGTTAATAACATATTTAAAATTTTATATTTTTAATGGTGATATGTTATATAAAATTTCCATAATTAATTATATAAATAATATATAAAATATATATTTTTTAAATTTAGTTGGTCCAGTCCAGTCCGGTCCGAGGTGAGAAACCCTGGACCGTGACCGGACCAAAAAGTTTCAATCCTCTATTTCAGGGACCGAGACCAAAAAGTTTCGATTTCTCCGGTTCGAACTAACCAACTTTCACCCCTAATTAGAAGTAATGATAAAATATTAAGTAGTAGTGGAATGATCTCAATCACTCTACTACCCAAACACAACCATAATTTCTGGGCATCTGATATTAATTAACCTTAGGAGAACCTACAAAGTAAAAAATGTTTTTGATCCATCATCGTCAAAAAGCTCCAAGAAAAATAAAATAAAATAGAAAAGAACATCAAACATGCGCACAGCTTCATTCGTTGGTTCTGGGTAATAAAAAGTGTGTCCTTGTTTTGGAAACTAAGCACAAAATTTTCTTTGATGAATGCGATACACTTATTTATCTTACTCTGAATTTTTGAACGTCTTTCTATGCGTGTACCAACATTTATAACTAGTATATTGGGTTTGCTAAGCTGAATTAGATGTCGTCTTCCATGCAAATGGTGATAAAGATAATTAGGGACAATCATTGCATGCTTTTATCCAACTAGGTCATCATATATATGACCGATCACATATATGGCAAATGGATTTTTCATTTTGACTTTTATACGTTCAAATATAATACTGCAAGCTTTTTCTATCATGAATCAGAAGCAAAAAACAAGGATAAAAAAAATGTCACAACACACTGGTTGAGGTCAATAATATATTGAAACCAAGTTTAAGAAGCAGGAAGAGCATGATCAATGGCTCGGGCCTAACATAGAATTTCTAGACACCATGAACTTTAATAGATGAATAAACACCTAAAAGTTCATAATTATCAATATGAAGAAATATAATCTCTACCAACTATTAAACATGGGGAATCAAGCATATGCATTGCACATGCCCTCCATACTAGTGATCCTGTAAGCATGAGTTTGACCATAAAAGGGCAACGTGACAAGGCTAGAAAAAATGTTCCTCCAAAAACATCGGCATACTAAATGTGAGTCCCGTTAATAAAATTAGAGAGAGAGAGATTATACAAGAACTCAAATCGAGTGTATGAAAATATATCAACTTCTATGATTGTCTCATTGCATGTGATTGATGCTATCTAGAAATAGTTCATTTTTCTGTCAAGCTTAGAAACAAGAAGCTGAGCATGTGAAACTACACAATATATAGTATATACCAGTAAATCTTATTATACAAAAAACAAGTATTTTGGAAAATTTTGGTATGAGTCCAATATTAAACAAACTTTTTCTATGAATTACACACATTCAAATAAGGAGAAAGTTTAAGTGAACATAAATGAGGCTGTAAAAGAATCAGGTTAGCCTACGGTATCAGAGTTAAAGGGGAGGATAGAAATAGGAAGATAATGAAAAGCCGAGGAAGAGTAACCCGCCAATGGTAGCAACGGTGCGTTGCGAGATCTTGGAAGCTAGTATGCTTCCTCCGACCACTGCCACTGAGGTACAGATGGTATGCCCTATTGTGGCACCCACAGCCACTCCAATTGCGTTTTTGTGTGTTGCCAGCTGCAGAATCAGAAGTTATTGTCAGATCAACATTATACATGGGATATAAATCATGGCAGTTCATTGTTCAAATCAATCTAGAAACACTAAGAAAGAAAACCTGAATACATATGGCCAGATCCTAGCATTATAAAATTGCGTAACCAAGGATATATAATCAATTCTGATCAAGATGATGCACACTTAATGGAGGTCATTTTTACTGTTTTAACTCCAAGAACATTAGCGCCACAGCACAAGTACAATCAAAGGGAATATCTATTATAGACAAGCTACATGGCTTGTGAAATTAAGCAAAATAATACTTCATCAATACAGTTACATAGCTTCACGCTATCATAAGGTCTAAAGTACAGAAAGAGATAGAGATCTTCTACACAGTACTGCTCCTGGCACTTGGGTGTCAAACCACAACCTACCAATCAAGGAACCCCAGGTATCACCTACAACTCAGTCAAGGCAGCAAAGAGTCCAAATGACAGTATATTTATGCATCCATCAATGAATATTTGACTATCAAGTCGAAAAGAATAATTGCTCCACAAGATCATCATCGACTTTGAAAATCGAGAACACCAAAAACAAAGCATTTTCCAATAAGCATATATCAGTGGTAGTCTTTCAATGTTGAACAGCTAGCGTTCTATTATCAAACTAATGAGGCAATCCATTTCTCTTTCAAAATTTACTTAAGATGACATTTGATGTAAATAAAACTCGAATAACTGCTAAATGTCTTGAACATTACCTAAAATGGACAAGTTACAACAAAGTAGCCTCATATAATGAACTCTAAGAGGCATGGAGGCTCAGAAGAGGCTAGGACTTAGAAAGAGGAAATATCGCACAAGGCAAGTAAAAAAAGGCATGGGGTGAGAGTTTGCCGGACAGCTACTAGAAGTTTGGTCAATAGCCAGAGAGTTAGCTTGAACTTTCTCATGGATCAATCAAACAAGAGACAAGACAGAGTTCACTCAAGTGAGACAAGACAAGTAAAAAAGGCATTGGGTGAGAGTTTGCTGGACGGTTACTAGACATTCAGTCAAGCGAGAGACAAGCCAGAGAACTTTCTCAAGGATCAATCGAACAAGAGACAAGACAGAGTTCACCCAAACTTTGCTCACGGTTTGATCACCATGAACCCGAGCACACGCACACACACACGTTGAACCACCCCTAGCCGAGCACATCTTCATCCGTAATCACCACCATCATCTCATCTTCCTGATCAACGGAAGTAGGGTTTTGCAACCCCAAACCTCTTGCCTCTCCATGCACAGATTTCGGTTGCCTTAGGTAAACTTCCACTTTATTATGCACTAAAACCCTAAGCAGGTTATGATATGTTACGCGTAAGTAGGGAAGAGAGGAAGAGTCACAAATCACAAACCCTAGACCGAGCAAGCATGTCTCGGCAAAGCACCAAACCATGTATGATGCAAACCCTAGGAACCGAGCATAGTCTAAACCCTAAACCAAGTAGGCATGTTTCGGCCAAGCCCTAAACCCCATGCATGGTATGAAACCCTAGAACCAAGCATGGTCTAAGCCCTAGAACCGAGTATGATAGAAGCCCTAAAACTTAGCATGAGTGCAACCCTAAACCAAATGCGATAGGAGCCAAACCGAAAATGATACAAGTCTATAACCCGAGCATGATGAGCCTTAGAACCGAACATATTATGTGCCCTAGAATCCAAGTATGTCACAACTTATCAAAAAAAAAAGAAATCCAAGTATGTCACAAGCATAGAGCCAAGTATGTCGTATAGTTAGAAGCATGAAACCGGGCATAGTATGAGCATGAAACCACACATACAATAGTACCAAGTAGGTCTAGTGATAGGCAAGGAATAGAGACAACCGAGAGACCCATGCATGAAGCACAACACTCCTAATGCCTAATGATTAGAAAGTTTACATGATTGCTTAAATCATTATAGGTATGAATGAAAGGTTTGAAGAAATGAAATTGCTTAAGGATCGAGGTAAGTGACTATGATCATGTTCGTCAACACATCGCTTTACTATGAAAGTCACTTTTTCAAAAGTATAGAATATATATATATAGTGCATGTTTTCAAAAGTATATATGTATGTATAAGCCCTTTCTTTGAGAGCCCTATTTTATAAACCCAATGCATGATAGAATGTTACTGTTGCATGACTGATTGTATGACTGAGGACTATGTTGCAAGAATGTTTATGAAAAGTAAGGCAAAGGCCGTAAAGAAAAGAGAAAGAAAGTATGAAAGCATGAGGTTAAGGAAGGTACCATGAGGTTGGGACGGATAGCAACATCAGAATGCATCATTGGCAGTGCACCTAGTGATGACCCATTCCTAAGGTTTTGGTTCTTAAGCCGATCGCTCTGAGAAGAACCATTGATTGCAAGGGTTGCCAACTTTAACACACAAGGGTTAATAGTGTGAAAAGGGCAATTGAAGAGGTTAAGGTAACGAAAGATTGAAGGTTAATGATGTTAGTTAAGGAAGATCAATGTTTATGCTTGAAGATGAAGAAAATGAATGTTTCTTAATGCTTTACAGTTGATGTTTTATGTATGATTATGCTTGTTTTCAAAAGAACAATGTTTTAAAAGAAAACCCTATGTTTATACTATGTTTACTGCATGATGTGGTTCTTACTAAGTATTCGACTCATTTTAGATTTTTTAAAATGTTTTCCCACCGCAAGTGAGGAAGAGTTAGGGGATGCTGCGGGCGAGGATGTTGTCCAAGAGGTAGACATTGGCAATGAGGCTTGAAACTTAAGAAAGAAAATTTGGATTCTTATCTTTACTAGTGTATGATTTATGCTTCTGCAATGCTTAGCACAAGTTAGACTATTATATTTAAATGCGTGCTATGGAACAAGATGTTTATTTTGAGAGATTTCTTTTAATCAAGTTTTTAGTGAGGATTTTAATTATGGGATCTTTTATGCCTGGTGCAGAAAATGAATGTTTTAACGTCAGTGCACCCACTTTCCTCTAGCAGCTCAACAAGCCTTAGAGGGTGGGGTGTCACAGACATCTAGGTCAAGAAAAAATAATTGGAGAATGGTTTAGTTTTTTAAAATTTCGATTTTAGCTTGGAGTTTGATTTGTAATTGGATTGTAATTATTATTTTGTACTTAGACTTATTTTGCATGGCCAGATTATTTTTTATTCAGGTTTTTATCAATTGTAGAAGCTCTTAAGAGTTTTCTTTATGAGTCTACCTACAGCCAAGATGTGGAGTAAAACGAGGTTGTGCATCCTTCAATGAGCAATTGACAGATCAGTGTGTGGTTGACTCATAAAATGTCCAAGATGCACTGAATTACTTTTCGTGAAACCAGTGAAATTTAGAAACAATCAATCATGTGTGGAAGCACACATTGTGTTTTACACACAAGCAAACAACGACCAATTTAAAGAAAGCTTTGTTTCCTCTTTATACCCTTTTCAGGTCAGGCAGTATCAATTCATTCATGAAGTACAGACACCCTGAAGCAAAGTAAAATGAGCCACAACAAACTACATGGAGAATAGAAACCAGGAATATGCTTACAGCAATTGTCGCAATCTGGCTACGGTCTCCCCACTCTGCTAGAAATGTTAATACAAATGACTGCAAAGATTAAAACAGAATTTGCTTTTCTTCAGATATGATTGTTAAAATAAGCCTCAAAACAAATAACTCATAAAGGAGTCAGTATTGAATATACTCCACGATAACACAGATCATAGAACCATGGAGCATGTCTTGTTTATTTACCCCTTTTGGGTCATACATAATTTATATGTGCTCCAACTGAAGACTTTTTTTCTTTTCTTTTTTTATGTCGCAGAACCTCTACAATGCAAGGGCCCTTTGGGCCCACCCTTACAAAGTAAACCTCGGTCCCGTGCACCGCACCCTCGGAAGTTTCCTTACACGGAACTGGTTAAATCACTGGTTTTTAACCAGGGGGTGTGGCCCCAAAGGATTGTTTGCACCCATAAGGTGTTGAACCTATGACCTTGACGGGAGTGATATCCCAAGACCAAGGCCTTCACCACTTGGGCCAACCCCTTGGGGTCATGTGCTGCAAATGAGGACTTAATAAACAAAAAAGGAAAAAGAATCATCACTTCTAGCATTTTGAATGTTAAAAAGAAATAAGAATCATGTGTACATGGCATACCTCCAAAAATATCGGTGTACAGAATCTCGAAAAGGCACGACGGAATGTTGTTTTTCCTTGTCCAGTCTCAAGTTTCTCTTCTACCTAGATACAAAAAAAAAAAACAAATTTCAGAGCAAAGACAGTAGCAATTCACAAAACATAGAACTAAAGAAGTTGCAATTGCAGGACAGTACATGCTATTCAAAGCAACATCCTTCAATCACTGCCAATAAATTAGAATGTATATGGGAGAGTTGAAAAAATAACAGAACTTAAAACAAAAAAATGAATCTACAGGTGTGTTCCAACCCAATCAGCTCAGAAAAAATCATTCCATCTTCAGACTCCATGTAAGTTTGGGAACAAAAACCACTTTTGATTCCTCTGACTCCACTCACTTTTGGAGCCAATCCAATCCAGATCCTTTTATTTGGAAGTAAGAAATAACACCACTACAAGCCCCAGATCCTCAATAAAACACCAACCATTTACAACTCTAAAGTCATCGACATCCCTTCAACCAACACAAGCCCACTATAACAAACACCCCATATCTTCGGCCATCCACACCCATACATCCATTTACTTGGCAGCGTACAACAATTGAATCTACAGAAGCATTGCACCATAGATCTCAAATGGTGAAAGCTGTGGGAGAAAGGGGTTGACATAGATCTCAAGTTTGGGAAACCACTCAAGACAGATCTGGCCATCTGTGGTTATATATAGAAAGCCTTACAAAGATGCAGATTACCATCAAACCCAAGTACTTACAAGAAAGAGACTAGCTGTGGCTGTTTGGGATGGGGTGATCAAGAAGATCGAAAAGAGACTAGCTGGCTGGAAAAAGCTCTGTTTGTCCAAAGGGGGAAGTGTTACTTTGCTTAAAAGCACCTTGTCAAATTTACCGACTCACTACCTCTCTCTTTTCCCTATTCCAGCGGGGGTGGTTAAAAAAATTGAGAGGATTTTCAGAAATTTCTTATGGGAAGGTATTGGGGAGGAATGAAAATTTCACTTGGTGAGTTGGAATAAGGTTTGTACTCCGGTGTCTTGTGGCGGCTTAGGCTGAGGAATTTAAAGCTTTTTAATAAAGCTCTTCTTGGGAAGTAGCTTTGGAGATACAACAATGAGAGTAATGCACTGTGGAAACAGATTATAGATGCTAAATATGGTAGGATGTGGGGGAATTGGTGTTCTAAAAAAATAAAAGGAGCATTTGGGGTGGTGGGATGGGGGGATTTTGTTAAAAACATTAATTTCAAAGTGGGGATCGGGACTAATATTTCCTTTTAGAATGATGTTTGGTGTGGTGATTCACCCCTTAAATTAGCATTTCCTAGTCTTTTCAGGATTGCTAAATACAAGGGGGCTGCTGTGGCTGATTCATATTTGTTCTCTAATAACATGCTAAATTGGAATGTGGAATTTTCTAGAGATTTACAGGACTGGGAAGTAAGTGAAGCTGCTGATTTCTTTGTAAAACTTTATGATTTGAAGATCGATCTGATCAGGGAGGATAGAATGCAGTGGGTTCATGATATTAAGTCCAGATTTTCAGTGAATTCCTATTACAAGGTGTTAAATAGACAGGATATTAAAACATTCCCCTGGAAATGTTTTTGGGGGGCACAAAATCACACTTTTTGGAGGTTTTTGAGGAGCCAAGACTAGCTCCCAACTTAACTGCAACCAGTACTGCTCATCTGGGTGAGGGCACTCCTTGAACATTCTTTATGCCCACGAAAGGAATGAAAACATAGAAACCAACTTAGATTGAAAGAAGGAGACGAGGTTCCAGAGGAGGAGCAGTAGAAAAGACCCGCCGATTGAAAGGCTTTTTCTTTCATTTTGTCCGAATGGGATTTCGAGGTACGACCTCGTCTTAGTCCAGATCCGGTGATGAACGGCGACGCAGAACAAAGAGGGTGGCTACACTAGCTAGGGTTCGAGTGAAGTGCAACTACGGTGAAGGGAATTGCCCCAAATGGGCGATCTTAGAGTTGCAAGGGGCGGTAGAAACTCAACCTTCCTTCCAAGACCGCCTCCAAAACCTCCAAATCAGCATCCTCTGCCGCCCTTCTTCTCAGGAGGTGTATACTTTTATGGTTGGGTATCATGAATTGACGGGATCGAAAGTCTTGTTGAAGAAGCCACTATTGGTTATGAAGAAAACTAAACACTCCGACCCAAACCATGAGATCGGTGACAGTGATTTTTTCGTCTAGAGTGGAATTAGAAGTTATCGGCGTCATTCGGCATGGATATTGTTCAAGACAAGGCCAGAGGTACTCTACCTTTTTGGGTCATCGGTTTCTACAGAAGTTGGGTGTCTAAACCCGATAGGAGATTTAGATCCAATGAAGCCGTCTTTGATCGGGTGGGCTATATTGGGTATCTCGGACGGAGCAGGTCCCAACGCTTTACGCATAGGCCTATCATCATCCACAACCACCACCACCATCACGGCACCATGACCCTCAATCACACTCATTATATGTCCCAACCGAGCATGTTAGAGCACCCCTAGAACGGACCATAAGTCAAGAGGAATTAGGGTTTTTAAACCCCAAAGCTCTCGGCTTCCCCATCCATGTAAGGTCTTGATTTGCCCTTGGATGAGCTCCCACTCCACTAGAAGCACTAAAACCCTAAGCTTAATATGATATGTTAGATAGAAAGTCCCATGAACCCTAAACCGAGCATGTCATGAGCTATAGACCCGAGTATGTCATAAGCATAAAGGCAAGTATGTCATAGTTAGAAACCCTAAGCTAAGTATAGTATGAGCATGAAACCGAGCATGCCATAGCATAGTATCAAGTAGGTATAGTGAATGTCTCAAATTGATGATTATGGGGATGTGGATGTTGGATTGTGGGTTGTTTGCCAAATTGGGGTATTATGGATGGAATTGGGGTATAGTCTGAGTTGAACCGGGTAAAAAGTTGATTTTAAGGGAAACTCTATTGGAGTCCTGTCCAAATTGGGACATGGTAGGAAAATCTAATGTTTGTTTAATACATGTCTTGGCTAATGAGAGGAAATTTGGGTTTTAACAATGGCTAGCGTGTCACCTTTGAGTTAAGCAAAGGTACTCGGAAGAAATAGAATAGGATATATGGGTCTTGATAAATCCAGGTCATAGGCGAATTGGCCTTTAAATGTATTTAATGTATTATGGACCACTAGAGAGTGTTATAGGATTTTTGCTATGATCTGTTTTATTCTTAAAAGCAATGGCTAATTCTGTTAACTCATAGATTGTGTTAATTATGTTTGGGTGTTGATTGACTTTCGCTTGACTCTATTGTGAGGTAATTCTGAGATATTAACAAGTTCAGGTAAGCGGTGATCCTATGCCAAACTTTGCCCAGAAGCTAACAGGTCGATTTTGAGAAACTTGCATATTCTGTGATTTAAAACTAACTGGGTTATTCTCTACATTACTCTGTTGAACATTGAAATGAGATTTTAGTCATGACTAGTGTCGATATGAGATTTTTGTCATGACTAGTATAGATATGACATGTATAGAGGATTTGTATTGTAGTTCTTGTTTAATATGGTTGAAAGGGTCACCCCCAGGCACGAGGCGTGACATTGGCATTCCTCATCTTTATAATGGAGTCACAGTTTTGTATTCCACCAATCCTAATTTGTACCCCAACCTAACTCTTGTTGGAGGGAGAGAAAACCTACCACTACCCAAGCTGACACGTCATGTGGGAAATGTGGTTAAAAAATTGGATCATGTGGAAAAGATCCGAATCATAAGAGCTAAACCCTGCATCTCTTAAAAGTCTAGGTATATTTGGGCATTTTGCAAGAGAAACATGGACAAAAAGAAAAACTAAATTCAATATCATTAGATGGCTCAATGGTCCTTTGTGCATATGTGGAAATCAATGCATGGAGGAAACTGCTGTAGCCCTCTTCACTTTGCAGTAACTTTACGTAATGCATAAAATATAAGCATAGCATGAGTGGAAAAAGTGCCACTATACATGACAGACTATTGTGGAGTTTAATTTATATCCAGCATATACTCTAAGCACTAGTGATTTAAACAAGATGGGATCCAATGGTGAAGTGCTGATGGAACCAAATAACACATGGGTCCGTCGAGGAAGAGCTTGCAAATCTGGTAGTTCTGCAAGACGGTTAAGATCTATCCCAACTAACATATCTAATGCAGATTGGCATCATGGGTTCACATTCCCAAGTTATTTTCACATACCACAATCCGGAACAGTTTCTCTTTTTTTTCATTCTTTTTTTTTTTTTTTTTTGAGTAATTGGACTTTATTAATAAAGACGGGCATAGCCCAAGCACACCAATCGTATATTTCATTCAATTATGAAATATATACTTCAATCAATTATGATAGACATAAAAACAAACATATGCAAGAATTTACTATGCAGGTAGACTTATTAGTACCATTTTCGTACAGACATCCATAAATTATGAAAGTGGCATCAGATGCCCGAATGGAAGGTAATATACACAAATAGGTAGATTTGAGTTCATGAACTACATACTTCTTCCATCTCTTTCTTCTGAGAAGCTTTTGAATCTGATCTCCAGGCAATGTAAAGTAAACGCAACCCAAAAAATGCATACAGAACTGCATATTAAAACAATACAGAAATCTTAAGTTCGTTTACCCATTCATTTTTTTATAACCTCATTCATATGCAAAAAAATGGTATCCACCACCTGTTACATATTGTTTATCCTCTATTCCATTTAATTGTGGTAAAATGCTATGCATTTCACACATTATGCAATTGCTAGACTTCAATGGACCAAGTTTTCATGATTTCATTGCATCTTTTTCTATTTCTCATTACGTGTTTCTGCTGTATACATCCTGTGTAATTGGGCTATGCCGTTTGTTTTCATCAATGAAATTATCAATTTCTTATATAAAAAATAGGCAGAAATTAAAGACCTGTATCAACTTACCCTTTAATTTATTTAAGAAGTCAAATATGGGGTTCATTTGTTGATTCATGTTTAAATTAAGGAGAGTAATTTGGGAACTAGAAAACTTTTATTTGAAAGAAAAGAATGGTGTCCACTTAAAAGCAATAGTTGATGTCCCCTAAAGGTAAAAATTAAATATTTTCTAGATGGACAAACAATATGGGACAGCACAAGTAATTTCATAGAAAAATAACCATTATTTAAAAGTTCAATACAAATCCAAGAGTTAGAAGAGGGAACGAAAGATTCAAAGGTTCAATCACAACTTGGTAGAGATACAGCAAAGACAGTACAACATAACAGTTTGATACAGTGATTTGAGCTCTTTTTTATGCAATTATACAGTGATTTGAGCTCTTAGCAAGGACATACTGCAATCCATCAAGACAAAGTATCAATAACTTCAATTCAGGTAGTATAGCCAGCACTAAAAATTTTCAAAGGGGATCTTTGGATGTAAGATTGTTTTAAAAATTACTGAGACTTTTGAGAAATTTTTTTAAAATAAGTTTTATGGGGTTTTATGAAAGTGGTAGACCCATCAAAACTCTATATGGATTAAGAAAATTTTTTAGAGGTTTTATTGGGGATTGAAAAGGTGGTGGGGTTGGTTTGGTTTTTGTTTGTTAAAAAAATTGAGGTAAGACGTTTTTATGTTTGAGATTGTTTTCATGTAAAGATGTTTGGATTGAGAGGAAAATTTTGAGAAAAACTTACAAAAACTCTTTGGTCCCAAATATGACCTAAGCCTTTGGAGTTCAATAGCCAATAGTAACCAGGAACAAACCTCATCAAAACTGGCATGTGTGTGGCTTGTACTCAGGAAACACTTATTTTGGATGCAGATTAAGTTATCAAAGTGCTATTGCCAGATAATTGAACGTTGATTTGATATTTCCATATAATCACAAGTAATTTTAAGTCAACACTGCTAGACTACAGTCAATTTTCTACATGCTTCACTATCTATGAGTAATGTGCAAGGGAGGACAGAATCAATTAAACAGGCTGCAAAAATAAAAAAGCAAAAATAGAGACTCATTTAAAAAAAAAAAAACTATATAAGCACATATAGCATTTCGGATAATCAATGTAATAAACGTGAGGTTTCAAATGGAGGAAAACAAAGACAAAAGAAGAAAACAATGCATATACCTGTAGCTGCGCTATTGGTATGCTTTCTGGATATTAAATTCGGCACAATCCTACCAAGCCCAGTGGATAGTACCTAAATGACATGTACAACATTTTCAATCTTGATAGCAATGAGACAAAAGAGCACTTAGCAGAGCATTGTAGTTACTGGAACCATTCCGTTACAGAACCAAGAAATTCATAACACCATCAGAACAACATAAAGAGAGCAAGGGGCAAAAGAAATTATTCAAGTATGGCACTCAGAGAAACTTAGCCAGCTTACTGTCATTACAACCAAGGCACTGAGCGCACCAGATAACACAATTGACTTGGGGTGACGCATTGCCATCAGAGCTGCTATTATAAATGTCTCATCTCCAATCTATCAGCAAAATTGTCATTTAAAGAGGAAAAAATCATCACGTCAATAAACAGCAATCCCATAAAGAAAGCAGCCTCTATGATATAGCCAGCACCAAAATCAGGCTTAGTCCCTTGTTTGTTAATGCGATCCATTTTCATGCTTTTACTGTCTGGAAATTTTATTTATTTTTTGATTGGCACCGGGTGTCCAGGAACAGCATCCCGACTAATCCCGGGGGTGCATAGGCCCTCAGCAAGGAGTTTCCCGCAAGTACACCTCAGGTAATTCAAGGGGAAAATCCCCCAGTCCGATAATCCCTAGAGATTTTTTGCACCCAAGGAGATTTGAACCTTAGACCTGGGGGAGCATACCCCCAAGTCCAAGGCCTTTACCACTTGAGCCAACCCCTAGGAGTTTGTCTGGAAATTTTATTAAAGAGAATAAAAATAAACATGAGAGGTTATAGATAAGTTTTGCCTAAACCTTTGCTAAACAACACAAGGAATTGAGTGCACCAACCTCACTGACAAGAATCATTGACAAACTAGTTAAAAAGGCATCGAACATTCCAAGCCCTTCGGGGTCCAAGCGGAGACCGACGCCATCAGAATCCATGACAACCTTGTCCCCAATATTCTTGAAGTCACTCAAATTAATCTGTACACAAATTAATTCTTTTTGATAAGTACAAAAATGCTATTTGGAAGCCTTCAAACTTCTAACGTGGACTTTTCATTTTTTTTACATAAATTATCTAATTTATTTTGCCTCACTTAATAACAAAAACACTACTTTGCCTCGGTTCTCCCCGTCAAAATAACCAAAATTTAAATATTCACTTACAAGAATATAACGTCCAGAATTCAGATATTGTGCATATGGTAAAATTTTATTATGTTGTTTCTAGTCAATTTTCTCAGCAGCCAAACAGTATATTAGAGAGAGAGAGAGAGAGAGAGAGAGAGAGAGAGATGTGAGAGTACCTTGCTACGGCGGCCCAGATCTTCGGATCCACTAGATTTCTCCTTCTCGGTTCCAAACACAGATTCCTATGTTAGAACAAGACAACAAAATTAATTAACACAAACTCGTAAATACATCTATATATATAAATATATGTCGAGGGAGAGAGAGAGACAGAGAAAGGAGAGACCTGCGCAGAGACGGGGTGGGCAACCCATAAGACGAAGGCGGTGAAGAGAATGAGTAAGAAGAGAGAGGGAATAGTGATTCTAGGGTACGAGCGCAAATCCATGACGATACGTTTTTCTAGAAGCTCTGCTTCCCACCCGTTTTTTTTTCTTGGAGAAAATTTTAGATCTGTGTTCTGAGAGAGAGAGAGAAAGAGAGTGAAGAGATATCAAAATGGATCGTGCAACTCCACTCTCTCCTCTTTCTCTCGCTGAAATTGAACGCAAAGCTTTTCCCTTGATACCCGTCGAGATCTGAGAGAGATCCTGCGAATATCTCAGGTGAAGTTGAAAGACGTTCGCATATAAAATAAAATAAAATCTTACGCGTAGCAGTGGCAGTGCCAAAGTGACTATTTTTTTCGAGGTACTTTCCTATTGAAAATTTCATTAGGCCTCGTTTGGCAAGAGATGAAACAGATGAACCGAAATAGCCTATACGGTTAAACATTTTCGCGTATTCAACCGAAATGTCAAACAAAAAAACATCTCATCCGACCTTCCTCCCTTTGTTTGGGTGAAATCAACTTCGTATACTAAGGGTGGGTTTGGATGTTGAAATGAGTTGAGTTGAGATGATAAAATATTGTTAGAATATTATTTTTTAATATTAAAGTTATTTTAAAATTTGAAAAAGTTGAATTGTTTATTATATTTTGTATTGGGATTTGAAAAATGTGTAATGATGAATTGAGATGAGTTGGAATGAGTTTGACATCCAAACGCACCCTAAGTCAAATTTTTAGTATAAACGTTTTTCAAAGAAGGTGAATAGATTAAAGTATAAACGTTTGAATGAATTAATATTTATTTGTTATAACTTGAAACTGCGTGAGAGATACAATTTTTCAAAAATAATGTTTTTACTGTTAAAAAATATATAACATTTTTACTTAGATTTAACTTTTATTTTGGCAAAAACATAAAAAGGGGAAGAGATAGACTGGATCCAATCAACTTTGAGAATATTGACTTGATGGAAGAATGGTAGGTAAAGAATCAGAGCTTATTGATGAAGAAGACTTGGATTGAGAAAGTATTGAGGAGCTATTAATCTCACTAAATTTGGAAGAAATGGATAATGTTGCTCTTGATGTTGATGATGATGGTGGTGACATTCCAGAAAATATTTTGAGTAACATTTCAAATGTTGATTTTTATTGTCTTATGGATGAAGATGAATAATTATTTCTTTTAACAGTTAGATTGAGAACTTATGATATTTTATTGAGTTTTATAAATGTGTGTTTAAAACTTGTATTGACTATTGAGAAGTTTTATCAAGTATGTATGCTTTTAAAGTTTGTATTGATTTTATTTTGGAATATAATTATTATATATTTAATTTATTCATATAACGTCTATCTCGAAATGGTATACTGAAACGTACATGTATCGAAATATTCCGTTCCAGTGTCTTAACCAGAACGGTCATCGGAACGGATTTCAAAATTTTGGAAATCACTCCATTATTTATCTAACCCCATTATTACTCAATATTATCATTATTTTTTTATCTATTTATTATTATTCAATATTTTATCATTATTTTTTTACTATTATTCATAAATCATCTAAGATCTCCTTACTAACTAAACCTAACTTTATGTTATATGTGTTGAGATTAATTTACTACTATTTACAAATAATTTATTAATATTTACAATTTATTCATTATCTTTTCGTTAATATTCACTATTGAGAGAGTCTATAGCTTGAATGCGGTGCGAAAGTCATATTTACACCATCCACTAGGTTATGTTTGGAGGTAAAGATAAGAAATCTCATCTCATTATTACATCTTTTTCAAATCTTCATATAAAATATAATAAACAATTCAACTTTTTCAAATCCTAAAATAATAATAATATTAAAAAATAATATTTTAAACTTTCATCTTAATACTATTCATAAAATTTTAAAAAATTCTCATCTTATCTCACAGAAAAAGAGTTTACCTGGCATAGATTTGCAATAAACCCACCCTGGAGGGCTCCTTATTCTTTTCTTTTTACCAAGCGGACTTAGCGGACTTAGCGAAGGTTCTTTTAAAAAAAAAAGTGCAGTGTAGGGTTGGTTCTTTTTCTTTTTCCTTCGTTGGTGAGGGAGACAAATGACATAGATTCTAGCTATGATTTAACTCGATGACATCATCGTTTCCTTGAGTTGCACTGCCTTTTCACTTTGTTTAGTTATAAAATTTTATTTGAAGTAGTGAAAGACCTCTAGATTTCGGTACATCCAAGATTTTATCTCCGTACATCCATAATTCCAATGAGGTTTGTGGGGCTTAACGGCGAGTTTTACGATTGAATAGAAAGAGTGTAGGTGAGTTAGAGTGATCATAAGAGGCCCAAAAAAGAGAATTATCGAATCAAAAGCTTTCGTTTTGATGAAGGAGGGAGGCTCCTTACTCATTACATAAAGGAGTTGGAAGGTAATGAAGGAGATAAGACTTGGGAAAGTAATGGTGCACTGGTTTATCAGAATCTTGGAGGAATGTCTAAAGGGTGGGATGAAGGAATTGTTTGCTATGTCAAGGGAAGGTGATAAAAGCTTCATAGCACAAAGGTGCTCAAATGCATGCGGTAGATTTTATGGCGCTAGTGGGATATGGTCGGGGTGGAAGATGTAACTTTATCTTCATTCTAGAAGATGTGGAGGGGAGGGTTTAGAGGAGGCTGGCAACTGTGCTGAGGGAGCAGCGGTTATCAGAGGTGAAGACCAGTGTGCAGAATCGATCATACATGAAGGTTTTAGTGCAGTTGAAGGTGCGGTGTAGTCCAGGGAACAATACAAGGGTGGAGTTCCTGGCAGTAGGGCAGCTCGTAGTAATGGCCAAAAGTCAGATATGGCTCCAAAGCTCACTGATATAGTATGTATGTAGAGGGAAGGAGGTGGTGGCAAGTTCTTTGTTGGCCTGTCAAAGAGTGGCGTGCACAGTACCTTGCAAAAAATGCAAGCACAATTGGAGACACTACAGGAGCAAGTTAATTTATTGATATGGTGCGTTGAGGAAGAAGTTAAGGTGGGCATGGGCCTAGGCCACGAGATAGGGCATGGACAAGGCTGTAAGCCACAGCCCATGGGGCAATTGGAAAGTGATGAAGTCTTTGTGGGCCTTACGTGTGGTAAGGGACAGACAGTTAAGAAAGAAGTGAATAAGGACGGGGTATGTGGGCCATAGCCTTATTGGGCATGTCAAGGGCAAAGAAAAAGTAGGAGCCTTGTATGGAGAATCAGAGAGGGAGGAGAGGTCGGCCCTTCCACCGACAAGAGGCAACAGGGGGAGACGACGGAGAAGATCTGATAGCCTTGCTCCCAGTCGAGAAGCTGTTGACGGTGAGCCAACAGGTGGAAATGATGAAGATAGTGGCGTCACCGGAAGAAGCGGAAACTGATCCTATGGCTATCTTAGAACTGAGCATTGATTATCAATCCTAACAACAATAGACAAGGCTAACGAATAGAAGAGGAGATTCCTCTTGAGAGATTCAGCCAACAACTATGCCGACAAGTGCTTTTTACCCACTGGATATAGCCCGTGTGCTATTTTCAAAGACTGGGAGTGAGGGGGGGAGACATGGGACCTTCACGGATGCTAGTCGTCACAAGTGATTCCTCTAAGTTGGGGGAAGACCTATCTATCCTGAGGAAGAATTTGGAGTGCCAATGAAGACACAACAGACACCCAGGGATGAGATAGACATTGTTGGGGGGGGGACCCGATATATTTGACCCGAAACCTCTAAAATACATGTTGCCAGATGAGTCTAGTGTCTCTGATTGGGTGTTGCATAAGGTAAAGAAAATCCAACATTGTGTAGGAATTGAGTGTGAGGGTTTCGACGAACAATTCATGGCTTTACTAATAGCCATTGAAGATGGACATGGTCAGTTAAAGAAATTAGGTTCTAAAAAATAGTGGGAACTAAATAAGCTAACATGGTCTTTAAACTATGAGGGTAGCTCAAGTTCAAGCAAAGAAAGAGCCAAAGGAAGGGGGCAAGCTCCTTATTTATGAAGCCTAAAATTGTATCTTGGAATGTGTGAGAGCTCAACTAGGCAAATAAGTGCATTTAGGTAAAAACTATGCTTCATGAGTGGAAAGCAAACATTGTGTGTTTACAGAAACTAGGCTGAAATCTATCCCAATGAGAATTGTTCGGAGTTTATGGAGCTATACATATGTGGATTGGGCCTATCTTGCTTCTTATGGAGCTTCAGAAGGTGTATTGATGATGTGGGATAGAAGGTGGTGGAGAAATTGGAGGAATTTATTGGGGAGTATACAGTAGCATGTTCCTTTAATAGTGTAGATGATAATATTTTATGGGCTTTCACTGGTATTTACATGGCTAAATCTAGACAGCAGTAGAAGAATATTATGGGAAGAAATTATTGGACTTAATAGATGGTGGAATTTACTATGGTGCATTGGTGGTGGTTTTAATGTTATAAGGTTCCTAAGCGAACGTTCAAGAGACAGCAGGTTGTGACTAGCAATGATAGAATTCTCAAAGTATACTTTCAACTTGGGTTTAATGGATATCCCTCTAATGGGAGGTGCTCATACATGGTCTAGATTGGACATATTTTAGTCTCATCGGATTGAAAAATCCACTATCCGGACTTTTGCCAAAAGAGGTTGCCTCACCTTTGTTCAGATCATTTTTCATTATTACTATATTGTGAAGGTATTTAAGGAAGGCATCTGTATTTTAAATTTGAGAATATGTGGCTGAAAATCGAAGGTTTTGTGGAAAGGGTTAGGCAATGGTGGTCTTCTTATCAGATTCATAACACTTTTAGTTTCATTTTTTCAGGTAAATTGAATGCTCTAAAAATGAATTAAATCTATGAAATAATCAATCTTTTAGTGATGTAGGTGACCGTAAAAAATCCATGTTGGGGGACCTTCAAGAGATAGAGAGGATACAAGGGGGTCAGGTTCTTTCCTCGGGGGAAATATCTCAGAAGGCTGATTTAATGACAGAGTTAGAAAGGGTTATGTTATTGGAGGAGCTTTATTGGCATAAAAAATCAAAAGCATTGTGGTTGAAAGAAAAAAACCAAAGTACAAAGCTCATCCACGAAGTAGCCAACTCTCACAGGATAGATAACACTATTGAGATGCTGAAAATAGATTGTGTGGATTGTGTGGAGGCTCATGTGATTAGGGAGCAAGTTGCTAGTTTTTTGAACACTTGGTTACTAAATAGGTAGATTAGTTTTTGAGTCCATTGATACACAACAAGTCTTGTGGTTAGAGAGGCTCTTTGAGGAGCCGGAGGTTCACAACATGGTAAGGAGAATGATCAAAGATAAAGCACCTGGCCTAGACGGTTTTTCCATGGGATTTTTTCAAACATGTTGGGATGTGGTAAGGGAGGATCTACTGAGAGTGTTCCATGAATTGTTTTCGGTTGAGAAGTTTGAGAAAAGCCTTAATGCCACATTTATCGTACTCAATCCCAAGAAGATTGGGGCATTAGAGGTGAAAGATTACCAGCCCAATGTGATGTATAAGATCATATCGAAGGTGCTTGCAAATCTCCTAGGGGATGTTTTGGAGAGGATTATTATAAAATCTCAAAATGCATTTGTTAAGGATAGGCAAATTCTAGACCCAGTGCTCATTGCCAATGAATGTCTAGATAGTAGACTAAAATTTGGTCAGTTGGGGATCCTATGCAAATTAGATATGAAGAAGGCATATGATCATATTAATTGGGAGTTCCTACTTTATTTTATTGGGAGGTGTGGTTTTGAGGAGAGATGGTGCTCTTGGTTCAAATGATGTATTTCAACGGTGAAGTTTTCAATCGTGGTGAATGGCAACCCAAATGATTTCTTTAATAGCTCTCGAGGTCTAAGACAATAAGACCTTTTGTCCCTACTCCTATTTGTCATCGTTATGGAGATGCTTAGCAGAATGATCTTAGTCTTGGTGAACATTGGCTTTATTGATGGATTCTCAGTTGGTAATCCTATAAGGGGCTCTATTAACATATCTCACTTACTGTTTGCAGATGATATACTAATTTTTGTGAGGTAGAACAAAACGAAATTCGGACATTGAGGAAATTATTACTTTGTTTTGAAGCGGCATCACAAGTGAAAGTGAATTTTGATAAATCAGAATTGGTGCTAGTGAGTAATGTTTGCAACATCCGGTAGTTGGCTAATACTTTTGGATGTAAGGTTTCATATCTTCCCATGAATTACCTTAGTCTTCCCTTGAGGGCAGCTGCAAGGTCTATATCGATTTCGGGTACAATGATTGAAAACAATGAACGCAGATTGACAGGTTGGAAGATATTGTATCTCTTGAAATGTGGTAGGATCACTCTAAGCAAAAGTACTCTTTCTAATTTACCAACATATTTTTTATCTGTTTTCCTAATTCCAGCAAGTGTGGAGAATCGCATCGAGAAATTTTATCTCGATTTCTTGTGGAGTGGGTTAGGAGACAAATTCAAGTTTCATCCAATCAAGTGGGATAATGTATGCTCTCTAGTCTCTTCCAGTGGATTGGGTATTAGAAAGTTGGAGATTTTCAATCAAGCCTTGCTTGAGAAGTGGTTGTGGAGATACAATATAGAATTGGAAGCCTTATGGAAGTTGACGATTGAATTCAAATATGGAGGTATGTTAGGGGGCTGCACTAGGGAGGTTCATGTGGTTTATAGAGTGAGAATTTGGAAACACAGTAGAGTAGGGTGGGAGATTTTTGCTCAGCACACTCGGGTGGTGTTGAGTGATGGGTCTAGAATAAAATTCTGGACTGACCCAAGTGTGGAGATCATGCCCTAAAGGATTTATTCCCTACAGTTTTTAGGATTGCATGTGAGAAAGATACATTAGTGGCTAATTGTATGGAGTTCTTTAGTGTCTAATGGAACGTGAATTTCACTAAAGCGACCCAAGATTGGGAAGTTGGCAACATTGAGGAGTTCTTTGGTCTTCTATACACCATGTTACTGAGAACACAAGGAGCTGACATGATGTGGTGGATACCCACCGATAAAGGTACATTCTCGGTCTGTTCTTTTTATAAGTCTCTCACACAACCACAGGACACTCAATTTCAATGGAAAAGGATTTGGTAAAATAAGGTGTTTCCTAAAGCGGCATGTTTTGTATGGTCAACAATATTGGGTAAGATCTTGACAATGAATAATTTACGGAAATGCAGGGTTATCATAGTAGATTGGTTTTGTATGTCTAAGAAAAATAATGAAATTGTGGATCATTTGTTGTTGTACTGTGAGGCCGCTAGAATGTTATGGAATGAAGTGTTCAATAGGTTAGAGCTAACTTGGGTTATGCCTACCATAGTGATTGAGCTCATGGCCATGGACAAATCTAAGAGGTCTCTCATTAATCTCAATGATGGTTCCGATTTGTAGTTTGTGGTACCTATGGAAGGAGCGAAATGACTGGACGTTCGAAGACAATGAGCGTTCATTCGAAAAACTTAAATTATTTTTTGTTAGTACTCTTTTTCTCTAGGCCACAACTGTAGATTTTCATAGCCTCGATTATTATGAATTTCTTGTTTCCATTTCCTCTTCCTAAATAGATGTTACCTTTTGTACACCATTTTGTGTATTTGGGCAATGCCTATTCATATCAAAATAATCCTTTACTTAAAAAAAAAAAAAGAAAAAGAAAAATTTTATTTGCATGTGGACGAGAAAGACACATTTTTATAATTGCTAATATGATAATATTTAATTTCTAAAAAATATATATATAAATTAAAAATTAAATCTTATCGTGGAATACTAAATATATTATTTGAATTTCTTTAAGTGTTTACACAATTTGGAATTTTTGAATTAAATAAATTTGAGAAAAAATAAGGTAGGGAATCTTCTAATCTATAATTGGTAATTAGAATTGTGAATTTTAGATTGATAATTGATATTTTTTTTAAAAACAATTCAAAAAAATAATTTATAATTTTCCATTTTAATATGGTTATGAATTTTTAATTTCATAATTGATTATTGTTAATGAAAAATATATTCATAAATATTACCCAATCATTTAAAGAACTTTTTAATAATTGGTGGGATCCACAACTTTTTCAAATCCACATAGAAAGTTAAAACCATCCAATCTCACTTATCTATCCAAACGTATACTTTTACAAACTAACTCAAATATCTTAACTCAAACTATCGAATTATTATTCACAAACTTTTCATCTCATCTGGACATTCAAACTAGGCTTAGAAATAATGTGCAGATGCATAGAGGTTAAAAAAACAGTAAACTAGATATTGGTAAGTCACTTAGTTGGGAGTGTGTTTCCCACTATAGAGGTCTGTCTAGCATGCACCGCACAATTTTGACCATCGACCAAGTAAATAGGGCAGGCCATATTTGACCAGTTTTGTGAATCAATACAAATAATTCAACATGAAATAATAGAATTAAAGTTGTAAGTCAACTCAAATCTGATATCATATTAATTAGATCAAATCCATCATCTAAGATTTGATTATATGATATAACTAATAGGGTCATTAAGGATTCTATATCAGTAGGTTGGACCTATTAACATAACTAAAATTTCAAAATCGACCTCAATAAATATTAATTCATATGCTCGCCCAATATTACTCATTAAATCTAATCTAGGCCTAATTAATTTATCCAATAAATATTTAATAATTTCGAGTCGGGGTGTTACATATTTATTTATTTATGATAGGCTCTTAAGCAATGCCTTTCTTGTGAATGTCTTTGATCTTCCCCTACACAGGCTCCTGCCTCAGCTTCTTTGTTATTTTCCCTTTTTAAGCTATACTTTTTGCCCCTCTTTATCTGACCTCCTTTGGCTCATTTCCCTGACTCACTACCTCCTACCTCCTGTGCTTTAGGAGCTCACTGATAGGCATTTCCCTACTACATATTGCATCAGTTTGCTTATTGGATCATCCCCTCCGGTTGCGTTCTCAAAGCAGTGTAAGAATCCGGTCCAATAATAATTCTAAGGAGAATTTTTATTTCGCCAATAGTTGGTTTTAAAGTCCATTAATATTTATGGACCAAGTAAATCCTATTAAATTAGTAATGGTCCAAGAAATCTTTTTAAAAGCTTAAAAGATATTTATTAGACAAGTTAGACTCATTTTAAAAATTAAGATTGGCAATTAGGCTGTATTTGGATGTTGAACTGAGCTCAGTTGAGTTGAATTCTTTATAAATAATAGTAAGTTGAGTAGTGAAGGGAGTTATGTGGGACCCACCTAAATTTAGTTTAAAGTGTGTTTGATTATTCATATGAGTTTAATACTTTTTATAAGAAATTGAAAAAGATTGTAGATCTCACGTATAAAAATGTTTGAAATTATAAAAGATTGTGAATCCTACGTGTAAGAAGGTTTTGAGTTGAAATGAATTTAATTTTTTGAGAGTTGAGTGTTTAGATGTTAGACTCAACTTAAAATTAGACTGAAATCAACTGAGTTCAATAACCAAATGGAGCCAGATTTTTCTCATTTTAAAATCATTTATGATAGAGGTCCCTGCATAGACTCGGCCACACTTCCATTCCTATGCTAAACAAACTGCTAGATTATGTTTTCAAATTTCAACCTCTTTTATCTATGAGCATTGTTATGCATCATCCTACACATCACACACCACACACCAATGTGTTTTTTATTTTTTTTAATTTTTTTTCAATTTTTTTTTATTTTACTTTTCTTGAAATATTTATATTTTTTTATTCATCATCCATATAATACACATTTAATAAGAAAAATAAATCAATAAAATAAAAAAATTATGATATGTGATGTGTAGGATGATGTAAAGATTAATTCTTTATCTATTCATCTAACCGAGTCCAAATCGAACTCTTCATCACCCTCCTTATCTCCTCGTAACCATGAGCAGTTGGATTCCAGTCAATCACGACAAGTTATTTTCTCCCATCTTTAAATTCTCATCTATTCATCTAACCGAGGCCAATCCAAGTATTCCATTCTATAGATTTGATCCTATCAGAATACACGTTAAATACAAACTCCACCACGTACGTCCGAATTGCTGGCTTTATGGTAGCCCTCAAAATCAACCACGTCGGGACTCTCTTGTCCCTTCTATATATACCCTCCTTTCCTCTGAAATCTCGAAAAAAATATACAACTGAGCTTTCACAGCAAACCACTTCAAACCGAGACAACCAAAAAATTCCCCAGTCAAACCCAGCTCTCTAGAAATCGGCGGAAGACACCCAGAAACAGCCGGCCAGTCACTCCCTTCACTGTCGCACCTTCTTGCTTTGCCGTCGTAGCCTCGGCTCAGTCACCACCCATATCGGTGCCCTCTGGTTCCTCTCGGTAAGCCTCTGTGCACTGCCTATTTCTCTCAAGCTCTCTCTGTCTCTACTTCTTTTCTCAAGACTGAATGCTTATTTTGGCTTCAAACTGTTTCTTTTCTAAGACTTTCTTCGCTCGGCCCCCTTTTTCCTCAAAGTGCATGCCGGTCTAAACTCCTGCTTCTACAGAGATTACTTTATTCCTTGTGGCCTTTTCTCAATTTCATGTTTTTCCCTTTCGGCTATTTTCCTATCTCACAAGGCTATTTTTAGCGCTGTAAAAATAAATTAGACAACCGAAAAACCAGCCTGGACAGGATGGTTCGGTCCAGTTTTGGACCGGTTCGGTTCGGGACCTGTTCCTACAATTTAAAAACTGGTCCAATCTCGATTTTATGTTTTCTAGGATCAGATCGGACGGGCTCGCATATTTATATATTTTTAATTAATTTTTAATATTATATGTAATCCCGGCCATCATGATGTTTTTTCAGAAGAAACTATCGTAGGTAAAGCATAAAGAACATGTCAGACACTCAGACTTTCAACCAAGATAATTGCTATGTATACAAATAGATTATATAAAAGTAAACCTACAAATTCATGTGATTTCATGGGATTCGTTAGATCTATTTTACAATAAAAGTAACTTTACAATTTAACGTACCACATTAAGCCACATTAGTTCGTGAATTTATTTTTGTGTAATCCCTTTGTGTTTAAAGTATTTCCCTTCAACCAAATATTACAAAAAAGGCCATAGGCTTGCATCACAATAATACCCTTACTTTTGTGGCTTAAATCATACTTTGAACTTTTCTTTATATGGATTTAATGAAGAATATCAATTAATGATAATTCGAGCCCAAAGGAAATTAGTTGCGCCTCGGATTAGCGTCACAAGGTAAGTAGCTTGATCATGAATTAGAATTAGCATATGTTTGCTAGATATATATTATTATTAAAGTCAGTTCTTTGGAAGCCAATGTTTATGTATCACATATGTTATGATATTTGCAAGCACGTCATTCATCATTCATGATTATATTTAATTCTGCATATTATAGTTATGTATATTTTATGCACGTCATGCATCTCACATTGCATAAGACACGTAAGCTTTCATAAAATCAAGTGTAAGATGAGATCAAATTGATAAGATGACCATTCAGATGTATGGTACCAATGCAATTTTTTAGATTGATGTGCAAGCTACGGACCTAAGCGTGCTCTACCAATTGTATGCTAGAATACTATTAACGGTTCTCCTTCTAGTCACGGGATGTGGGGCCGGTGTACAACCTTGTACACAAGGTTAAGTGTGTGTGCCAGCAAAATAAGTATGATAAGTTAGATAATTAAAGACAAATCATGCATGACATAAACATATGTATGAACGATCATGATTTTAAGTTGTCAGCATAAATATTTTTTATGAAAAATTTTATATTAAGTATGTTTACGTTATGATGAATTTCTTATTGAGTCTTTGACTCATTTTAATTTGTTTTATGTTTTTAAACCACCTCAAGTAAGAATATTTATGAAGATAGATATTGCAAGATGGGACTTGACCCAGAGAGATGTGCTATATTACATAGATTTTAAGTTATGATTTTTATAGTACAAAGTTGGAGAAATTTTTAATAAATGCTTCTATGCACTCTCTATTATAATTTTTGTATTTTTATTGAAGAATAATTTTATTCATTATATAAAATATTTTGATCTAGCGCTTCCATTAGAATAAAATTAGGAAAGTATTTTTAAGTCAAGATCAATAACCGATTCTCTAGAACTTTCTAAAAATGATTTCATTTATTAACCATGGGGGAGCGGGATGCTACAAGCACATTCCTTTGTTTCATGATCATGGCCATGATCGAGTAAACAATAATTTCCACCATCTCGCATACTTGCAGATGATGTCATATCCTCTATCCATCTAAGGTCATGATCATTCTAGATTTACATCAATAGCTCAACAACAAGGGAGTTAAATGGGGTGTAACCAAAGGGGCGAGGTACCTTGTGCAGGTCACAGTTGTCCCACTACTCATTGTCCTTACTCAATCTCTCCTCTTCTTGTTTTGGTTTTTTCTGTCACAAGCTTCAACTAACTCTACCCACCTTCCCCATGGGCCCATGATGACCTACAAAGTATCTTTGTCCCTTGACATTCATAAACTCATCTACTAGGTTCATAACCTCCAACAGAGTTGAGGTTGTCCTGCAACCCAACCTTTTCATGAATGGGCTGCATGCCTATACCCTTCCCAACAATGCAACCACTCTTTGTTAAACATTGCGATTAACCCCATAAGCAACTCATCCTCTCATTACTCTACGATCTAAAGGTAGTTGACCTTCTTCTTATCTTGCTCACCTTTGAATTGGTAATGAATTGCATTCCCAACTCGTTAAAGCTTGATATAGTTCCTAGACGCAGATTACCAAATAAACTCATTGCCAACCCTTTAAGAGTAAGCAAGAACACACTGCGTGTAATGTCGTCAGGAAACCCATGCGACAACATATGCACCTTGTATATCTCCAAGTACTTTATCAGCTCCTTTTGCCCATCATATATGGAGGGGATATTTGGGTCCTCTTGCTGCCAAGCCCACGACTGATAATTAGGCATAGCTTACCACTTTGACCTACAAGGCCCGCAGCCTAAGGGCCCATGGGAGCATGATATCAACAAGGGAGCAACATTATTCGCAAGGAGATAACGCCCCAAGATGAAGCCGTATTACGGACCAAGAGAGGGTCTCTATCCCTTCTCACTCCCCTTCCTCTTTCAGCTGCGAAGAGGACTCTCCCACCCTTCTTGAAGAGGGTGGGTCCTCCCTAGAAGATGGAAGGTTTGAAGAAGGTGGGGTTGACCAAAGAGTAGTGGGTGATGGGGGATTGGTCGACACAGAAGGCGTGAGGCAAGTTGAGGGCCAAGGGATTTTCGTGGCCAAGTTGGGGGGTCTGACCACCCCTTCCCTTCCTTTCGTGCCCCCGTGTCTGGCGGGACCCCTACGGTGAATGGAGTAGGTGGGGTTGAGGAGGTTGGACCCCGGTTTGTTAAATATTCTAACATGAACATTAATAATCGGATTTTCGATTTTCTATAATCCACGATAAAACAATAACAATTAAAGGACGTACCTTTCTCCATCAGTTCGATGAAGAATCTGACCTGACTATCAATTAAGGATCAACCTAAAAATAGCCTCACAAGTGTCTCCCGATGACTAGAGGCACAACAATGTTGTAGGTGAGAACCCTTAACTTCTCAGTACTATTTACAGACTTATGGCCATCAAGAATTCTAGAGATTTTGTGTCCCACTGTGATTAGATATAGAGTTGTTCTTATCCCACAGTGACTCATCAATTAAGTCTATAGCTCAGACTTAATTGATGAGTCACTGTGGGATAAGAACAACTCTATATCTAATCACAGTGGGACACAAAGTCCCTAGATTTCGATGGTTAGAAGTCTATAAATAGTACTGAGGGATTAAGGGTTCTTACATACAACATCATTATACCTCTAGCCATCGGGAGACACCTGTGTGACTAAGTTACTAGGGTGATCATTCCCTCATAGTCAGGTCAGATTCTTAATCGATTTGTGATGATCAATTAGAGGAACTATTATCTTTTCTAAG
This sequence comes from Pterocarya stenoptera, assembly GCA_003123785.1. Lineage (NCBI taxonomy): Eukaryota > Viridiplantae > Streptophyta > Magnoliopsida > Fagales > Juglandaceae > Pterocarya > Pterocarya stenoptera. The sequence continues at coordinate 202,918 of QEOT01002051.1, forward strand.
GATGTAGGTATAGGGACATCTACTCATACTTCCTTAATGATCACATCTTTTGGCTCAATTCTCCCATTAATCTCACCAAGTTCAATAAATTTGGCATTTCCTATATCCACCATTCTCGAATTATGATTAAGATAGTAGAACCTATATCCTTTGGAGCTCTCTAGGTAGCCAATTAAGTACCCGCTTACTGTTTTAGGATCAAATTTCCTTTCATGTGGATTGTAAAGTCTCGCTTTGTCTGGGCAACACCAAACATGCATGTACCTTAAACTTGGTGTCCTACCAGTCCATAGCTCGAAAGGAGTTTTTGGAACTGACTTACTAGGAACTCAGTTTAAGATATATATTGCCGTCTTAATGGCTTCACTCCACAATGATTTGGATAATGTAGAATGGCGTACCATACTTTTGACCATATCCAATAAAGTCTAATTACGCCTTTCAGCAATACTGTTCTGCTGTGGTGTCCCTGACATTGTTACTGTGCAACAATGCCATGCTGTTCAAGAAGTTTGGCGAATGGGCCAGGGTTACGACCCGATTCGTCATACTTTCCATAGTATTCTCCACCTCGATCTTACAGATGATTTTTACCTTTCTATCTAGCTGTCTTTCCACCTCCATGAGAAATACCTCAAGTACCGATACAACTTGAGATTTCTCATGTAACAGATAGATATATCCAAATTGTGAAAAATCATCTATAAAGATGATAAAATACTTTTCTCATTCAGTGGTGAATGGTTCCACATATATCTGTGTGAATTATTTCAAGAAGCTCCTTACTTCTTGTGACACCTTTCTTACTATGTTAGGTTTGTTTTCTTTTAATACAATCCACATACACTTCAAGGTTAGTAAAATCTAAATGCGAAAGTATCCATTCTTTTACTAATCTCTTTAACCTTTTTTTGGAGATGTGTCCTAATCTTTTATGTCATACGTCATAAGAATTTTCATTCATCATGTTTCTTTTAGTTCCAATACATGCTTCATGGTGATAGGTATAGGTATTTTTAACAAATGTATTATTGAGGTAAAGTCAATACAGGCCATCCGAAAGAAACCGAGAACCAATAGATAAAGTGTCTCTAAACAAATTAAAACTCCTATTATGGAATGAAAAAGAATAATCATCAGTGTTTAGTATGGATAGGGAAATTAAATTACACCTCACAGAAGGCACAAAAACTGTGTTATGAAGGTTTAAACAATGACCAGTACTCAAAACTAAACGAAAGGTTCCTATGGCTAAAACTTCAGCCTTATTCTCGTTTCCTATAAAAATAAATCGATCACTGAGATTTGGTGTATGGCTTGTAAGGTATCCCTGCATGGTAAGGGAAACATGAACATTAGCATTCGAATCTAGCCACCAAGAGTTAGTAGGAACATTTACAAGTTTTGATTCAAAACATATAAAGGTAAAAGGCTTACCATTCTTTTCAAACCAAGCCTTACGTTTCAGACACTCAGCTTTCATGTGTCTATGTTTCCCACAAAAGTAGCATTTGCGACTTTAATGTTGAACCTTATTGACTTTCGCAGGCTCCTTTCCTTTTGGTGGTCCAGTTCGTTTCATTTTGCCATAATTGTGCTTTTTCTTTATAGCTTCTTTAATCACAAAATTAGTAGAGTGATGTCCTTGTTGTTTCAATTTTGCTTCCTCCTGAACTACCATACTTGCCAACTCATTCACATTTCATTTATCTTTAATAGAATTATAGTGCATTTGGAATGGACCGTACTGAGGTGGCAATGAGTTCAGAATAAACTGTACAATAAAGGATTTCTCTACTTTCATTCCCAGGGTTTGTAATCTGGTAGCAATATTTGTCATTTTAAGGATATGCTCTTGCATTCCTTTAGCTCCATCATATTTTATGGTGGTAAGTCTAGCCATCAGTGTTTCTACTAAAGATCTATCTGCAGATCGAAACTTCTCATCAGCATTTTATCAAAAATATTTGGGCATCCTCAGTACTAGGGAGTGAATTTTTTATATTTTCACTTATGATTATTCTCATGAACATTAGACTCAACCTTTTTGATCTCTCCCACTGTTTAAATTATTCTCTCTCATCCCTGTTACTACTCTCAGTGATGGGTGGTGGTTTTAGACTCCTAAGGGATGACTCCAGGTCAAGGACTCCTATGGTGAATTTGACTTGCTCAACCCACTCAGAAAAATTAGAGTCATTCAAAATAGGAACATATGAAGTCTGTGAATGTAATGATGTCGGTACGCTTACTGCAAGATGATTTTTGTTACATAATGCTTTGCGTTAGACACTCATAAATAATAATCAGAATTTAAACAATTATGGATGAACTAGTAGTGTCATCAAGACCCTCATTTGGGAGTAGATCTTGATACACAAAGTGTTCTCACCAATATTAAATTCTATGGATAAACTAGCTGTATTAGCAGATTCTTCTTTGGGAGTAAACTCTAATATACAAATTGTTCTGTCTAACCTTATTTTAATGGATGAACTAGTAGTGCTATCAAGACCCTCATTTGAGAGTAGATCTTAACACAAATTGTTCACTCCAACCTTAATTTGATGGATGAACTAGTAGTGTCATCAAGACCCTCCTTTGGGAGTAGATCTTGACACAAATTTGTTCACTACATTATATCCACCTTACTATGGAGTTTAAAGATTTTTTACCAAAATTTAAGAAAATCTTGTACCTTTGGGCAACCAATATTTTCCTTAATTTTTGGTGTAAATCATTTGCCCCATATTGGACAAACAATTATATATGACATAATAACAATAATTGAAATAAAAGCCAAAATAAATATTAAATAATTCATACATATATTTAACAATAAGGACATACACATAAAAGAAAAGGTAAAATTTCAGATTTTTTAATAAATAATAATAATAATAATAATATATTATATTATAATATGATCGGTTCAGATCCAGACCGAACTGGTCCAGTAACCCGAGCCAAAACCTGGTTCAACTCATTCATTAGATGTCCGACTGTATAGGCCTTTTGTTTAGGCCCATTGCTTTGGCCCGTTGCACATTTTCTTTTGGACTACGCAAAAGCCCTCGCCCAGGCCCTTTAGAAGAAACCCTAGGTTTATTCTTCTTCTTCTTGCCTCAACTTAGCAACCTGCACCATCTGTTGACCTTCCCACAGAGGGTCTTGATGACACTAGAGTTCATCCATAATTATTTAAATTCTGATTATTGTTCATGAGTGTCTAACTTAAACCATTATGTGACAAAACTTTTCTTGCAGTAAGCGTACTGACATCATTACATTCACAGACTTCATCTGTTCCTATTTTGAATGGCTCTAATTTTTCTGAGTGGGTTGAGTGAGATAGATTCACCTTAGGAGTCCTTGACCTCGACTCATCCCTTATGAGTTCAAAACCACCACCCATCACTAAGAGTAGTAACAGGGATGAGAGAAAATCATTTAAACAGTGGGAGAGATCAAACAGGCTGAGTCTAATGCTCATGAGAATAACCATAGTTGAAAATATAAAAAATTCACTCCCTAGTATTGAGGATGCCCAAATATTTTTGATAAAATGCTGAGGAAATATTTCGGTCCACAGATAAATCTTTAGTAGGAATACTGATGGTTAGACTTACCACCATGAAATATGATGGAGCTAAAAGAATGCAAGTAACCTTGAAACGACAAATATTGTGCTAGATTACAAACCCTGGGAATGAAAGTAGAGGAGTCCTTTATTGTACAGTTTATTTTGAACTCATTGCCACCTCAGTATGGTTTGTTCCAGATGCACTATAGTTCTATTAAATATAAATGGAATGTGAATCAATTGGCAAGTATGATTGTTCTGGAGGAAGCAAAACTGAAACAACGAGGACATTACTTTACTAATTTTGTGACTAAAGAAGTTGCAAAGAAAAAGCACAATTATGGCAAAATGAAACGAACTGCACCACCGAAAGGAAAGGAGCCTGCGAAAGTCAATCAGGTTTAACATAACAGTAGCAAATGCTACTTTTGTGGGAAACATGGACATATGAAAGCTGAGTGTCCGAAACGTAAAGTTTGGTTTGAAAAGAAGGGTAAGCCTTTTACCTTTGTATGTTTTGAATCAAACCTTGTAAATGTTCCTACTAACTCTTGGTGGCTAGATTCGAGTACTAATGTTCATGTTTTCATTACCATGTAGGGATACCTTACAAGCCATACAACAAACCCCAGTTAGTGATTTATTTTTATGGGAAACGAGAATAAGGCTAAAGTTTTAGCAGTAGGAACCTTTTGTTTAGTTTTCAGTACCAATCATTATTTAGACTTTCATAACGCAGTTTTTGTGCCTTTTATGAGGCGTTATTTAATTTCCCCATACAGACTTGATGCTGATGATTATTCTTTTTCATCCATAATGGTAGTTCAATTTGTTTAGAGACACTTTATCTATTGGTTCTCGATTTCTTTCTGATGGTCTTTATTGACTTTACCTCGATAATACATTTGTTAAAAGTACGTATACCCATCATCATGAAGCATATATTGGAACTAAAAGAAACATGATAAATGAAAATTTTTATGACTTGTGACATAAAAGATTGAGGCACATCTCTAAAGAAAGGTTACAAAGATTAGTAAAAGAAGGGATACTTCCGCATTTAGATTTTACTAATCTTGAAGTGTGTGTGGATTGCATTAAAGGAAAACAAACTAAACTTACTAAGAGAGGTGCCACAAGAAGTAAGGAGCTTCTTGAAAAATTGACACAGATATATGTGGACCATTCTTTACTGAATGTTTTAGTGGAGAAAAGTATTTTATCACCTTTATAAATGATTTTTCACGGTTTGGATATATCTATCTGCTACATGAAAAATCTCAAGCCGTTTCGGTACTTGAGGTATTTTTCATAGAGGTGGAAAGGTAGTTAGATAAAAAGGTGAAAATCATTAGGTCGGATCGAGGTGGATAATACTATGGAAAGTATGACGATTTGGGTCATAACCCTAGCCCATTTGCCAAACTTCTTGAACAGCATGGCGTTGTTGCACAGTACACGATGCTAGGGACACCACAACAGAACGATGTTGCTGAAAGGCGTAATCGGATCTTATTGGATATGGTTAGAAGTGGTAAGCAATTCTCCCTTACCCAAATCATTGTGGGGTGAAGCCATTAAGAGGTCAATGTATATCTTAAATTGAGTTCCTAGTAAGTCAGTTCCAAAAACTCCTTTCAAGCAATGAATTGGTAGGACACCAAGTTTAAAGCACATGCATGTTTGGGGTTGCCGAGCCGAAGCGAGACTTTACAATCCACTTGAAAGGAAATTTGATCCTACAACAGTAAGCGAGTACTTTATTGGGGGTGCCTGGAGAGATCCAAAGGGTATAGGTTTTACTGTCCTAATCACAATCCAAATATGGTGGAAACAAGAAATGTCAAATTCATTGAATTCGACGAGATTAGTGGGAGAATTGAACCCAGAGATGTGATCATTGAGGAAGTACGGGTAGATGTCCCTATACCTACATCCTCAGAAAAGATAATGGTTCCTTTAATTGATCATCACAAATCGATGAAGAATCTGACCTGACTATGAGAAAAGGATCACCTTAGCAATTTAGCCTCACAAGTGTATCCCGATGGCTAGAGGCACAAAGATGTTGTAGGTGAGAACCTTTAATCCCTCAATACTATTTATAAACTTCTGGCCATCAAGAAATTTAGGGACTTTGTGTCCCAGTGTGATTAGATATAGAGTTATTCTTATCCCACTATGACTCATCAATTAAGTGATAACAATTGAGTTATTTTAAACCCATTAGGATATGAGTGTGTGGGACATATAGTGGTGAAAGAACCCTTGGTTTCATAAAATAGACCAAGATTACTACTAGCCAACAAGATATAATCAACATACAGGATCAAAATTATAAACTTACTCCCACTGACCTTTAGATATATACATCGATCAACAATGTTTCCTTAAATGCAAAAGCAGTAATGGTATCGTTAAACTTTAAGTACCATTGTCGGGAGTTTTGTTTAAGCTTGTAGATTGATTTCTTTAGCCTACATACTAAGTGACATTTGCCATTTTCTATGTAGCCTTTTGGATGCTACATTTAGACCTCTTCATCCAAACTTTAATTTATAAATGTCGTTTTCACATCCATCTGATATAACTCTAAATTCTAATGAGCCACAATGCCATAATGATTTTGAAAGAGTCATTTTTAGATATTGGAAAAAAAGTCTCTTTGTAATCAATGCCTTCTTTCTAAGTTAGCAACAAATTTGGCCTTATATCATTCAGCATTGCCTTTTGAGTCGCGTTTGGTCTTAAAGACTAATTTACACCTGACTCTCTTACTTCCTTTAGGCAATTCAACGAGATCCTATACTTGATTCTGATTCATGAATTTCAACTCTTCTTTCATAGCATCGACCCATTTACTAGAATCACTTCTCACTATGGTTTGTGAAAACGTTAGTGGATCTTTATTTGTCTCAATTTCAAATTCAGATTCCTGGAGATACACCACATAGTCTGCTGAAATAGTAGGTCTATGATCTCTCTGAGATCTGCTAAAACATACAATCTGTTTTGGTGACTCCGAACTTGGTTAATCAGTGGTATTATCATTCTAAGATAGGTGATCATTTACTTGTTCCAATGTAACATTGTGATGATCAGTTAGAGGAACCATTATCTTTTCTGAGGATGTAGGTATAGGGACATCTACCCTTACTTCCTTAATGATCACATCTCTAGGTTCAATTCTCCCACTGATCTTGCAAAGTTCAATGAATTTGACATTTCTTGTTTCCACAATTATCGGACTGTGATTAAGACAGTAAAACCTATACCATTTGGATCTCTGTGGTTACCCAATAAAGTACCTCTATAAATTAGAGCAGTTATCCCCTCCTCCTTTGTTAAGGGATAGTTAGAGATAAACAGAGAGACCGGATTATTATAACCTCCCTTGATACATTCCTGCGTCTCGATCAATGGTACATGAAGGTAACAAATGCTATCCTGAACTTCTTAAGATATTATATATTTGTGACCACTTTTCTAACTTAAGCATTGGAGCTTATCCTGATCACCTAGTGCCGTCGAGTTGTTTGTTACAGGTTGTTCGAGTGGCTGGTGGTGTGAAACACATCCTTTACAATATGTATCTTTTAAAGGACTTTGAACTTGTTTCAGGAGATTATCTCTCAAGTAAATGGGATATTGGTGTTGTTGAGCACGTGCTCTATAGAGGACCATATATCAACTTTCCTTGCCATTTCTTCATATTTCTATTTTAGACCTTTGAGTCTCTCATGGATCTACTGTGAGAGCCCATGCAAATGAGTAATATGTGGGGAGGTAACAAATACGACGTTTTGGGCAGGTAATAACCCAAGCAAGCAAAGAATAGTTGTGTGTAATGCGGTATGGGCAAAGAAAATATAACGAGTGAAAATTGTGCAACACGAACACAAAGCGGGGCGAGCAAGGACTAATTATATACCAACCCCATTAGAAGCACTTGTTAGTTAAGCAAGGGCGAGCAACTAACAATGCAGTACAATTCAGAAGAGCGCCCAGAAAGTTGGAGTGCCCGAAGGCAATGTGGGAGTGCTCGGAAGCAATGTCTAACCAAGTGCCCTCACAAGCTCCTTGTTTCCACCTAAATGACACTGTAGTAAGGAGATTCATGGGCTCACTTTCTGTCCGACCACATGTCGAGACTTTATCACGTGGACGACATTCACCTGTGGTTAAACGGGAGACCAACCCCATTAGAAGAACTTGTCGCTCATTGGTTGAGCTTTTGAACTTTGGCAGAGAAAATCATTATAGATTTTGCCACCATCCCAATGCGCATACACCTAGATAGTTGGGAGTTTGTCGACTAATGGACCAATCCCACGACCAGTTACAAGGAACCCGTGAAGGATTTCTTTCCCTTTTTATTCTCTTTGCCAGTCATCACTTTCAAAAACTCAAAATTCAAGACTCTCTCTCTCTCTCTCTCTCTCTCTCGTGTGCCCTAACTTCCTGGAGTGAAAGCTCATGCACACACTTGATGCTAGAGGTCATCATCAGACTATAGACAACCCAACAACTATCTAGCTCAAGAAAGATCTTAATTAAAACAGGTAAGTATTCAGCATAATGATGCTTACAATATGTGGGGATAGTTGTGAAGTATGCATGCCTTTTGAGAAGGGATCTCATTATTCAGTATCCCTTCATTTATCTTATTTGTTTTGCATGTTATCTTGCCCTCACTATACTCATGTAATAGTCGTTCAAGCATTTTTATGGTCTTGCCTAGTTATGTATGTAGAAAATTTTTTCAATATGTTTTACTAAAAATCTAAAAAAAAAAAAAAAAAAAAAAAAAACCTTTTTGATACTATATCTCGGTTTCGGTTGATGTTTAAAGGAGAATGTGAAGGTGTGTGTCTCACAATCCCAAGCCAAGATGAGGCATTATCTTGAGGGAGCTCTTCTGGTAATCTAGAAGTGTGTAATGATGGAGTGATGTTCCTAAGTTGATGATGGATGTCAACAGGCTCAGACGGAATGGTAATGCTTTCATATTGTAATCGTTGCCTCTCTGCCGATGAAGGCTAGAGAACATTGTGGTAAAGGATGGGTACGTGAAGTAGAGCACTACTTGTAACAAAGTCCCATGTGCGGTTGTTATCTGTGATGTGACGAAGTGAGCCAAGATGTGTACACGGTCATTATAGGGGAAGCTGTTGTTCATACCTTGGAAAGGAATGCTTTAAAGATGAGTTAATGAGAGGGCCTCTAGTGCTTAGTTGAACTAGTGGTTAATGGAGAACCTGGGTCCTCGAATTTAATGAGCTTTGGATTTACGTCGGGTATGGGATTCTCATATGGCATTTTACTGCGTTGAAATAGTATTATTTATGATTGCTCGAGAGATTCATAACTTGATAAGATACAATGTTTTGTTTTTCTATTCTTTTTAATGTTATGGATAGTATTTGTTCAGTTTCCTCGCCGTTTCTAAATCTAAAAGCATGCATGAAGTTATTCATTTCGTTTGCTCGGGGTGTGGCATGGGTAAAGTAAATATTGATTGCTCGATTTATTTTTTAATTTCCTAGTACGTCTCATTATCAAGATTTCATTATGTCACTCTTCCTACACTTTCACAGGCATCACTTATATTTTATGCCTTGTCATGGCTTCTTACTTGTTGAGATTTCTTGAAATCTCACCTTGATAGTCTTCTTACGATTTCGCTCCTCGAAATTGTATATTTTGATGCATATGTAGGCTTAGAAAGCGGGTATAAGCAGGAGGACCCACCATAACTCATGGAGTGATGGGGGCATGACCTTGTTTGGATAAAGATCATGTGGATATGTTAGTGTTATGTTATGAGATATTTTTGGTGAACTTGTAACATATAGTCCCTCTATGGCTTGTAAAGCTAGAGGAATCGAAAGCTACTAATATTAAAGCATACATTTTTTGCACTAGGTATAAGGATCCTATAAATTCTTTGCATTAGGCATAAAGATCATGTAGATGCTTTAGTGTTATGTTATGAGAGATTTTTGGAGAACTTGTAACATCCTGTCCTTCTAAGTCTTGTAAAGTTAGAGGAATCAAATGCTACTAATATTAAAACATACATTCTTTACACTAGGCATAAAGATCCCATTGATAAAGTCCTCACTAGGTATTCTAATTAAACAAATCTCTAAAAATAAACAAATTGTTCAATAACACTTATTTAAAATATAGTAGTCTAACTTGTGCTAAATATTAAGAAAGCATAAATCATTTAATAGTAAAAATAAAATAAATCCTCATCGCCCGTAGCTTCCTCTAACTCTTCCTCACCTAGGGTGGGAAAATATTTTTTAAAAATAACTAAAATAAGTTGAATACTCAGTAAAAATCACATCATGTAGTAAACATAATATAAACGTAGGGTTTTCATTAAAATCATCATTTTTTATTAGAAAACTCAACTTCAAATATAAATAAAACATTAATCATAAAGCATTATGAAACATTATGTTACCTCAACTTTAAGCATAAACATTTATCTTCATTAACCTCATTAAACCATTAATCATTCGTTATCTTAGCCTCATCAATATGGTCGTTACAAACTAGCCCCCGTGTATTTGGGTTGGCGGCTCTCAAGATCAATGGTTATTTTTAGAGTGATCGGCTTAAGAACCGAACCTTAGGAATGGGTCGTCACTAGGTGCACCACCAATGATGCATTCCGACATTACCATCCGTCCCAACCTTATGGTACTGTCCACAATCTTATATGGTTAGTTCATTAACCTCATCAAATACATGTAGCCACACATTCGCTTTCCTTTCTTTTCTTTAACCTTACCTTACCTTTCATACTTTAAAATAAACAATCATACAATATATGTGACATCTCGGACTACCAAGTCCCCATTCATATTTTTATTTGGATACTATTTTAGTTATTAGATAAGTGCTAGGTGTTAGAGAAATGCCTTGAGGTATGCTATATTTTGTTTGGACTTTGGAGTTCTAAGCTTGAAGAGCCCACAAGAGAAAATAGAGGTGAAGGCCCAATAGGGATTTGGCCACCTAGAGAAATTAGGGTTTTTGGGAAGCCCAAGTTGACTTTCTAGGAAGGAGGAGGCACCACATGGCAGGAGGAGGCACCACATGGCAAGATGAGCCTTTTTGTTCTAGAAACTCATTATTTGGAACATTGGAAAGAAGCAAGTGTGACACATGTCCATCATGCAAAAGGATTCTAGAAGAGTGGAAGAATCAAGGAAAGTGGGAGAGAGTTTCGGCCAAGGGCTTACATGCCCACTTGTATGGCCCATTCCCCTAAGAGCGACACTTGTCAAGCTTGAAAATGGACTTTTGGAGTTCCAAGGAATATCTTGTTTGGGAAGAGAGAAATACATGTTCTAGAAGAAATTTTTTAAAGGAGCAAGAGAGAGAGGGGGTGACGACAACTACATGGGGGGTGACTTAAGGGTCACCTTGGGAAGACAAAAGTCAATTGAAGTGACCTAGGATTTTCGACAAGCCATATACACACACACACCCTTTTTGCCACATGGCAACCATGCACACTAGTAGGGTTTCAAGAAAGATTAGAGCTTTTTTGTTTTTACCTTTGAGCCACCAAGTGCATTGTATCTAAACAAGTGAAGAAGGGCAAAACTGGAAGGTGAGGCAAGAGAGGGTTTCAGTTTTTGAGAGCCACACGCCACCCCAGACAAGGCGACTTTTGGATTTCCCATGCAATCCCATCATGAGGAAAAGGGAAGAGCCTTTTTTCCAAGTGTCAAGCATGCAATAGCTCTTAGATTTTTCAAGGAGGAAAAGTTCTATATAAGGACATAGCTGAAAATCATAGAGGCCTTTTTGCTCAAGTTTTCAACTTTCCTTCTAAGGATTTCGGCCGCCACTACTTTTCCCTCTAGTTCTCACACTTTCTCACATTTTCTCCCCAACCAAACACCACCATTCTCTTCACTATTTTGAAAATCACCAAGATTTCTCCTTCAACTTTTCGATTAGAGGAAAAGCACACGGAGGTAAGGATTATTCACTTTTTTTGCTACCCCATACACTGCTGAAGAGAGACAACACACACAATATTTCGGTTTAGGGTTTCTTTCACATGAACACATATTTTCACTTTAGAAACTAGGGTTTTTGTTCAAGGGAAGAAGGAACCCGAAATGTTCTTCTTGTTTTAAGCACATGAACACGAGGTCTAGGGTAGATAAAGGCCATGACCACAACTTGGAAGAAAGACTAGGGTTTTGTCCTTCGAGGGTTTCAGATTCTAGGGTTCTTTCCATGAGAAAGCGTTTTTGGAAACCTTAGACACTCACACTCACCCATATTTCGAGATTAGGGTTTCTCTAGTCATCTTCTAATATGTCTTAATATGTTTTTCAAATTGTGCTATTTTATACATTGGATTTTTGTAAGTAAACTTCCAACTTACTCTTGATAACACGTATATATTTCTTGAACTCTTGTTTGTTTATCATTGCTTGAATCTTATTATATTGTTATATGTATGCTTGGTTTTGATAAAAGGATGAGATGCCATGTTTTCATGATGGTTTGTTGAAGTATATTTCAAATATGCCATGTTGAGGTTTCGGTTTTGACATGTATATTTGCTATGCATGCTTCTTTTGATATATGAATGTGTAGAAATATGAGTATATGTGTTATGATGATGAAAATTCATGTTTGGAGGACTTGTATCAATCGACCAAGGCTATATTAAGGGTATAAAATTATGTTTTGTGTTTTGGCAAGTATGATTCAACTGTGCTTACGTGTATTCGTCATATGATTGCATGTTTTAATATTTTCAAACCATATCGCGAGATGCATGTTGCTGATTGGGCTATGTGTTTCAGTTTTTACATATTGTATGAGTATGATAAAGTGTAGCATCATGTGTCCATGTCTCATACATTTGGGTCTATGTTTTCAAAAAGAAAGGTCTAAGTATGTTTTATCACGACCCCAAATGTTAGAACGGGAAAATGCCCTAGTGGAACTCCCTATCCACTCTGGAGTGTTTAAAGTCTAGTGAAGACCCCTAAGTCAACGAAATATAGTCGACGGAGCTCGAATGGTTCCTTATGGAAAGGATACCAGAGCGAGGTTGTATCTAAAGCTACCATACACTGAAGGTGAATTAAGCGAACTGTTGTAAAGAATATGTTTATGTTCTGACGTAGTCATCTCGATCAAGTGGATCTTTGGTTGATGCAGTAACTAGTAGGGAACAGACAGTGCTTAGGGGAGCCGTGAGGTATCCAACAATGTGAATTATGAAATGAATAAGGCATTTGACCTCCATGTTATGATATGATATGAAATGACACGAAATAATGTGATGTGATCACAATATGATATATCATGAAATGATAAGAAATGGCATGATATGTTATGACAAGAACAAGGACCCAAGCTCAAATGATATGAACATGTGTTAAGAGTTTAAAAGATGAAAATATGTTTTATGAAAAAGTCAATGTTACATATGTCAAAGTTTTACATCAAAGTTCATGTCCATACATTCATTTGTGCTTTGCTTTTATATGCTAGTGATATCCGTTGTATGTTGACTGTTTGCTTGCTGAGATTTTTCGAAATCTCATTATTGTAATTTTTATTGCCATTCTCGATTTGAAAATGGTAGAAGTTGTTATAGGACTACAAGAAAGCAATCATGGGAAAGCATAAGAGGCCAGCTTCCCGAATAGTTCAAGGAGACCCCGAATAGTTGTGAGAACTCATCGAAGCCATTCGCACTAGATAGGTTGGAAGCCATCGACCAGTTTATCACTGAGGTTTTGCAATTCTTTGAGGAGCTGAGAATGATTTTGAACAAGGATAAAGATGATTAGAGATGGCTAAACAAGTTTGTATTTTGAAAAGGAATCAAGAAGATGTTGGAAGAAAATATATCTTTAAATGGTTCCATGTTTTGGGAGACTTTTGAAAATAATATCTATTTTGGGAGTACTTTAATGAAATTAAAGTTTTTGGGATGTTTACACTTCGATACCATGATTATTACATTACCACTAGCCCTATGTAGTTAAAGAATTTTTTGCTGCGAATGACTCCATACTGCTAGATTTATAGGTGCAATGCATTTTAATTGTCATGTACAATGGGTATGTAGCCTTGAGTTAGATGTCTCGATGCTCCAATCATCATCCAATCCCAAGCGAGGACTGGGAGTGTCACAATATAGTATTCAATCACACAACAATCATGCAGTTCTAACATCATAAATCATCTTTAATCATACATTAGATTCACAAAAAAGGTCTATCAATGAAGGGCTCATACCCACATTTATACTTTTGAAAACATGTACTACATATATATACACACTTTTGTGACAGAACTTTTATAGTTTACTATAAAGCGATGTGTAGAAAAACATAATCATAGTCACTCACCTCGATCCTTATGCAATTTAAGCTAATCGTTTGTTTCTTAAAATCTTTCCACTGAACTTATAATTGTTTAAGTAATCATGTAAACTTTCTAAATCCTTAAGCATTTTTTGTGTGATGCTTCATGCATAGATATCTCAGTTGTCTAAGTTGTTGTCTCTATTCCTTGCCAATCATTATGTCTACTTGATGCTATGCTATGGCATGCTTGGTTTCATGCTTATACCACACTTAACTCAGGGCTTATGACTTGTGACACACTTAGGTCTTAGGTTCAAAATATGCTCAGTTTAGGGGCTTGCATCATGCTCGGTTTGGGGCCTAGCCGACGCATGCTTACTATGTCTAGGGCCTATAATATGTGACTATTTCTCTCTTTCCTACTTATACTAATATATCATAACGTACTTAGGGTTTTAGTTCATCTAGTGTCGTGGGAGTTAACCTATTTCAAACTGAGACCTACAATCAATGAGGGAGGCTAATAGTGTTGGCATTTGCAAAACCTAATTCTTCTTGGCATGTGGGCAGCTTAAGAATGCTCTAACATGCTTTGATGGCTACGGTATACGATGTATGTATGGTTGGGGGTCATGGTGTCGTGATGTTGATGTTGGTTTTGGGTTGTGGTGTGCTCGAGCATGGGGTGGTTAAATCCGTGACTTATTTGTGTAAGTGCTCGGGCTTATGGTGACTAACTTGTGGTATATTTGTGAGTGCTCGGGAAGGGGTGGTTAACCCATGACCTACATGTGTATGTCATGGTATGAGGGAAAAACAAGAGAAACTTACCTATAGAGTGGGGTGGTGCATGGCGTGGCAAGGCTTGGTGGCCAAAGGTGTGGCTTGTGAAGTGTGCAAAGGGTGTGGTGTGAATTATGGAGAGTGCAAGGAAGTGGTGCGGCGCCAATTTGAGGACTGAAGTGTGTGTGTGTCGAGTTTAGGGTCTATAAATAGATTTTGGGGGATATAAGTCCAAATGCAATAAGACTCCTTATATTTTTCCCTAAGGGAATCCAACCTAGGCATGCAAAATTAGAAGGTAAATTATGAATTGAAGCTATGGTATAAGAGAGAAAAAGAAAAGGGACTAGCTATATCCTACAATGAACTGAGCCCTAAAGAATAAAAATAGAGAAATTGGATCACCTTGTATAATTTAGTTGATAAGTTGGTTTTTCTAGCTTTCAACTTACTCTTCTTCAACCATCTACTTAATCACTCAGTTATCCACTTAACTACCTAATCAATAGAAGTAAAAGGTTATGGAAAATAGAAGAATAGACTTCCCTAAACTAGTCAGCACATATGAAAATCAAAGGGACTGGTTTGATGTTTAGGTAAATTGCAAGAAACCATGAGATGGAATGAAATAAATAAATGATTACCAAGTGGCTTATCTACTCTTTGAGGTGGTCTTGAACAAAGCCACACGTGCTTGCAGATGGAGTGGTCTGAAGAGTTGAGAAGGAGAGTGAGAAGTTGTGACGCCCTCAGACCTCGCTTGGGATTGGACGGAGACTGAAGCGTCGAGATATGCAACTCAAGATTACACACCCCTTCTTCATGGCAATTAACATGCAATGTACCTAGCATGTTTATAGTAATATGCAATAATCGCAGCGAAAAAATGGTCAATACTAAATAAAGATTGAGCAATTAAAGTATGGTACCAAATAAAGAGAACTATTAATCCCAAAATTTCTTGTTAAAAAAATCTCCCAACACAAAATGAAAGGTTTAAAAACCACGACCCTTGATACCAGGTACATCACCAAAAGGGCACGGATGACCTATAGGCTATTTGATTTTCCAAATACAACATTTCTTCTGATTCAAAAGTTCTTGGACTTCCTTAATACGCTCAAGTAGCCTAGTTAAGTCGATGATTGCGTCTTCAAGGCTATCTCCCCTAACATGCTAAGAGCTAGAGGCTACACTGCCCTTGCCCTTCTAAGTGTCTTCCTTGATAAACTCCTTTTTAATCTTTGGAGAATCTAAGCTCTTACGCTTTCCCATTGCTAGCGTCTGTTCCTCTCACAACTTCTATCATTCTAGGGGGAATGGTAGTGGAAACTACCACAATGATATTTTAAGAAATCTTAACAAGTTAAACCAATAACATACAAGAAGATAATATAAGCATGTATAAGAAAACCATGAGTATGGATGCATGGACATGAACTTGACTAAAAACTCATTTCATTCTTGTATTCTTTTTCAAAACATTGACCATGCAATCATGTAACAAAGTAATAAAGTAGCTATGTAAGAATATCATTTTTCAATTCATATTACTCACTTATAACCATCAATTCTTATAAGAATGTGGGTGGATACCTCACAGCTCCCTTAAGTACCGCGGGCACCCTACTGGTTACCGCATCACATTGTCGGCCCTCTTGACCGAGTGTGAGTATGTCGGAGTCCATATGATATAGTAGTTCACAATTTGCCTTCACCGCATTTCTAATGTGTTGCACCCACTAACATTAGGTGATACTTTGCTCCAGAATCCTTTAAAAAGAATCAGTTCAAAGTTCGTTGACTACGTTTCGTCAACCCAGGAGTTACTACTTCAATTTTAGCATTCCAAAGTGGACAAAAGAGTTTCACCAGGATATTTCCCCATGCTAGCATTTGGGGTTGTGACAAAATCATTTCTTTAATACACAACCCAAAAACCATATGATATGTGACCATGTAACTTTCATGCAACAATGTCATGCACTTATGCGACATGTTAAGAGTGCAACACGTATACAGCTTGAAAGAATTATAACATGCAGAAGACACATACTTATGTATAACCTATGAAAGCTCATCAAAGCATGCATCATTTATTGAAACTCCGAACATGTCTTTTTAAACTATTTCATTTGACAAACAACATTTGAACATAACAGCCACATATAAGATATGAATCGTAGTATGTGACAAGTAGGAATTCCATAATCCAATTTTAGCAACCAAAATTATGGAGTTTACACATAACATAAATACGTTTTGTGATAATACAATTGTTGGAGGCGTTGGTTACCTTTTCTAGTTGGTGACTCCTCGTTGACGTGGCGTAAGGCTTCCTTTTCTCTATATAGGTTGGAGGCATTGGTTACCATATGGCTATAGCTGCCAGCCTTCTGCCACCCACGACAGGGCTGGAGGCTGGAGCATTCACGGCCCAAAGGAGAACAATTGGATCTATGCTGAGTAATGAACGAACATCTGGAGTTGGTGCAACGTTCGTGGATGTATTGGTTGCAAACCCACACTTGTTGCCTGAGGTGTGTATACCCCCTCGTGAACCTCGGTTTTAGGAGGATACTATGTTTTTCATGTTTTCGAAAGCAGAGATTCACCAATCTGCCGAACCTTTTCGGTTCTCGGTGGTTTTGAAATTCCTTTGTCGTCGGCCTTCACTTGATAATATTCGGGCGTTTATTAAAAATCGTTGGGGTTTCAAGTTGATGCTAGTGGTTGGGTAATTCCGGAACCCCCGGAGTGTGTTGGTCTGAATGGCACAAGAGGATGATTTTATCAGTGTGATGGTGAGAGGTAATTCCGAGATACATGGATCCCCGTTCCGGGTTTTTCATTGGACTACGGATTTTGTCGAAGACGAGGACTCTCCTTGGGTTCCTGTTTAGATTACTTTGCTAGGTTTACCCCCTAATTTTTTTTTCAGGAATCGATGTTACGAAGTATGGGTAATGGTATTGGCTGCTATCTAAAGAGGGACAATGCTACGGCATGTGTAACTCGGCCAGAGGCCGCAAGAATTTGTGTTGAAGTGGATGTTTCACAGCCCTTGTGTAAATCTTTCTGGTTGGGTCCCCCGAGCCTTGTGACTAGTCATTTTTAGGAGGTTCATTTTGAATTCACTCCAGCGTTTTGTACGCTTTGCCGAAGACAGGGTCTTCTTGAAAATCGATGATCCAAGAGGGAACGTCCTGCAAATGGGAAAAAGATTATTTCAAATGGGTTGGTGAATGGGTTGGTGCATGAGGAAGGCAAGAAGATTGCTAAAGTTAATCGGTGGAAGGTAGTGGCAATCGGAATGGTGATGCGCCTGAAATTGTTTCCGAACAGGTGGTGGGTGAACCTTCGAAATCTAGACGAGAAATCCTTCTCGAAGCCATCTGAACACGTTAAGAAGAGACTTGTGGAGCGGCTCCTGATGCATGGTATGTTTCAATGGATGGGAAATTATTTGAGTAGTGTATGGATGGGAAATTGTTTGCGCAGTGTATGGAGAGGGAGCGTACTGAGTCATCAAAGGCTTTATTCGTAGAGACAGAGCAGGCCAAGGTCACCGTTGGGCTTGGTAAGGCTGTAGAAGAGTCTCGTTCTGAGCAGGAGACGCCGGTTAAACGCCAAGAGAGCTGGTTTGACATAACTGAGGTAGATGGTGAGGAAGACGATCAGGAAACGTTGCCAAATTCTGAGCTGAGAAGCAATCTTCGTTTGGTGGATGTAGCACTAGAGTTTGAGCTAGGTGGGTTGGGTGATAAAGAGTATTTGGATGAGGAAGAGTTGGTGAATGTGGACATTAGATCCAAGGCTGGGTCTAAGGGAGAATTTGAGGAGGAACTGAATGAATTGGCAGCAAAGTCTTTTGATTCTGATCCGAACATGCATGTTCCGTTGAAAAAAGTAAAAGGTATTTGAAAGGAGAGTCGATTGTGGTATTGGAGCGTTGTACTTGCTCCAAAAAATTTCTTTAATTTTTTTTATGCAGATTCTTACCTGGAATATTAGGAGAATTCTTTCATCGAAGAGTAGACTTCGGCGCATTTTGAATAAAATTCGCCCTTCGGTGGTGGCGATTTTAAAACCTTTTCTAAATTCGAATAAGTGCTATCGTTGGGCACATTGGATGAAGTTCCCTAGTTGTCTAGATAATGCTGAGGTAGGGGTAAAATCTGAATTTTTTGGGCAAATGAGGTGGAGCTTGAATTGATTTCTATGTCGGAACAAGCCATTTGTGGCTGGTTTGTTAATGGGACTTGCCGGGTGCTTGCAACTTTTGTTTATGCTAGCTATTTTAGGGCTAAAAGATTGTAATTATGGGAGTTTCTAAAGTCTCAAAACCCTTGTGGGCTTCCATGGTTCATTGGAGGGGATTTCAATACTATTCGAGATGATAGTGAAAAGGTGGGTGGGCTCTTGCAAGCATCACAGACAAAGCAAGAATTTAATGATTGTATCCATGAGTGCTTGTGGACTTGCCTAGTGAGGGGAATCGTTTGTCCTGGTGTAATGGTAGGCGTGGGGGCCGAAGAATTTGGGCTCGATTGGATCGTATTCTGGTGAACTTGCCATTCTCGAACTACTTTGGTGATGTTATGGTTTCTTACTTACCTCGGACCTCTTCGGATCATGCACCAATGTTGGTGCAGCTTAATCAAGATAAAGGGATTGTTAAGAGGCCTTTCAAATTTCTTTGGATGTGGGGTTCACATGAGTCCTTCCTTCTGTTAGTTTAGGCGGTGTGGAGTGAAAGGGTAAATGGATGTGCCATGGTCCGTATTAGTGTGAAACTGAAAAGATTGAAGCATGCCTTACAGAATTGGAATAGGGAAGTCTTCGGTCGGGTGGAGAGCGAGTTAAAAAAAGTGGAAGCACGTATTTCTGAATTGGAAGTTTTACTATCTAATTCCTATTCAGATCAGGTGGAGAACGAGTGGTTCAATTGTAAACAAATCATTTGAAATGGGTTCATAGAGAGGAAGTAATGGCTTGCCAAAAGTCACATATTAAGTGGTTGTCTGAAGGAGATGCTAACACAACTTTTTTCCATGCTTCCATGAGAATCAAGAAACAAAGCAAAAAAATTAGCAAGATGAGGTTTCATGATGGGCAGATGCTGGAGACAGGGGAGGCTGTTCATTAAGAGGCAGTATTATTTTTTTAGAATTTGTTGTCAGCGTCACCAATTGAGAGTAACGTGAAAGAGTTGGAGTTAATCCAGTCGATTGTTTCCACAGAGGAGAATGACGTCCTTTGTGCTACACCTTCTTTGGCAGAAATCAAGAGGTCTCTTTGGTCTATCCCGGCTGACAGTAGCCCGGGACCTGACAGTTTCTCGACATCTTTTTACATGTTGGCTTGGGACATTGTGAAAGCGGATTTATTGGAAATGGCTAAGGAATTTTTTTCAGGGCAGCCACTTTCCACTTTCTTTGGGGCTACTAATTTAGTCCTCATTCCAAAGGTTGATGAGCCTTTGGGATTTGGTCAGTTTCGGCCGATAAGTCTTTGTTCAGTGGTCTATAAAATTATGGTAAAAATTATGGTCTTTCGACTTGCGCCGATTTTGGATAAAATAATCTCTCCTGAGCAAGCAGCTTTCATTCCAGGTAGAATTATTTTTGAAAATATTTCTTTGGCTCAAGAATTGGCTTAAGGTGTTAATCGGAAGGTAAGGGGGGTAATGTGATGTTAAAGATTGATATGGTTAAAGCTTATGATAGAGTGAATTGGAATTTTCTTGTAGAAATTATTCGACGGCTGGGGTTCTTGAAAAAATGGCGAAGTATTGTTTTTAATGCGGTCTCCTCTCCTTTTTATTCGGTGATGCTAAATGGTTGTTCTAAAGGTTTTTTCAAGCCATCGCGTGGCCTACGCCAAGGTGACCCACTCTCTCCTTACTTATTTATTTTGTCCGAAGAGATCCTTTCTCGTATGCTTCATCAAGAATTTAGTCGGGGTCCGATTAAGCCTTTCCACCCAAGTGGAGGTATTTTGATTTCTCATTTACTTTATGCGGATGACATTCTCATTTTTGCTAATAGGGGCAAGTCCTCTATTCGAATATTATGGGAGTTTTGCAGAGGTATGAGGAGATGTCTAGGCAATTGATGAGTCCAGGCAAATCGTCAATATATTTTTCATCCTATATGCAGGCTGGCTGGATAAATGAATTGAAGAATATTTCAGGATTGAGGAGGGGTGGTGGCCGTGTATGTATTTGGGTGTTCCGTTAATTGTAGGCCAATTGACCATCCGGGTGTTTGATTCCTTGTTGATTAAAATCCAAAAGAAGCTGGCGGGTTGGAAGAGTAAATTGCTTTCATTTGGAGGTAAAATTGTCCTTCTCAAGCATGTCTTAAATAGTATGCCTATACATATGTTTTCGGTCTTGAATTTACCAAAAGGTGTGCATTTGGCGATACAGAGGATGTTTTCGAATTTTTTATGGGGTTCCTCAGATGACCATAAAAAAAGAAAATGGATTTCTTGGAGTAAAATATGTTTGCCGATGGATGAGGGGGGACTGGGTATTCAGGATTTACATAAAGTTCAAGCTTCTTTACTGATGAAATTCGCATGGAAATTAATCAATGAAAAGTCGATGTCGTTGTAGTTTTCAACACCAAGTATGTTGGAACTGCTCATATTTACTCTATTATGAATCTCAGTAAAGGATCTTGTTTGGAAAGGGATTATGGGGTTCATGCCACAGGTGTTAGATAATTCTCGGTGGATTATTCGGGAAGGGCATGTAAATTTCTGGATGGATAATTGGTTAGGTGAGCGGCCTCTAATTACTTACCTCCCTGTTATTGGTAATGTGGACCTGCAAGTGGCCGACGTCCTCAGGAGTACAGGTCCAAATTTGCAAGCGTTACGTGAACGAGTTCTTGAATATGTCGTCCAACGAATTTGCGATGCGGGTATGAAGTTGCGTCAAGGACTGGATAGATGTATTTGGGTGCCAGATGTTAATGGCTCTTTTAATACCAAGTCTGCGTGGAACTTAATTCGGAGGCATGGTACTGTATGCCCATGGAAACATTGGTTATGGAAGACGTGGTTGCCTAAGAAGTGGTTTTTTTATTTTTTTGTTTGGCATGCTAAAAGGGAAGCCATTCCGGTTGATAACATTATTCAGAAGTTAGGCATTTCCATTGTTTCTAAGTGTGAATGCTGTGTTCAACCTCAAATAGAGACTTTGAGTCATATCTTATGTGGGGGTGGTGGAGCACAAAAAATCTGGAATTATTTTGCTGATGCTTGTCGTATAAGAATACCACAGATTTGTAATTGGGAGGGAATGATGAATTTTTGGTGGCAACGTGCTTCTATGTCCACACAGGTTAGTTAGCTTCGAGGGGTGATTCCGATTGCAATATATTGGGCATTATGGAGGGCTCGATGTGCGGCGAGAATGGAAGGTATGGTTTTTAATCCTGATGGTATTATTCGATATATCAAATTTATTTTTAGAGATTTATCAAGTAATATAAAAAAATTTCGGGCAATAAGCGCTATTGATAGATCGATTCTGGAAAGTTTAGCATGTCCAATTATTCCGGTTGCTTGTAAAAATCCAAAATTATTGCTTGGTTTCCACCGGAGAGAGGAAGAGTTAAATTGAATGTTGATGGTGGATCTAGTGGTAATCCAGGTGAATCAGGTGGAGGTGGTGTGATTCAAAATTTTCTAGGTGGAGTTGTGGCAGGTTTTGCTCACTCATATGGGCATGCTACTAACACCATCACAAAATGTAGAGCGATACTTGATGGGCTTAAGCTTTGTAAGCAAGTGGGCTTGAGAGACATTTTGGTTGAGTCGGACTCAAAGGTCATAGTTGGATGGTTGGCTTCAAGAGTTTGTAAGTATTAGTTCCTCTGGGATTTTTGGGAGGAAATTTTAGCTATTATTGGGGAGTTAAATGTACGCTTTCTCCACATTTACAGAGAAGCTAATATGACAAAGGAGTTTTTAGCTAAACAGGGAACGCAAGGGATAAATTTGCAGTTTGGAGATGATTCATCCATTCAAGGTCCTATCCGAGGAATTCTTCAAATGGAAAAACTTGACATTCCTTATTTTAGATGGAGATGATGGTTTCTGGGTTTCGGGATTTTTTGTTGGGTGACTTGGGTTTTTTATTCTTTATTTTTTGGAGATTTGTCTAGGGTATTCATCCGCCATAAGTGAGGATTTTTCTTAATAAATATGGGAATGGGTCACTCTTGTACATGTGACCTCGGCTCTTTTTTAAAAAAAAAATTAAAAAAAAAAGGTTATCCAAGAGTAAGCTAGAGGCTAACTTACAAAGCTTTAAAAATATTATTTCCCGATGATCAAGCAAGCTGAAAGTGTATGTTCCAATCATTAGACTTATTGAAAGCAACAATACTTCAAACCAAATATGTGCTTCGTGTTCTAGGGTTTATCCCTAATCGGTTCTAGGGTTTCTTTTCTTACTTCATGACCCTTCCCTTGCCTTAAGCCTCATAGACTCATGCCTTGAGGAAAAAACCCTAGGCTAAATGGTGTTAGTACTCCCTTTACTTGGTAAAACCCATAATGGTTCGGTGTTAGTTGGTCCTTGTAACCCTGTTGTCATTTGTGTGCATTGTGTGAAAAGAGCATACTAGTGTGTGAATAACAACTCCATAACCGAAAGTTTCTTAAAGATGTACAAGGATTTCTAACTTGTGGCTTACTAGAAGGAAGGCCTTCATGGAAACCCTAGTGGTGGCCGAATGTTACCCAACTCTACAAGGGTTCCTTTATTTCCTGCAACGCTCTCAGCCCCCGCTTGGGATGGGATGGTGACTGAAGTATTGAGACATGTAACTCAAGGCTACATACCCCCGTACATGATAGTTATGATGCAATATACCTAATGATCTAGTAGTATGCAATAAATCGCAGTGGAAAAATTATCTTAACTACATAAGACCGGTGGTAATGTAATAACATGGTATCGAAGTGTAAGCATCCCAAAGTTTTAAATTTCATTAAAGTACTTCCAAAAATAAAGGTCGTTTTCAAAAGTCTCCCAAAATAAGGGACTATCAAAAGAAAATTAGTTTATAAACCTCCAATTATAACCATTGCACTAGATCTAAGCCACCTTCTTTGGTGAGGGTCAAGAATAATTCCTTAGTTCGTATGGGCTCGCGATCTAGAAATCTCAAACTCATGGTGACTCCCTTATCCTCTTCTGAGGAATCTCTTACTTGACTTAAATATTCGGTTACAAGATCCAAATGGTTCTTGATCGTAGGGGCTTTCTCGATTTCATCCCCGTCCTTATTAAGTGCTTCCAAAAGGTCCCTAAGGTGCTACACCGTGACTATCAAAAGAGAAGTAGTAAAGTCATAGCGGGCCCCTAAGGTAAATTCATCTTCAATCAGGTCATTAATCGTGTCCATAGTCTTGGGTACCTGTCACAACTTCTACCATCTTGGGTGGGGAATGGTAGTTGAAACTACCACAGTGAGATTTCGAGAAATTTCAGTTAGTAAACAAGAAATATACAACATATAACATAAGCATATAAGGGCAAACCATAATGAATGCATGGACATGTACTTTGACATAAAATTTGACTTATTCAACATTGACTTTTTCAAAAAATAACATGTAACAGAGACCTTTTAACCTTTTCAAGAAAATGTCTTTTTCATCTTTTCATCTTTGGTTCTTAAACATATAAAATATCATTTGAGCACGAGTTCTTGGTCATTCATATATCATGTCGTGGAGCTCATTGCCTTAGTCATTTCTTATAACATATGGTTGGATACCTTATGGCTCCCCTATGCACTATGTGTTCCCCGCTAGTTACCGTATCATCCAACGGCTCACTTGATCATGGTGACTACGTCATATTCTTTAACATACTTATTACGGCAGTTCGCATATTTCACATTCACCGTATGGCACCCATTAGCTTTAGGTGCAATTCCATTCCGGTATCCTTTACAAAATGATCCATTTGAGATCCGTCTACTGTACTTCGTCGACGTAGGGGCTACCACTCTATTTTAAATACTCCAGAGTGGATATAGGAGTTCTACTAGTGCATTCCCCCATCCTAACATTTGGGGTCATGACAAAATGTTTACTAACTCGTTTCTTGAAAACAATGCACAAACCCAATGCATGTGACATGGAATTATGATGCTTTGTTCATTTCATGGATCATGTAATCATGTATGCAGAGATTCATGCAATCATACAAACAATATATATCTCACATTACGGCTTGAAAATATTAGAAAATGTGTATACTTGATTTACACTTATGAACAATGGCATTCAATGATTAACAAAGGGTAAAACCTATTCACAATATCATTCACTATGCTTGCCCGAAACATATAGTACTTGAAAGCATGATTTTACAAAAGTAACATGGGCTTATAACACTAACATGTTCGGTATAAGATCATTAAGCAACATGGCAACATAATCATATAGATCTGAATACAAGGCATGGTATTACAAGAGGTTTCATTCAACCACGATCAATATGGCAACAAATATTTAGGTAAAACTGAGTATATAACATTATAAGAGATTTCATCCAATCCAATATCAAGAAAATGCAAGTTCACATGTCATAAACACTTATTATCTAAGAGTAGGTTGAAGGTCTACTTACAAAAATCCAAAGATTACAAATAGCAAGCTGAAAATACATATTGAAAATCATTAGACATGGACATACGAAAACCCTAATCTCATTTGTGAGTGTGTGTCGTGTATATGGCTCATGAAATCCATTCCCACGGTAAGAATAATTCCTTAGCATTTAGACTTCACTCTCAAACCAGAAGCTTCAAGAAGAAAGAAACCCTAGCTTAGCTAAGAATGGTAGCCATGGTTCTTCTTCCTTTCCAAAGTCTCATATTCGCTTGCGTAATGCAAATGGTGATTCGGGCCTCTCTAGCCCTCTTGAGGAGAAACCCTAGCCTTCCCGAGTGTGTGTGTGCACTTGTATATGTGAAAGAATCCATGAATCCAAAATCACATTCTTGTTCCTCTTTGGCCTTGTGTGTGGGTGTAAGAGAAAAGTGAATGGTTCTTACCTCATGTGCTCTTCCCCCTTGGATGGTGTTGGAACTCCTTGGTGTGCTTGAAATGGTGGTTTGGAGGAAGAAGGTAGGTGCGTGTGTGGTATTTAGGTGGAGAGAAAATAATGGCAAAGTAAGAGACTTATGTTGAGGATGGTGTAGCCGTGTGACACAAGAGAGAAAATATGAAAAGTGACAGACTGACTCTTCACTTTTGGCCTCTCCCTTCTTATAGGTGCCTCATCCTTCTTTGGAAAGCTTCAAGTCATGGTGCATGGATGCCACTTGGCACCTTGGTCAAAAAGTCTCTTCATCTTCCTCATGATGGAATTGTGTGGGGAAACCAAAAGTCTTTTGGACAAGTGGCGTGAAGCTCTTCCATCCGAAACCCTAATTTCCACATATACCCTCCTTCATGTGTCTAGGTTTATTGAACTTGGTGGCAAAAAGGTAAAAACTACAAACCCTAAATCAATCTTGAACCACTACACGTGTGCATGCTTGCCATGTGGCAAATGGTGTGTGAGTCTTGCCCTAGTCGTCCGCCCCTTGCACTTCCCCTCACAAAGATTCTTCTAAAACTTATGTGAGTGTGTGCATGTGCCTTCCCCATGCATATCTTCTCGGAACTCTCATGCTTTCCCTCCATGCATGACAAGTGTATACAAAGGTGGTTGGCTTTTCATGTAGGGCGTGCAACCCTATGGCCGAAACCCTAGAAACCTCTTAGAGTCTCGTGCCTCTAACTTGTTGTGTCCCTATGTGCCTCTCCCTTTTCCAAATCATTACACATAATTCTTAGAACTTGCCAAAATCCTATGGGTGACGTGTGAGTCCTTTGGGGTTACCAAAACCCTAGTTTCTCTCACTCCCCTTGCCCACTTCCACGTCTAGATTCAAAGTAACCTAGAGGTGAGTTGTGCATGTGAGACACGTGGCATGTGGTTGGTGAGAATGGCATGTTCCCTATGTGTGGCCGAGTCTTTTCTCTTCTTTTTACCTTTGGTGCATGTTGGCCAAGTGTGTACTACTTGAGATGCCACTTCCCTAGGTTTCCAAATGATGAGATTCTAGGGAAACTAAAAGGTCTTCCCTTGCCATGTGGTGCCTCCCTTCTCAACCCTAGACTCCAACTTAGGGTTTCACGACCTAATTCCTTTCTAGTGGCCGAAAATCCTATGGGCCTTTTTGGCCTTTTTTTGTACTTAGATGCCTAATGCATCAAGTCCAAAATTCCTAAGCATCCTCTACCATCTTGCTTGGCCCAACAACCATACATAGCCTGCTAACGGAAATATGAACAAAGACTTGGCTAAGTCCAAGTTATCACATTTCCATTTCACCATTGATGATTCGCGTTCTTTGAAAAAACCCTAGACAACCATACTCAACAAGATTTAGCATGGTACTCCATTAGTCCCACAAAACTAGCAACAAGGCCATAACACCCATTCCCTTAACTTTCTCAAGTCGGATCTTTTTCAACCTAAAACCCTTGCAAGTGCGTGTGTGTTCATGAGAAAAGAGTGGGATAGAAGTTTGAAGATTCTCATTGTGCAAATCTCTCCAATATGATGCCCTCAATTTCCCTCCTATTCTTGTGCGAAGAAAGTGTTTGGATGGAAGGAAAAATAGTATTTGGTATTCTTCTAGAGTGGGCGAGATAGAGAGGAGAAGAAAGTAGAGGGGAAAATCTAAAATGAGCAAAATTACGCTTGGTGTGCCTTCGGTCGAGCTATGGCATAAATGCCTCCCATTTATACATTCCTTTGTTCACATTTATTCTCTCTGTCTCTTTGTCTCATCATTACTCTAATACAGAATATTAAGAGTTTACGGTGCATGGGTGCGAAGTGGCGCTCTCTTCTTGGGAATCTAAGGGTCACTTCTTGCATGAAGGACATGTGGCACCTTCTGCCTTGACTGAGATCCTAAGTGCTTATTTGTCTTTCCCTTCTTGTTGTCTAGGTTCAATGAACCCATGCAAAAAGAACAAATGTGGCGTGTACACCTTCATGGCCGAAATTCTAAATATCTACCTTCATGATTGAAACCTTCAAGAAAACCTAGGATGCTTATGCATGAATGCCATGTGGCAAACCTAGTAAGGGTGGCGTGTGTGTCCTTTGCCATGCCCAAAAATCCTTTCTCTCCCTTCTTCCATTTTTAGTCCAAATGCAATGAATCTAGTGGAGTGATAGTGCATGGTTGCCAAATGGCACGTGCCTCTTCAAAACAGAAACCCCATGGTCTTCCTCTATTCTTGAAAACTCCAAAAGTCTCAATGCATTTGTGCCAAGTGGCACTTCTTCCTTATGGTTGAAAATGGCATTTCCCTTCCTTCTGACAAGAAGCTTGGTTACATGCTCGCCAAACTAAAAATCCCTTGAAGATGGTTTGTAAAGAGGAAGAGAGAGGAGTGGCTAGATAATAAAATGAAAAAGTGAGGAAATATACCAAATACAAGCTATCACGTGAAGTGAATTGGAGAAAGAGAAAACCTTTTGACCGGTTGGGCTTATAAGCCCCTAAAAATAGCCCACCAATAATATTTGGACATGTACACATTTTATCTTTCTTTTCATGTGACTACACCTCACCCGATAACTGTCTTTGCCTTTCATCTCTTTTCGTCCATCTTTGTTTTTAACCTAGGGACCCCTCTCGCGAATAGCAACCCCACTCGTACCACCCACCCTTGCGACCGTGCTGCAAATAGCACCTCCCCTCACGATCGTGACAAGGAGACAGACAACCCCAACCTCCTATCGCGACAGATCCAGAAACCCTAGAATGGTTCGATTTTTCTCTCCCTCAAGATTCTTCTTATTCAATTCTCTCTTCACATCAGTCACTACTTTGGGTTAGAACATTCTCCAGATGAAATCGTCTACTTACATAAGCTCAGTAATTATTCTCCAGTTGATTTTACAATTTCAAATATGTTTTCGGTAACTGCCTTGATATGGGATTGGGAGGGAAGAGAATATATATATGGGTAACTGCTTTGAATTTCTTATTGTTTTTCCTGAAAATTTGCTGATTGGGATTGTTAACTTAGGAGATTGTTGACACCAGTATTCTTGTAATTTGGTCTATATTGCTATTGCTTGGCTCGGTGAGATTTCGAAGGAAGAGATGGCAAAAAATTCCAACGAAAGAGATGGTTGGGGGTCCGGCGAGATGAGTTGCAGCGGTGGTGCAAATGGACGGAAGAGATGCTTGTGTCTCGGTGAGATGAATTTCAAAAGGAGTAGGCCAGTGAAAGTGCAGGGACGAAGTGGTTCTGAAAGGAGCATGATTAATTGTGTGTGCCTGCAACTATTTTGCTTTTGGTGTAAATTGTGACATTAGTGATTATGATAGGAGGGCTGTTTATTAGACATAAACAGCTGGACTGCTTAGAAGTGGGCCTCTTGGAGAAATTGTCTAATTTCTTGAAATGTTTCGGAACTAATCTGTTGTGAATATTTATTTTCCCTTTTTCTTGATACTCATGGAAGTTTATGGGTTGAGGATGGTTTATATGAGATGGCTGAGGTTCTGGAAGAAGAACAAGAAAGGATTGAGAAAGGAGAAGAAAGAATTGTGTTGTATGTTGCTTCACTACTATTTTAAGCTACTGCGTGACATTGCTGTTGTTTCTTCTGTTGTTGCGGTTTTAACTTGTCTGCTGCATGTATTTAAATCCTGTTGCTATTTTCTTTCTCTTCCTACTACTTGAGGTTTAACTACAGCATGATGAGAGGAGTAGAGAAATCAGATGAGAGCTATGTATGTGTTGAAGGCTTGGTATGTATCGGTTTTGGGGCTTAAGGTGTAGACTGAGTACTACATATTTGTGTGATTTGAATTAAGCTTAGAGATGAGATTGAAGGATAATTCCATCCATACACTTGGTTCTCATCTTGACCTAATGGTGAAGATAAATCATGGAGGAAAATAAAAGAAACTAGAAAGAATTAAAGAAATAAAGATAAGAAGATAATGGGACTAACTTTAAAATCCAACTTTTATTTTCCTTTAACCAAAAATTATATTTTTCACCATAAATAAAATAATGAATTTTAATAAATACTCATGAGAGAAATAAGATCATGTAAATAATAATGAATTACCAAAAATTATTTTATTTTCGATGCTCCATACTTAAAGTTTAACTTTAAAATTTTAGGTTTGATTCAATAACACTTAAAATACCCAATTTAAAATAATTTTATATTTTTAAAAAATACTTGAAAGATTTTATATACTTGGCTCAATTCTGAAAACATATGCTAAATTTTAAAATAAGAATTTAAGTTTCAAGACTTTTAGATGAGGCTCGTGACCAACCCGAGAGGAAATTGGATAAGTTGTTCACAATCTCCCCTCCCTATAAATATCTCGTCCTCGAATTTGCCTATACCTTAATCAAATCCATTCATGCTCATCCTTACATCGTCTTCATGCTTTCATACACCTTCATTGCTTCAATCACTTCTTTCGTAGTAACATGCTTCCTCGTATTCTAGCAACCCTCTGCAAACATGCTCGAGTTGTCTTCAATTACTTAATCTGGTTCGTTGTGAAGCACTTGTACATTTCACACTACAATTCTTATTGAAAGAGCTTGAAGTCATCATGTTATCATTTGTCATGATTTTGGCATCAAAATGTTTCTACAATTTTCTAATGCTTAGACTACTCCTCTACATCTCCTCCATGCATGCAAAGAAGAAGGCATATCTTCAATTAGTGACAACTTTGATTCTTAGGTTAGAAGAGAAGTGAGCTTATACTTCGAGGTATTTATAGTTGGAATTCTGCTACTGTGTTGGTGACATGTTAGCCACATTACATTTGGGTGGCTGCATTTAACATGGGTCAAATCACTGTGTGTCTTCGGTTGGCCATAGTTTTCAACTACCTTTAATGGATTGGTCACTACCTTCTTTGCTATGCCATCACGATTATTTGGCACTATGCTTTATTTACAATATATTAATTGTACACTATCTGCCTTCTTACACTTAGTTTCATTTGTTTTCGCAGATGAGATGAGATAAGTTGAGATAGTTTGTGAATAATAATAAAATTATTAGTTGAAATTAGATAAGATGAAATGAGGTACCTCTGTACCCAAATGGACAGTACTCGTTACTTGTTTTAGTTCTTTAGCATTTAATGTGCCACCTCCTCTAGGGAATTGTGCTAATTGTCTCCTCGTGATTGACAATCTTGCTTTTATCCACCTGTCTCTATTCCTCTTCCACTAGCTAGAGTTCATTTTGCATTCCTCGCCCTAAGTACAGGTTACATGTCTCTTCCTTTGCTCGCCTTATGTATCAGTCACCATGATTTGCTCAGCCTTGCTTCTTTGGATGTTAATTTATTGTACTCTTGCTCACTTCAGATTGCTAGGGCTCACAACCTTGGCTGGCCAAACACAATTCCCAAGAGAACTCACTCAACATGATTGATTATTTATTTCATGTGCGATGCAAGTTTCAATGATAACTAATGGTTATCGCAAATATCATATACTTATCAATTTTCAAAATCCATAATAGATAAATAATATTAAAAAGCTTTCCAACTAGAATTCCACACTACTAGAAAGACAAGAGGGAAAATTTTATATTATCTCCTCAACCTATCACTAATTTTACAACATGACAATAGAATTATTACACTTTTTTAAAACCACCATAATAATAACTCTTTTTCTATTAATTCATTCATCATTTAAGATCCATTCCTTAAGATCGTGGCATATTAACTATTTTTTTCCATCTTAACAATCATGTCCTAAAATGGATGAATTACAAGTTTTAGAGTTATGCGACTGATAGGTCGGTGGTCATACTAAGACAATAATAACACTTTGAGAAAGTATAGGACAATTTGCTAAGATGGAGCAAAGAAAATAAACTAAAATTTCACTGAGGAAGCAAAATTAAACAAATGATAGCTCCCAAAGCTTAAGAAATCCATGGCAGGGGGCAAAACACCCATGTGATTGAGATGATAGTCACCATCGGTGGCCAAATCTCGACTGCCACTTGAGTGTCAAGATAGAGAAATGATATTTGCAATTAAAGAATGTGCAAGT
This sequence comes from Pterocarya stenoptera, assembly GCA_003123785.1. Lineage (NCBI taxonomy): Eukaryota > Viridiplantae > Streptophyta > Magnoliopsida > Fagales > Juglandaceae > Pterocarya > Pterocarya stenoptera. The sequence continues at coordinate 234,823 of QEOT01002051.1, forward strand.
CTTATGCATTCATTTTGAAAAAAGTAGGTAAATCTGGAACTTACATGGTAAAATTATTTTTTTAATAATGGACTCCACTTTTTTGTAAAGGGAGTGCGCGGAGCTTGTGTAATGATCTGAATGAAATTTGATGGATGAATTTCTTTAGACCTTAGAAATATCGTGAAGTCTTGAAAGGATTTCAAAAATCAAGCGAACGATTAGGTTTTGGTACGTTGGCATAGTTGGAACTCGATCCATTATGGGGATGAAGTTGCCTTTTTTATTTATAATACGTTTTCGGTTTTTCAAATGAGTAGTATTCTGGAGTGCCTTTCTATCTAATTAAGGCATATAGGAGTAGACTTTCATGAAACAGATTGCACTACTAGACTTATATGATTATTTAGGATTTTATGGTGCAAGAAAAGGTTTCAAGGTTTTTTGGATGAATAGTAACACCCAGGAGAGCGTCATGTCGTAACTAATTCAAATAGTTGTTAAATTGCCATGTAGGATGTCCAAATCCTCTTAAAATCACTATGATTACTTTTTGATTGGACACATGGCACAATCCTAACCACTCATATGAATAGTGTTAGGACACTTGTCACATGAAGATTGAGGTGTGATGAAATGGAGTGTATTTCAAGCCATGCATGCATGCCTCATAGGCCAAATACTATTCCACCCAACCAAATACTATTTTGATCAACAATAAAAAGGTTTTAACCCAAATGAAACCCCAAACCATTAGAATCCAATTGAAACCCTAAAATCCCATGTGATGGTCGAAACCTTAAAACTTGGTTTCCAAACCCTAAACCACTCTATTTTGATGAAGTGTTTTATCACTTAGTTAAATCAATTCCTTGTGCAATTAACCATTCAATTACACACTCATATACCCTTAAACACGCTCTTACATCTTGGTAAGTTCATTTAAGCAAGAAAATTTTGATTTGAGCCCAAAACCAAGCATTGACCAAAACCCTAACTAGACCCCAAACTAAGTGCATTTCGGTTAAGCCCTTTTTAGTCACTAAAACCCCCACTCAGGCCAACATTCTTGGAAAATTTTCTTCCCTCTTACAAGGCCATGATTAGGTTGTCATGCCACCTCATGTTTGACCAAAAATGGTGCCTTGATGGCAAGCCAAAACCACCACATACCAACCTCCATCACTCAGCCAGACTGTAGTAGATTTGTTGTTGCACTCTACAACCCTCCTTCCTCCACATTTTTAGCTGCCACCTTTTATCCAAAGACCACTCATCCACCCACCATATATGCCTCCATCTATACCCCACGCCCCTTGCTCTTCACTTCATAAACTTTTCTTTTTTTCACTTGTTTTCCAAGAGAGAAACTGAGAGAGTGCAAGAGAGAAAAATTAGGCAGTTTTGGTTCTAGCCTTCAAGCCTTTGTAAGTTATTTTTTTATGGCTCAATATTCTTGTATTTTGTTCTGTTGTGAGTCTAGTTTTCGTGGGTATGTGTTGGGAAAATGTTTATGGAGTTTTGATTGGTGAAAGTTGAGTTTGGAGATGGAAAGGTTCTGTTTTGACAGTTTTTGGTGTTCATTGATGAACCTTGGAAGATTGGTGTTGTTTTGATGAAATAATGTGTGTATATCGACTTGATAAAGTGCTTAATTGATTTATATACATGTTAGGACGTAACAAAGCGTGATAGGTTTTTATAAAAGATTTTTGCATGATCTTCAAAGTCATAGAAACCAAATGACTCAAAACAGTTTCTGTTTTGGTGTAGTTTGCGTTTTTGGTTCTAGGAACTTCATATAATGGCTTTAGTTTTCATATATATTGTTCTTGAGGGTTTGATATATGTGTTAAGAGGTTATTTTTGAAGAGTCATGGTTTAGATCTTGTGATGGAATGTTAATAAACATGCAAAAGTTTGTTTAAGACTCAATCTAGAGGCTCTCGGGTATGATGGTTTGTTTGGATGAAATTTTTGCCATGACATGCTAGATTTAATGCTTAAATCAAGTTAGAACTTGAATATTGGGTATACGGTTTTGTTATTTGAAGAGTTACTACATAAGCATCAATTATCTAGTTACATTGTTTCATGTCCAAATCATGCTATACTCGGTTTTAGTGTTTTAGCGCAAGCCAATTGTTCTATTAAGTATTTGGTGATTTTGGTTGTTTGGTCAAGCATGATATGATCTAGGTTTGAATGATGAGCATGCTAGGAGAGTAATTATGGACTTTTGGAGTCCTTAAAGTTGATTTGGAACATATTAGACCAAGGACATCAATGGTTCATTTTTTTTTTACCTAATCTTGATGATTTGGCATTTTCCTTGTTATGATGATCCAACTTTTTGTAAAATGTGTATTTTTATGTCTTATCATATTTTCGAACTAAGTGATTTTTTAGAGTTGATGAAATCAGTTTATGCATGTTAGTAAGTTAGGAGGTCAAGTTGCAACAAAAATCAAGTTTTGGCCGACGAGTGTTTCGACCTAAGCATGTTTCTTATGGTTGTGTTTAGTTTTAAGTTTTTCTGAGTTGATGTTTGGGTTTAGGACAAGATTTACATGAGAAATGTAAATTTTGATAAGTTTTGGAGTTTATATGCAAAATCCTTATTTTAGAGGTAAAATTATAATTTTCCATAAGTAGATAGGTAACTTTGCAATTTTAGCCCTAAGTAAGTTTTAGTTTTATAAGAGTTCAATGAGATATTCTAACCTTAGAAAATATCTCATTTTAGTTTAGGATTTTTTATGCTTCACTTAACGTCACGCTACACTTTCGGTTTATGCAAAAAAACTGAAAGTTACCTCTACCTTACTCTCAGGATATTTATGTTTTTACGACGGTAAGACCACCATTGTTTATATTCATGTCACTTATGCTTACTGTAATTGTTATAATATTCCATGCCACATCATCAATTATCTGTTACATGATTATCTGTCAAATCAATGTCATGTCATCAGTTATCTGTCACACGTTTATCTTTCACATGAATGCCATATCAATTATCTATTACACGTTATCTGTCACATAAATTTTGTGTCATCAGTTATTCGTTACCTGAATGCCATGTCATATTTTAAACGAGTATGTCATGAGTTAAGTCTAAGACATGCATGAGTCTTTATTTTATCGCGACCCTAAGTGCTAGGATGTGGATTTAACTTGGTGGAACTTGTTTGTCCACGTTGGAGTGTTTAAACTTGTTTGTAGAATCTCCTAGGTTGACAAAGTACCATCAACAAGTTTCGAATGAGACCTAAGTAACCGGTTGCCGGAGTAAAGTCAGGCATCCAACACTAGTGGTGCTAACTACATGTTTAACATTTTTTATCAGTTTAGTTATTATGATGTACTCACAGCTAATGCAGATGCCTATGATGTGATGTGATACCGATAGGAGCACATGGTCCTTGGGGAGTCATGGAGCATCTACAGTTCACATTAAATAACCATATATATTTAACTAGGTCACGTTCATGTGAAGTCATGCCACGTTCAAGTCAAGTCATGTCATATTCATGTATAGTCACATGAACATGTTCAAATCATGTCATATTATTTGTCAAGTCACATCACACATGTTCAAATTCATGTCATGATGCATACATGTTATTTTACTGTCATGCATGCATATGTATACTGTTGATAGCTTAGTAGCTTATTAGCTGAGATTTGTAAAAATCTCACTTGGTAGTACCAACTACCATCTCCCTAGAATGGTAGACGATGGGCAGGACCTGGAGAATCTGCGCCTAACCAACTTGACAAGGTCGAATAGACCACAGAGCGAAGACGAGGAGTTGATCGCATCGATACTCCATTTCCTAGATAGGATTTTGGATATTATAGTAGAGCTACGTGAGTAGCTTAGTGATTTAGTCTAGTAGTTATATATTTTGTGTGTAATTATGGAGCGTCGTCTCCTGTACCTTTTGAATACAGACTTGTTGTTATGACTTTTGGAGATATGATCATTATTATATCATAATTATATTTTGGAATATAGTACTTCTGGTACATCGTGTATTGCTCAAAAGAAAAAAAAATTATCCGTTGCGAATATTATATACTGTTAGATACATGCTAGGTGCACTACATCTTTATCTATCATGAACAGGAGTATGTGACATTGTATTACATGTCCCGACACTTCAAGTTCCATTAAGTCCCAATCGAAGCCTAAGGGTGTCACACGCCCACTGCATACCCATCAAGAATACATATTCTTTGAAAAGATTGGCAAGGGTTTTTGTGTTAAAGATCGTCACACTGCATGGATACCAAGAACGATCGTGTCAGACAGAGATCCTCATTTCATGTCTTGGTTTTGACAAAGTTTGTAGAGTTTGATAGGTACTAGTATAAAATTCAGTAGTACCTATCATCCTCTAGCAAATGGACAAACCGAGAGGACGATATAGACTATGGAAGATGTGTTTAGGGCCTATGTCCTAGAGCATGAAGAGAATTGGGAGAAGCAGAGTCGACAGAAGAGTTACGCCAACAACAGAAGAAGAAATATGGATTTTGAAGTCAGAGATTGGGTCTATGTGAAAGTCCCATGAGAGGAGTGACTTGGCTCGGCGTAAAGTGAAAGATAAGTCCAAGATATGTGGGACTACACTAGATCTTGGAAAAAGCGGGAGGAGTTGCGTAGCAATTATAGTTACCAACTGAGTTTCATGGAATCCACAATGTGTTCCATGTGTCCTCTTTAAAGAAGAGCTTTAGAGATTAGACTCTAGCGGTCATAGACCTCGAGATTATTCCATTGCAACCAAACCTGACCTATGAGAAAAAACTAGTGCAAATCATTGATTGGAAATAGAAGAAACTACATAACTGTAAGATTTCACTGGTCAAAGTACCATTGCAAAATCATAACGTTCAGAAAGCAACTTGGGAGAAAGAAGTTGATATGAAAGTCAAGTACCCTCATCTATTTGGACTATAGTGTAATTTTTGTTTTGTTTGTGAACATGACTTAATTGTTTTCATATTTACCATTTTGTATGAGGTTGCATTGCAATAGTTAGTCTTTGTACTTCATTTGTTTTGATATTAAATAAAGTATGTTCACCTCAAATTTTTTATGGCCCCGTGTATGGTATGTCTTGTGGGATTTTTTTTCCATCATTGATTTTACCTTTTGCAGCTTACATGGCATGAGAGAGGAAGACTGTGCAAAAGTCCACACTTTCTGCCCAGAGAGTTAGAGAGATGACAGAGGAGCGCTGTAAGAGTCGACTCATTGAGCTAGATAGGTAGATCGCTGCCTACTGTCGGGCAATGGAGAAATGGAAGCACCATCGCACTCACGTCATGGGCATAGACAGCCATAGGAAGGGTTAAAGCCAAAGGGCCTTCCCCATGAGGAGCAATTCCCACCTCGCCACTTGTCTACGTGGGTCGATAGAGATAGTTCTCGCACTAGGAGGCCACTTGACCAAGCAAAGTCTAGCCACATTGTTAAGGAGCACGTCACCATTCCTAAGTCTGAGACATCAGGACCATCGATGTTGTCAACACATTGAGGATGTCTACTCATGTAGGGGCGTATACCCGATAGTGATGACAAGGAGGAGGTTGAGCATCATATTGATCTAGGACATTTCGCCAACATGATGTATGACTCCAATGCCGACACACTATACTATCTACCATAGCTTTCCACTACTATGGATTCTTACTCACCTCCACCCGCATCACCTGGAGATTCTACGGCCAGTGACGAGCAGTAGCCCTTGTGAGTATATTATTTACTTTGTTGTAGTAGTTAGTTGTGTTTTTATATATACGCACTCAAATTTCAAGGACGAAATCTTCTTTTAAGGAGGTAAGGATGTAACGACCCGAAAGAAATTTGATAGATGAGTTTCTTTAGACCTTAAAACATCACCTTTTGGGATTTGATGAATTGAGCAATTGATTACATTTTAGTCCGTTAGCGTAGTCAGATCCCAATCCACTATAGTGACCATATTTCCTTTCTATCCAACGAAGACACTTAGGAGTAGAATTTTACGAAACGAATTGCACCATTAGACTCGTATGAATATTTAGGATTTTACGGCATAATAAAAAGTTTCAAATTTTTTGGGTGACTGGTAGATGAGATTGCCTTTTTATTTAATTGATGCACTTGGGAGTAGAATTTTATGAAACGAGTTACATCATTATACTCATATAAATATTTAGGATTTTATGGTATAATAAAAAGTTTCGAGTTGTTCAGGTGATTAGTGACCCTTTGGGAGAGAGTTGGATTTTACGCCCCTTGCATTTCACTTCACATATTTAGCTCATTTCCTCACTTTTCCAAGAGCAAACCAAGAGAGAGTTGAGAGAAAATTCTAGGCAGCTTTGTGCTCTAACCTTCCAAGCTTTTGTAAGTCGATTTGTCCTCTTCTATTTTGTTTAATATTGAGCCTAGAATACTTGGGTTAGCATTGGTTAATTTTTCTTGGAGTTTTGATGGATGAAAGTTAATGTTTTTGGTTGAATGGTTGAGTGTTGACAGTTTTGGTGTTTGTGATGAACTTTGGTAGTTTTGTGGAGTCTTTGATGAAATACTAGGTATATCTTGATATGATGAAGTGTTAACATGCTTATATGGAAGTTTATTGTATGATTCAAGCATGTTGGGTTTTTATAAAAGAGTTTTGCATGATCTTTGAAGTGTTAGAAATCGATTGGCTCAAAACCGTTTTTGTTTTGGCTTAGTTTGTGATTTCAATTCTAGGAACTTGATCCTATGTCTTTGATTTTTATATATTTTGTTCTTGAGGCTTTAATATATGGATTATGAGTTTGTTTTAAACTCAATCTAGAGTCTCTTAGGTTTGATCATATGTTTTGATGAAATTTTTATCATAACATTCAAGATTTAATGCTTAAATCAAGTTAGAACTTGCTTGTGAGGTAAATGGTTGTGTTATTTGAATATTTATTGCATAAAAATCAAGGATCTAGTCATTTGTTTCAAATCCTAAGCATGTTATACTCTGTTTCATGGTTTTTAGACAAATTGATTGTCCTAACTTGTATTTTGTGATCTTTTGCATACTCTATTATGGTCCCGTTTGGAATTTGGACTGTCTCAGTTCAATCTAATTAAGTTAAGTTTAATATCCAAATAGTCAATTCTCAAATCATTAAACTCATCTCAACTCAAAATCTTTATATGTGGGACCCACAATCTTTTTCAACTCAACACCTCTTTACACACGGGATCCACAATTTTTTTCAACTTTCCATAAATATATCTAAACTCATCTTAGGTGGGTCTTACAAAACTCATTCCATTATTTTAACTCACTATTATTCATAAATAACTCAACTCAACTTAACTCAACTCATGTCAACTCTAATGCAACGAGGGAAAATGGGAAATGCCCTGCTTAGGCTATATATATGTGGTGCTGATTAGATTTGTCGGGTGCTGGTGAAACGGCTAAGTTTGGATGTTGAGATGAGAATTTTTAGTTTAAGATGAAAGTTAAAAATTGAATAAAATATTATTTTTTAATATTATTATTGTTTTGAAATTTGAAAAAATTAAATTGTTTATTATATTTTATATAAAAATTTAAAAAAATTTTAATAATAAAAGAAAATGAGATAAAAATTTTATATTTTTAAAAATCTCTAAACTTACGCATCATATTAAAAAGACAAAAAGATGCCAAACAAATCATTAATCATCGACCCAACTCTTCCGGCAGTACCTGCGCATGTGTCCAGAATATGTGTCCAGAATGCTTGCGTGCATCCAGAAAAAAAGTCAAGTCATTATCATTGATGCTAAAAGATTCTCTGCTAAAGTACTTAGGTTTCTTTTGTACTTTTTCTGATCCTCTTTTGCTGCTGTTTTTGCCATAATTTCTGGAGTGAACATGGTAATTACTGAGTTGGAAGCTTTTTTACTCTTCCATTTTTCATGTTCTTATAAAGCATTTAAGTATTTTCTTCTTCTGTGTTCTCTTTTCTCTGTAAGAGAATGAGTAAACTGAAATTTTATCTATATTTTATCTCTTGCAGGACTGAAAGTGGCACGAGCTTTGGATGGTTTTTCATTGTTTATGCAGTAAAACTTCTTGCATTTCTTCTTTAGTTTTTTAATTCAATTTGAGGATTGAAAGATATTTAATTGTTCACATGTCCACATTGGCTGCTTCAAAGGAAAATCTTTCACGTTATGTTCTTTTCAAAGGGATTAGATATAACCAGAAGCTATTAAATATATGCCATTGGTGGAGAAAATATTAAATATAACATCTAAATACCCTTCATAGATAAATAATTTTTAATTTCAATTTTTTTGAATTTTCTAATTTTTCATCTAACACGATCATCTGGAGTGAACAAGAATTGGAGATCGGATGCGGGCGAAATTCCCACCAATGGCTGAGATGTTCAGTAGACTCCCTCCACCTTTGTGGGAGTCTGGACCCCTACGAGTGAGTATAAAAGGGAAAAGGAAAGAGACCCTGACGAACCATCATAATTAGTGAACAAGTGTAAGCTTCATTGTTACAATTTTATCTAATTTTTAAATAAAATATAAAAGATAATTTATTTTTTTCAACTATCAAAACAAAATTTATATTAAAAAATTATATTCTACTAATATTATTATTTAACTTATATCATTTTTCAAAATCTTATAAAATACCTCAACTCAAATTATTTGATTATTATTTATAAATTATATCACTGTTATTTACTGAATTTTCTTTTTATCTTCTCCATCTAACCAAATGAGGCCGAGAAAAAAAATCTAGACAACCTGTGGTGTTGGAAGTTGGAACAAAATGTTTCGAAGTCAAACATGCTTGCCAATGGGAACAACTAAACAAGAGAGAGAGAGAGAGAGAGAGAGAGGGAGGGAGTTGGGGTGTTTGGACTTTTGGATTGAGAGGAAAGAGCGACGCGGGGAAAGCGTCAACCCGCCAATATTTCTTCCTTCGATGGTCCAGCGTACCTGAATCAGATCGGACGCAAACTCTTTCCAACTTCGGACACTTTCCTCACAAAAAACAACCACTTTACCCTCTCTTTCCCCAAGCCTTTTGACCTTCATTGTCGCAGAAGGAGAAGAAGATCCAAGCTTTTATTAGGTTCGTTTTGTTCTACCTGATCATATTTCCATCAAATGCTGGGATCTCATCATTTGCGTCTATATATCTAGATGTTTGTCTTCTTATAATCTCCTTTATGCTGTAAAAATTGCTCTCTATTGTACTTCCTGTTTTGAGTATATCGGATTCTCCTCACTGCAATCCTGGGTTGTTTTCTTATACGTCGTTCTGTAACTACTGAGCGCCTGTATAACTTGACATTAAAAAATATCAGAAAAGCTCTAATAATGGGTGTTATTCTCTGTTTTTGTTTTGGAAAAAAATTAGAACCTTTTGGTTTAGGATAAATTAAAAAAATGAACTTGCAAGCAATCAGAAATATCTATCTAATCATGAAATAGGAGTAACCCAGGATATTGTTTCCCTCCTTTTTAGCTACTTTGTTTAATCTTGTGGCTTGGAAAAGATAATAAGTCATACTCTCTAAAACTTAATTGTGGCACTGCAGATGGAAAATAATACTCCACTATATAGCATTACGCAATCTGTGATTTGCATTTCTGTTATTTAAGTTAAATCATAGATTTTCTCCATACTTGTAGATGGGAGATGAAACCTCAAGGTACACCGTTGATGAAGCTCTTGTGGCCATGGGGTTTGGAAAATTCCAAATTCTGGTGCTTGCTTATGCTGGCATGGGTTGGGTTTCAGAAGCAATGGAGATGATGCTACTCTCTTTTGTAGGACCAGCAGTTCAGTCTGCCTGGGGGCTATCTTCTAATGAAGAGAGCCTAATAACGAGCGTAGTGTTTGGTGGAATGCTAGTTGGAGCATATTCATGGGGCATAGTCTCAGACAAGCATGGAAGAAGGTGCCTATTTTCATCATCTTATTATTCATAAAGAGCCTCTGCAATATTTGAAGCCTCTTCATTTTCTGGAATCTGCAATATATCATTTACTTCATAGGCACCTTGCACCTTTACTCCTTTTAAGTGGATGTAATAATTCCACAGCACACTCCAAGATGAGTGTGAGAACATGTTATGTTGACTGTGTATATACATGCGATGCCATGTATGCTCTCTACCATCTACATAACATGTTCATGTATGCACTCTTCCAAATGCGTAACTTAATTATGTAAATTATGTATATAACCGATTTATAGAATTTCTATTGTAATTAAGACTGACATACTTTGAAGGGGCAAGGTTTGTTAGCCAGTCAACTTCCTTGATCATAATTGAATATAATTTTGAGATATGATAATTGTGTAAGGTGTAACTCCACTATTCTTGATTGTGTTGAGATTTTTTTTTTAGTATGAGTGGTGAGATGCTGATATTACTAGATTGTGGTGAGATGTCATAATCACCCATTGGAGAAGAAATGCATGACTCTTTTTTTTTTTCAAGTCTGTGTTTACTTTTTCCTATATTGTTTTATTGCTTCCTTCATGCATCACAGTGGGTCCTATTATTTTTTCATTGGGACTGAGGTTTTAAGGAATAGGGAAAGGAAACTAAAACCCTGCCGCTCTTCAATAAAGCATCTGTGACTCTGGATCAAATTAAGAACTGCTTCAACAATTGTACCTGTAAGATTGTCTTTGCATCTATAAGAATATTGCTTCAATCTCATGTCACATATTGGCCCAATACAGTGAAACTCATAGTTGTATGCCCCTTGAAAGGTGAGTTTATAGTTTCACAAAACTACAAACTCGCGCTTGTTGGGGACACCTTTTTCTGTGGGTTCATCATGGATCTTGTTGTGATAATCTTTCAATCGGATTATGTGTAATTTATATTTGGAATTTTCCTGTGTGAATGTGGTTGTTCTTGGTTTTAATCATTTTGGATTATAGTAGGCTTCATCTTGGTGAAAGGAGTTTTTTTCAACGAAATGTCATGATTTGTGGGTGAGCATGTGCGCTCTCTAATACTTGTATCATTCCTTTCCCTTGTTGGGGACACCTTTTTCTGTGGGTTCATCATGGATCTTGTATGTGATAATCTTTCAATCGGATTATGTGTAATTTATATTTAGAATTTTCCTGTGTGAATGTGGTTGTTATTGGTTTTAATCATTTTGGATTATAGTAGGCTTCATCTTGGTGAAGGAGTTTTTTTCAACGAAATGTCATGATTTGTGGGTGAGCATGTGCGTTCTCTAATACTTGTATCATTCCTTTCCCTTCCCTAGTCTATCAAAAGCAATTTTGCTAATTTATTGAATCAACGCTCCAATGCCATGCTCTAGATCCTTTCTGGCATGGATTTATATCTCACGGTTACATGAAGTGGAGTGTATGATTTACACCTTTAGATAGATGTTTTTTGTCACATTCTTCTTCATTTTTAAGTGGTTTACATGTCTTTAGGTTAAAAAAATTCTTGTTTCTTTTCCGCATAAGTTCTTTTATTTAATAGAAAAAAACAGTGTCACCATTTTAAGGTAAGTGGAAGCTTATACAGTTTTTTTTTTTTATGAATACTGGAAGCTTATACAGCATTGCTAGAGGTAGCAGTTACTTTGAATGTGAAGTAACTAAATTGCTAAACATATAATGAGCTAATGATATATTGAAGAAATAGTGAAAGATGGTAATATCTACATATTTATTAGTACTCATCACTGCCTTAAAAGTGTATATGTTTGGATTTTTTCTTTACAAGCATGCCTAGTAAGATTAGGAAAAGCAATCATGCTTATTATCATCTCCTCATAACTATTGGTGCATGCTTTTCTTGTTCTTTTCACTCTGCTTTTTCAGGAGCTGCCTGTCTGTCCTGCTTCCAACCTTTTTGCTTTCCAGATTCCAATGTCCCCACTTAATAACTTTTTTTTACTACTCTTTGTCAGAAATTACAATCTGTTTCAATTTGCTGCTTGCCAATGACTTTTTTAGTGTCCTAAGAGTTATGCTTGCTTCCATCTATTCCTTCAGGAAGGGATTCATAATTACGGCAACGGTGACTTCTGTAGCTGGGTTTTTTAGTGCTTTTGCTCCTAATTATCTATCATTGATTACTCTTCGCTGTTTGGTCGGTGTTGGTCTGGGAGGCGGCCCTGTACTATCATCCTGGTTTCTAGAGTTCATTCCTGCTCCTAGTAGAGGGACTTGGATGGTTGTTTTTTCAGCATTTTGGACGATTGGAACGATTCTCGAGGCTTCACTTGCATGGGTATACTTATGATTACCTTCTCATTTTTCTTTTTTTTCTACTATACAATTACTAGATCTTGGTATCTTCTTTTTCCTATTTTACTCTCACTTTTCCATATTTAAATTCAGGAAGCAGGGGAATTGCAGTCTTATTAATAGATTTTACAGTGTTATTTATGTTAGACGTTAATTTTAATGGTAAAAAGTTTTTTTTTTTTTGTCTTCTCTTTTATGGTTAATATTGTATGTTCTGCAAACTTCCCTGTTGATCCTAGCTATTTTCTGATTATGTTTTTTCCCAGTGTGGTAGGTATACCATAACACACCTATTGGATCCTCATTCTTATTTTAACATGGGTATCCAAGATAGTGAGAAGTATGATAACTAAAATGTGACATAATAAGCTGGCAATTCACTGAGGCTAGCAATTCACCTTGTTACTTATGATGCTTTCAACAAATTCAACCATATTGTGCTCATTATAATCGATGAGAAGAAAGCATTGCAGTCAAGTAACATATTCGAATCTAGATCTTTGAATTCTCCCTAGTCTGGATTCTGTATGAAAAAATTAAATTAAATGAGGCAGGTGCCTTCATATTTATGCCATGTTATTTGCAGTTTGTCATGCCAAGATTGGGTTGGAGGTGGCTACTTGCATTGTCGTCTCTGCCATCATCACTCCTCCTTCTTTTCTACAGAGTAACACCTGAATCACCTAGGTACTTATGCCTTAAGGGTAGGACAAGTGATGCAGTTAGTGTTTTGGAGAAAATAGCTAGAATAAATGGAACAAAACTCCCTTCTGGCATTCTTGTTTCTGATAACCAAGTTGAACTAGGAGAAAAGAGTATTCCATCAGAAGATGCACATCTGCTATCACCGAGAAGAACTGAAAGTGCAACCCAGAAGGAGATAGATTCTAATCTGGGGGGAATCTCATCACTGCTTTTGCTTCTTTCACCAAAATTAATTAGGTCTACCTTGCTCTTATGGGTAGTATTCTTTGGGAACGCTTTTTCATATTATGGCATTGTGTTGCTGACATCTGAGCTGAACAATGGATATAGTAAATGCACGCAGAAAAAATTGCAGTCACAGAACTCCCATGATGTGAACTACAGAGATATTTTCATTGCGAGTTTTGCAGGTAATTGATCTACATGTATCAATATTATCTTTCTTGGTCATGAGAAGAAAAAATTTGTTTTAATACTTCTGGAAGATAGGCAAGTGACATTTAACCATTTTTACATGAAGAGTTTCCCGGGATCCTCATATCAGCCGCAATAGTAGATAAACTGGGTCGTAAGCTTTCGATGTCAGCTATGTTCTTCCTATGTTGCATTTTTCTGATTCCATTGGTATTCCATCAGCCTGAGGGTTTAACAACAGGCCTTCTGTTTGGAGCTCGCATATGCATCACAGCAACATTCACAATTGTGTATATATATGCTCCAGAGGTAAGTTGTAGAATTAAATTATAATCTTAAGAGGCAATTACTTTCATAACGTGCTAATCGGTACCTGATGAAAAGAGATGTCCTGACACCTGAACCCATGCTTGATAAAAAAAAGATGTCATATATTGTTTTTCTTGGACCTATAACACTTAAGCTAAACATCTCTGAATATTGAAGCTATTTTCTCACAAAAGGAAAATAGAGAAAGATTAGGAAACAGGCTTTGGTCATGGTTTTCCTTGCATGATATAATTCAATAGGTGTATCAGCCTTATAAAAAAAAAA
>QEOT01002051.1:266205-301982 GCA_003123785.1 Pterocarya stenoptera
GGAAAAAAAAATAAAGAAAGAGAAGAATTCAATTACTTTTTTTGATGTTTGGGTCCTTTGAATCTGCATTTCTGCTTGGTCAATTTATTTTAAATAAGCTTCTACCTTTTTTCGTGCTTTATAGAGGCTCTCCTCTTTCATCTTTTATTCTTTGTTGTAATTAATAGCAAAACTATAGTTCTATGATGAGTACTTCTTACTTTAAAACTATTCACGTTCTTCATTTATCATGCATGCATAGGTGTGCACGCGTGGATTTGTGCTCACATGTTTATAGCGTCAAGTTTTCCTATGCCCAAATTTAGCTTTGGGTTGTCAATAATTTGTACTTCCTGTGTTTTTAAGACTCTACTATGTCACTGAGCTTACTGATCATGGATGCAGAAGAGAAACCTTCTCAACCTGATAGCAATAATGAACAGGTAGTTGTCAATCACTTCATTATCTTCCATTTTGTCGCTCTTTCTATCAAATAACTTTGAAGTAAATATTTTCAGTGGTATTTTTCATCTTTGTATGTGTTTCCAGCCTCATCCAATAAAGAATGAGATTGCGGTTGCTCCTAACAGTTCTCAGGATGCTGCCACAGTAGTCCATCCAAGGGATGCTGCAGGTCTAACAGGTTCATTTGCTTCAAGTGGAGATCGCTCTGTTTACCCACCTAACGTCTATGCTCCTCAGGCCCAGCCCTTCTACTATCGAGGTTACTTTCCATTCCTCTAGAGTTAGATTTGAAGCCATAAAATTAGGCTACTGTTTCTGAATGCAGTGTGAAAATTTACCTCTTTCTGTTGATCCCCTTTCTGATTATGGTTTTGCAGCTTTATTAATAACAAAACTTTCCATTTGCATGCATAGTAGTCCAATGGTAATCCTGTTTTTTTTTGGGGGTTTCTGTAGTAAGGAGTGCATGCATATACTTTTTAAAGAAATGAATGATTTTCTACAAACTTAGGACAATATTTGGAAGCTCTTTTGTTGCTTAGTTTGGTTAACAGCTAATATGCTGTATTCATGTCTTATTTTGACTTATGATTTAGGTCATGGTTTAAGTTGGAAGAAGATAATAAAGATACTGACTTCCTTCGTTTTCCTTTTATACAGAATACAGTCATGTCTTAAGATACTAAATCCTAATGGATCCAGATGTCTGTACAGGTGTAGGTGTGGTAAATCAGACCTGAAGTGTGCTTTTACTTATAGCATTTCTGAATTTTGATGAAACTTGAAGAGATTAACGTGAATAACTGAATATACAAAACCAGTTGTTAGGTCTGTACACTTTGGGTTCATAAGTTTTGCTTTGCAATCAGTTTGTGTTTTTAAATTTGAGTTAGGGCATGCTTGAATTGGAGATTTTCTTGAAAATATTTCAAATCCTTGAGAAAAGTTTTAGAGAGGTTTTTGTGAGGTTTCTTGAATGTGAATGGAGCCATAGAAGCTATGTTCAGGTTGAGAAAATTGATGCAAATTTTTAGGAATTTTTTTTTTTAAAAGGTTTTTGTTAAAGTTATTTTGGTTTTTGTGCTTTTTAGATCATAAAAACCGATGCAAAGGGATAGACGATGAAAACTATTTTCAGGCGATGATTTTTTTTCTTTTTCTTAGATGTGCCCTTCGTCTTAGAGGGACCGAGATTTGAGTGGATTGCTTTATTCTCTCAATGTATATGATGCATGCGGTTACTACATTGCTCATCAGTTGCATTTAAATTGTGGAAATTTTGTAATTTTAAGGAGCCGAGTATTATTACTTTGTATGCTTGTTGAGAGAGTATCCAGTGAGGATCATTGCCCAATAAATAGGATCATGCTTTAAGATTTTTTTGTTATGATGTTATATTTAAAGCCATTAATTGGCAATGTATTACTGTAACTCCATAGTTATGCTATCATCAGATGTATATAAAGAAAGTGCCATTTTCTTGACTGTTATGGAACCTCAGGTTATGACAGTGCAAGTGGTGAATGGGATGAATATCCTCCATATGTCAATGCTGAGGGAATGGAAATCGGATCTCCTGTAAGTATTTTGTTCTCTCTCCTCATGGGAATCAGTCTTTCTTAGATTAAACTTATTGTATTGTTTCTTTTTTTTCTTTTTAATTAATCAGGGTGTCTACAATGACAACCCTTCTCTGCTGTTCCATTCTGGATATGGATACAACCCACAAATGCCATATGGACCATATTCTCCAGTCACAACACCGTTGCCTTCTGTAGGTGGAGATGCACAGTTATACTCCCCCCAGCAGTTTCCATTCTCTGGGCCACCTTATTACCAGCAGTTAGTCCCACCTAGCATGCCATATTCACCAACACCAGTTTCACAGCCAGAGCTCACTGTCNTCTCTGTGCAGTTGTAATGGTACTCCTGACATCCTCAGTGAGCAGAACCGAGGACCAAGAGCCTCAAAGCCAAAGAGTCAAACCATTGCTGACAATAATCCTTCCGTTGAAAATAATAAGCGTAGCTCTTCTACTGCCAAGATCCATGATGATTCACTCAACCGACCAGATTTTGTCACAGAGTACAATGATGCTAAGTTCTTCATCATAAAATCTTACAGTGAGGATAATGTTCATAAGAGTATCAAATATGGTGTCTGGGCCAGCACACCAAATGGGAATAGAAAATTAGATGCTGCTTATCGTGAAGCTCAGGAGAAGCAAGACACTTGCCCAATCTTTCTGTTCTTTTCGGTAAATATCTGTTCATCAACTTCATAGGGACAAGATCATAGCTTGATCTGTATACTTTATGATAATATTTATCTTGAATTATTACTGTCAACTGGGGCTGATGAAGAACCAGTTAAACCATGGTGATGACTATCATTAGGTGATTTTAAGGCGGTGGCATGAATTAGGGGTTAGTTATTTCATTCAAGAAAGTTATACCCTTGAACTGATTTTTTATCATGCTTAGTCTCAGTGGCTCATGTCTTGTTGACGTGCCCTGGAACTTATTGTATAGGAAGGATCTCTGTTCAAGCATCACATTTGATGTTAGTTTTAAGGAATACTTTTGTGAGAAAAGTGATGGCAGCTATTTGGTTCACCTTTCTCTAGCATGTTGAGTTTCATGTGTAAATATTTTTTGTTATGGTCTACTCTTGTAGCATTTCCTTTCCGAATGGGAGGATATCTGTTGGAGAATTTGAGTTTCTGACCTGCACCATTTCTATATTGAAAAAAAAAACAAGTGTTATTCTTGTTGTAGATATTTGCTTGACTGTTTATGAACTTTTTGAAAGATATGCTACTGGTAGTTACAATGGCGAGTGCTTGACTATAGTTTTCATCATATTCGTTGGATTTGTTTGGAAGTGCTTTCTACCAAGCTCTAGCCTGATACTAAGCTCTGGCAGGATTTTGGATATGCCTTGACCATTATACTATCTTCTAGCCCTTGAAGAAATTTAGTCTTTCCCACTATATCATTTTTGTATATTCAGGTTCTTTTTTACTTTTTTTTTTTTTTTTTGTAATTTTGTTTTTTTATTTTGTGCTGCTCACAGAATTGTTGCTGTTCCATGCAGGTGAATGCCAGTGCTCAGTTTTGTGGGGTGGCTGAAATGTTTGGACCTGTTGATTTTGACAAGAGTGTGGATTATTGGCAGCAAGATAAATGGAGTGGGCAATTTCCTGTGAAGTGGCATATAATCAAAGATGTCCCAAACAGTCAGTTCCGTCACATTGTACTTGAAAATAATGACAACAAGCCTGTAACTAACAGTCGGGACACACAGGAGGTAGGAATTTTACAGAACTCTTTTTATGCTTGCCAATTTAGGAACCCATTCTTCAGTTCTTTGACTGGTTTTTAAAAATGCATCAATGAGATCTTGCTCAAATGGCACCCCGACTACGGTCATAATAACAGGGTGGAGGATGTGGTTGTGGGCTCAAGACCCATTAAGTAATGTGTAACTTTCCAATCGGAAACAACCCAAAAAAACAAAGGCATTGCCAAATTTTTTCTTCAGTGAGACAAAAATCTTTACCCATTAGCTGTTCTCTTTTGAACCAGAGTTTGGCTGTTTCTTTGTGGAAAGTTACTGGGTTTTCACTAGTGGAAAAAAAAAAATTGTGCTTCTCATCTTCAATCCCTGTGAATTAGCTAAAACACTGAAGCGTAGATCTTTCTCCAAAAAATAATTTAAGAAAAACCAATATGCAATCTCTCTCTGATTGTCTCGTCCTCTGGAATCCCATTGTCCTTGATTTCAGATGATTCCAAGATTTCTTTCTTCTTCTTCTTTTCTGTCTTTCCTACTTGTCGTAAGATCTCAATCTTGTCTTCTTCATTCTGGATGAGGTCCATTATAGTGTTCTACATACAGTTCTGTTTGTATACTTCAATTTGGATTTAAAGTTTCTTATTTTTAAGCTCTGTTTCTGCACCTCTGTTTGAAATGAAATATATTGCAGGTGAAGTTGGAGCAGGGTATTGAGATGTTGAACATTTTCAAGAATTATGAAACGGATATGTCCATTCTAGATGATTTTGATTTTTATGAAGAGAGGCAGAAAGCCATGAAAGAAAGGAAAGCTCGACAACAAGTGGGTCTGATGGCTGTTGGAGTAGTTGGAGACGGTGAACACAGAAATGCCGTTACACTATCAGGTGATTTCATCAAGCAGATGTCAAAGAGTTTTGCTCAAGTCGTTTGCATGGACGAGGGTAGCAAAGAGGTAACAACTCTTGTGGAAAGAGCTAGTTCTGCCTCAGATGGCTCAATGGGTGCCAGAGTCAAACTTGAAGATTCTATTACGGCAGCTGTCTCTCCTACTCATACCAGTTAGGAGGACATGTCAATGCTGGGAGCTTTTTGCAAGGCTTGCTGTACCTACCGTATGTGATTACAAACTTGGTTACAACTCTTTTGAGGACCAATATTATATATTATTAGAACATAAGGTTTGCCGGTATTTAAATGAAAAGGTCTCAGATTTTACTAAGCAATAGGGTTCCTGTGTGATTGTTGTTGTTTTGGTGAGAGTAGTGTGAAGATGCTGGTGTTTTTTTGGGTTGTAAATCTCATTGTTTCAGGTATTGAATGTTGTAAAGCACACTGCGCTAAAAGACTGAATAATTCGAGTTTTAGGGTATACAAATATGACCCTAGATGTCGGTCACCACAGGGAACTTCCTAGACTTCAACTTGTAAGCCTAACGTGCACTGCTAAATAAAATGACTTGAAATAAGGACCCTAGATGTCCTTGTTTGTTTACCTTGAAGCCTTTTACCTTTGTTCATTATTTATTTTTATTTTTATTTTATTTTTTGGGCAAAATGTAAGGATACTAGATGTCACCACTAAAACCTCCTAGACTTCAACTTGTAGCCTGCATCTTGGATTCTTAATTCTTGTTGTAAGTTCTTTCCCGGAGTCCTTATTTCATCTGGAAGAAAATCCTTTCTATATTTACTTTTAAGTGGTGACTATTCTTTTAGTGTAAAACATGACGAATTTTGATTACGAGTAATGCTACATATAGTCGTAGAATGTGCAGGTGTCGCGCAATCGTTTTGAAAAAGAGAAGTCCATTATTAAAAAATTAGTTTTTTTTCATGTAAGTCTCGTATTTTTTCACTTTTTTCAAAGGAATTTGTATGGCACTTGCGCACTCAACAATTGCAAATTTCATTTGTCCTAACTCACAAGTTATTTATAATTTGTACCCAAAAATTAAACTATCATTGCTGTCACATTATACCCTCTACACTACCAAATGCAAAACACATAATAAGTTGGCTTTCACCCCCCTCTCTTGGGCAAAGATTCCCTTTTCCGACTTAATTAAGAGGGTATTTTGTAAAGCGAATCATATTATGGAGATAAATAAAATAATTGTGCCATTGTCATTGGCGTCATCCATATGGGCCATATCAAGACTTGATTTCCAAATAGAAATGACACCACCTAATATCATTATATGTTTTGACCAAAAATACCTTTCACTAATACCATAAAATTGTCACCATCTTACAGCATATACATTCTCTGCACTTACGTTTGACTCTAGATTCTACACCCAATATATTAAATCCAATATTGAGCAAGTTTTTAGAAACTAATCCAGCCAAAGTTGTAAGGTAACTCAACAACTATTTGTAGGTACATGAGACATCTTTTGATTAGACAGTCAAGCTAATATTTCTCTAAAATTTTTAAGATCTGGAGCTCTTCCAAACACATGGCGCGAATCTTACATGAAGATAGGAGAAAGAAGGGAGGACAGAAAGAACCAAAATAATTTCGAAAGATATATAATATAAAATTACAAGATGCTCCGGAAGCCGAAAATGTCACCGACTTTTAACCGTTCAGTTTTCTTAAAAGGCCATGAGAGGGATCAGTGTTCTGAATTACCAGTTACACAACAATCGAAATGCCCTCCTTTTTGGGAGGAAACACCACATTCTTGTTTCCCGGGAATGCATTGCTAGAGATGTCTACCAGGGCCTTGAAACTGTATGGTTCGTGCATAGAAAGTTCTGACAATACTTTTCTGTTCAGTTGGATGTTCTCCTTCAACAGACCATGCATGAAATTACCGTAGCTAACCTGATAAAACAGAAATAATAAAAACATCAATTTCTAACCTGGAAATATGCACAATAAAGCAACCCAACCCACTAAAAACATTGTCTATGCCTCATTTCTTACTGAAAAAAAATTATTTAAGTGTTTATCCATAGGCTCACAGCAGGACAGTACTCCACCAGGGTAGAAGCGCAGGATATGCATTCCCCCTGACAGTGGAGAACCGACTCCTTAACATTTATGATTTGAAGAAGTGAACCAGTCCACAAGGTTGCATGATATTTCTCAAGGTCAAGATAGTAAATCATCCCTTGATGTGTATCACATGAAGAAGCCAGCAAGAGAAAAGAGAATCGTATTTATACAAAACCTATCAAAACCAATATGCCATGTCTGCAGACATTGCCATGCATGTACCCTAAGATTCTTGAGCTTTTAACTTAATGGACAGAGAAAGGTAACAGCCGGCTCCTTTTAGAACCATCTAACTGACACTAAACACCAAGCACCCACTAGAAGCTATTACTTCATAACTTTTGATTGATAAACCACTACGTAATAAATGAAAACTTAATAGAAAGTACATAACCTAATGTAAATCCTTCAGACCAAGATAATGTGGTAATTACAACAGGAATTAATAGACAGTGTCTTCTTAGGGCCCAATAAGAAAGGTGCAAGATCTTGGGTTCTTAAACTTCCCAAGGTCATACAATTTAGAAAATTTGAACTAAGCTGACATCCATTCCAGCCAGGTTGCCTATTTTGATTTACTGCCATTGGGGCTTCACATCTGCCACGATGTATATGTATGCTTAAGCATTTCAGTAGGTACATATCTAGTAATAGGTGTATAAGGAAGAAAAATATATATGATCAAAATAAATAAATAAATAATACCCCCTGTGTAGGTGTAAACTTCTGTATACCTTATGTGTACTTGGGCTATGCCTGTTCTTATTAATATAATCTGTTACTAATCGAAAAAAAGAAAAGAAAAAAAAGAATGTGAGTTGTAAAACTATCATGGAAAATATGGTCCCGGCCTTTCTCTAACAATTAGTCCAACCTATTTTATCATCTGTACCTCAGATAGCACCTCCTCCCCCCAAAGTAGTGCTATAAATGACTGTCCAGGACTACCCTTCTTTTATAAGTCCAGTTTTTTTAACAGGGTAGGGAGGCACAGACCAATTACAAAGAGAAAGCACCTGGGTAGAGAGTATAAATGACTACCCAGTTGGGGAAAAAACTTGAATCATTAAACACATTACGCACCAAAATTTCAAATATTTTTGTTACGTTGAATAGAACCAGTCAAACATATCCAGAGCTCAATTCTAATGGTACCCAATAAAACAAAATGGAAATTTGCATACACAAAAATGCAGTAGTTATGAAGACAGACATTTTTTCGTCCATATTTCACCAAAAAAACAAAAACAAAAATGAACAAGAAATGAGAAGAAATAAGCACATACCCCATGTTGGCGGGTGCCAGCATTGATGCGTTGGATCCAAAGGGAGCGCATGTCACGCTTCTTGTTGCGACGGTCTCTGTAGGAGTACTGCAAGGCCTTCTCTACTCTCTCTCTGGCTATCCTTATGCAATTCTTGGCCCTGCCCCGGAACCCCTTTGCCAGCTTGAATATCTTGTCCTTGTTCATCTTTCCTTCTATTTTTGCCCAAAACAAACATACCCACACAATTCAATATCATGCGCAATCGCAGGTGGCACATGTCGAATGAAATATGCTAAACATGTACTTCAACACGGAATGATCTATTCAATGGAATGCCAAGTACCAAAGTGATTCTTTCCCAGGATTGGCACTTAAAATACAGCAAAGTCATTTGACAGGATACCAGACAATTGCTCAAAAATTGAATCTGCCCATTTTTCTCTTACATTCAAAATGAAATCAGTGAATGGAAATCGAAGATTCTTACTCAAGTGGAACAAATTACGAGCAAGCACAATCAGTGGAACAAATGACTTCACCTTACAAAGAGAAAAGGTCGACAATGCTACCTGGGAATTGCAAGAAGAATCTGGCCTCTGGTGGCTGGTCAATGGCATAAATAGACAGTTTTCGGTGCACTAGTGTACTTAAAACACAGAAAGAGAGGGAGGGAGAAATTGCTTACCGTGGAGTAGTAGACGGTGGCTAGAGTGGGTGGTGAGTTGCAGAGGAACTGGTTTCCAGCTGGCTCTGGGACTCTGGTGGCAGAAATTGGAGCTGGTTGCCGGAAGTGAAGTGAGGTTGTGAGAGAGAGAGAATAGATAAGAGTCAAAATGGTTAGGATTTAATAAAAAAGTGAAGTGCAAAAAGAGAAAGAAAATCGTGGGTATCATACTTTTAGCACTATGAGCATTCGGCAATAAAGTCTCAACTAATGTCAGGAGGGCCAAGTTCTTGACAAGTCACGTAATTTAAAAGGGAAATCTCCGAGTCCAATGGCCCCAAAAAGTATGAATGTGGAGTTTCCAACCCAAGATGTCCAGTTTATAGAGCACACCCCAGCGTCAGACCTTGGAGTTGGTATCATACTATCAGAGTCACCCTATTTCGGTAGGCCATAATAATTACTAGATTGTTTGGCCTTTTACCAAGCCACAAACCGTTTCCTCTGTACATGTCATCACAAAACCAACCTCCACTCACCACACATATCAAGTAATCCATACACCGATTCACAAGCACAAACACCATCCAAGTTTCCTACAAATTACACAGTGGAGAGTGAGAGATCATCATACCGAGCTTACTGCGATGGTCGGCAGTGTTAGGTGGCGCCGCGAGGGATGTTATAGGTGTTCTGTGACAGTGGAAAAACAAAGGTAAATCCGAGTTTGAGGGAGAGAGAGAGAGAGAGAGAGCAGCGGGAGAGAGGGAGGAGAGATAGAGCTTACTGAAATGGAGACCGAGCGGAGGTGAAGGAATACCTTGCGCTGAGGGCGGCGGCGTCACGGTGGGGCAGCCTAATCACGGAGAGCGAGTGAGCGGGACCGAGTGAGAGTTACCGAGAGAGAGAGAGAGAGAGAGAGAGAGAGAGCATGCGAGGGAGAGAGATAGAGACAGACGGAGGAGAGGGAGACTTACCGGTTAGGAGAGGCAGCGACGGCGCGGCAGGCGTTGGGAGGGGGCGGCGGAAAACTCACAGGGAAGAGAGAGAGTGTGTGTGTCGGGCTGGTGCGAGAAGAAGTAATGTGGGGAACCCTTTTCGGTCAAAACGGTGCGTTGCACCTTCTTGCTAAAAACGAAAAGGAAAGAAAACACCGGGGGGGCTGGGTTAAAGGAAAGAGTAGTGATACACACACAATACAATTCACAACACATTACACAATAATGTTATAAAAGGAGGGCATTTTTGTAAAATTCTATTACTTTTATATGATGTTTTACAAAAGAGCATTGCTATGCATCATCCTACACACCACACACCAATGCGTTTTTTATTTTTTTAAATTTTTTTTTCAATTTTTTTTTATTTTACTCTTTTTGAAACATTTATATTTTTTTATTCATCATCCATATAATACACATTTAATAAGAGAAACAAATAAAAAAAATAAAAAAAGTTATGGTGTGTGGTGTGTAGGATGATGCAAAGATTAATTCTTTACAAAAATACCCCTTATTTTAACACATTGTTGTACAATGGTTGTAAATTATGTTGTGGATAAATCATTTTCCTAAAGGAAAATGCTACACGCCCCGTTGGAGCTTGGAAGCTCCCAGGATGATTTTTAATGTGTTTTTTTAATATTTTTTTATATAAATTTTTTTAATAATTTTTAATATTTTATAAAAATAAAATAAATTCATAATATTATTAAAAAATACTTCTTTAATTATGAAATAAAATAAAAATTATTTTTGTGATTAAAAAAGTATTTTTAATGATTTTTTTTTACTTTCTAATTAAGAGAGTATTTTTTAATAATATTCTAAATTTATTTTATTTTTTAAAATATTAAAAATTATTAAAATAATCTATATAAAAAAAAATCTTAAAACAAACACATCAAAAACTAAGCTACACCCCCAGCAGGGGCTGTAGCATGACCCCTGGGTTAAAACTACATATGACTATTTGAAGTAGAATTAATATCAGTATCCGTAACTGCTCAGCTCACACAACTCACACTATTATAAAAAGATTAAAATAGTTCCTATAATAAAATCAAATTTTCTTTCTTTTTCACATTTCAAATTTTGAATATTGAAACGGATGAGAAAGAATGAGAAATGAAAGAGAGATGATGAGAGAAAGGGAGAGACGGTGACGGATGAGAGAGAGCGTCGAGGAGAGAGAGAGACCGAGAGAGCTCAGACTGAGAGAGAGAAAGAGAGACGGTGAGGGAGGAGAGAGAGAGAGAGAGAGACAAGATGAGAGAGAGACGGAGACTGAGAGATGGTGAGGGAGTAGAGAGGGAGCTAATGAGAGAGAGACGGAAACTGAGAGATGAGCTGGATGAGAGAGAGAGATCGAATTGAGAGAGAAGAGGGGTGCGAGGATTAAAAAAAAAAATCATAGGGCTGGCATGTATGGTGTGCAAAATTGTACACCACCACAACAGTGGCGGATCCTTATCATAACTCTTTGACGAATAATAATAATATTATTATTAATTTCTTACCTAATTTTTTTTATAAAACTTTGCAATTAGCACGTACTGGGTGTACATATACTGTTTTAATACATTATTTAAAATATCTTATTTATTTATTTATTTATCTATCCGTGACTATAGTCTATAGAGAAAGGAACAATATAAATTTAAAAACCTTAAATTCAAAAAATAATTAAAGGAAGAGCATGCAATAATTATTTTGTCTATCCAGTTTGTAATTATGTGCTCAAAAAATAATTAAAGGAAGAGCATGCAATAATATCAACTTCTTAATTTTGTGCTTAAAAGAAGTTTGTAATGTCAACTTAATACAAATTTCATCTATCAAAATTAACTTGATACAAGTTCCAAGAAATTGATTTTGATACCAAATTTATTACAATACAAATTTATCCAAGATCATTACAATACAAATTTCCAACATCAGTATAGAATGAAAACTATCTAGAATACACCAAAGCAACAACCAAAACCAACATTGGCATTTGGGTTTTCCAGCGGCTCCACGACCAGCAAGCAGCAACCACCAACAACTCCTCCAGCAGCTCCACCACCAACAAGCAGTAAGAAAAGTCAAACTCCACTAACAATAAAATTCACTCAATCGATTGGTACCCACCACCACCAACCACCAACAAAATACAGTTCCATATAGAGGTATAAAAAATGATTTCCATTTCATAGCAACCAGTAGTACAACAATACCCAAAACATGTCACCACAGTAAAAAACAATTATAAAAAACTGCACAAACAAAGCATATAACTATGTACGGGATATGGCCTTATTTCTTTGATCCTCAATTATTTCTATTTGAAGATTATGGAAATATTCTTGATGTACAGAATTCATGGAACCAATATCTAATCTCATAATATTCATATCAGTTTTCCTTTTCTTTTGAGCTAATATTATAGATCTTTCTTCTTGAGCCTAAAGTTCGATTTCAACTTTTCTCTTCGTAACAGCCAATAACTCAGAACGGTGAGATTGTCTAACCTCATTATTGATTCTTCTCTTTCCAACATATGAATCGTCCTATCATGTGTCATTTCCTTTCAGGCATCACAAAATTCATTTTCTTTTTCCCTAACTTTTCTTTTTTTCCTTCTTTCTTCTTTAGCCTTTTTGCCCGGAGGTCTCTCACACTCCACGGGCACATTTTCCATCTCTTCCCCTAATCATATTGAGTTTGGGGTACTACCTGAATGTGAGACATTGTCTCTTATTCTTATGCTCTCCATGTGTGTTTGCCATTTCGGTTAGTACCTCAAAAGATTCTAATAATGATCCATGGTGAAGTTGATTTTTTCGGTCTCTCAGTACAAAATTTTTGCCTTATCAATCTACAAAATAATACAACAATCAGTTGGACAAATCATTAATAATTAGAATAAAAACAATTTTTAAACGTAAATTTTTTTAAAACGGTTATACCTTGTTTAGCTCAGTTGTACCACTTGGATGCATTCCTTCAACTTAGGCCATGGAACCACAAAATTTATTGACACATTTTTTAATGGTTGACCACCAATTGGTCAAAGAGGATATAGATCATTCTTGACAGTTGGGTTTTTTATAGGTGGAGTAGTAATCATAAATTCTACACCACAATTTGTGTGGAGGTTTGGTCAGTCCCCTATATAGAATCTATACTAATGTTAAGCCAACTTGAAATGAAGAGAGTATCTTCCTCAAAAATAAATGACACACCCCATTGGAATTTTTGTTTAGGTGCCTTTTTTTCCCATTGGGGTTGTCGCTTGGACATTAATGAAAGCAGCATCCATAGTAGGGTTGTTAATATCACCCTCACCACTTTCCAACATTGTGGTGAAGAATAGATCCTCATCAATTAAAGTGTTCATCCTTCAACAAATATTGAAGGACAAAATATTACGAAAACAGGGCCAAATCATTAAAAAAAATCATTAAACCCATATATATATACATGTTTTGGGGTAAAGTAAGGCCAACTTGTCTAGAAAAGACCTACTTGTCTTAACAGGATGGACCAAGATAATAGACTCAGGACCAGACTTTTTGTGATATCCCATATTTTAGTATATTTTTTTAATTGAATGATTATTTTTTTAATTTAAGTATTGGTTCTCTTGTTTTAATTTATTGTGTTTATTGTTAGATAAATTTTTAATTTTTAAGTTGTGAAATTTATTTTGATGTGCTTTCTTGAAATTAATTATTGTTTGCATTTTAATTACTTTTTAATTTTAATTTATTTTATTGTTGGACTTTAATTATTTTATTTTTTTTAATATTAAGTTGTAGTGTTTTTATTTGACTCTAATTTGTTTTTATTGTGCCTTTTTCTTTTGTTGGACTCATTATTTTTGGACTAGGCTTGTTTGAGTCCTTTTTATTTTTTCTCTTGGTCCCAGCCCAGTTGGTTTCCAGCCCCTATCTTTGAGCACTCAACCCAGCCCATTGATCCCCTATACGGTGTTGTTTTTGCCCCAACCTTAGGGCTTCTGTTATTCTTTCCTTCTTCTACTCTTCTTCTCCTCATTTTATCTTCATTTCTTCCTACTGTTTTCACTGTGTGCCATCTGTTGCGTCTTCTCCCTCTCCATTGCATTTTCAGTTTTTACTATTCAAGTAAGTGAATCCGCACGCCGCTTTGTTCCATGTGGTGAGCTTTGTTCTCTCTTGCGCCAAGCTCTCTCTCTCTCTCTCTCTCTCTCTCTCTCTCTCTCTCTTTTTCTTTTCGGCTTTTCCTTTTGCTTTTGGTTGATTGTATGCTTTATTTTCATCCATAGTCAAGCTCTATTTTTGCCTTAACCGTGCTATGTTTTTAGCCCCTTACCGTACCCTGTTTTAGCTCCATTGTCGTGTCCTAATTTAGCCCATTGTCGAGCTTTGTTTTTACTCTTTAATTGTGCTGCATTTTTTGCTCCTAGCCGTGAGCTATTTATCTTCCCTTTTTGCTGTATATTGTATCTTCCAACTTTATTTTTTTTTATTCTAGTTTTATTTCAGTTAACCAGCCCATTTTATCTCAAAAATATCACTTCAAAATTTCCTTGCTTTCGAAACTCTTCTTCATTCCAAAAATTGTGATTTTTGGTGATTTTATTTTGAGCTTACTTTTGGCGTTAAATCTGGTGTTTGCGAGCTTGGAATTTCAGAAATTGCATTTTTAAGCTCTGTAAGTATTTTCTCAAATAACTTTTAAGATTTAAATGTATTTTTGCACTAACTCATTTACCGTGATATGGTTGGTTTATGTTTGGGCCATTGTCTGAAAAAATGACGGTTATTATTCATGTCGTGTTTTGAGTCAAATGGAATTTTTGACGTGTGTTGAAAAATAATCATTTTCAGGAAAAATGAGGTTTTGGGTCACATTCGTGTCTTGTCATGAGTATGAATATTTGTTGGTTGTATTAGTGCATTTACACGCATGTTCATGTGTATATTTGAAAAAATGATTCTCAAGTGAGAGATGATTTTAAGTATGATCTTTTACTTATAATGATTTTGATATACTCATGTTATTTTAGTTTTTATAAATTATAGTAAGATCTCAATCGTAAATAAGTTAGAATTTAATATTTTAGTCGAAGTTATTAAGTTGGATATTGATGAGTTTAGAAAGTGATGCTGGTATTTTAGGAATAATTAGAATTTTGGATTTTTGAGGAATTAAAAATAGCTTATTTTAGAAGTTTAGGCTTGAATATCAAAATACGAGATTGATTGAAAATTGATGGAAATTTACATGATTATCTTATAGGTGACGATTAATTTTGTTCGGCATTGTTGAGAAATTTTTTTGAAAAGCTAAGAAGTTCAGGTAAGTGTGGTTTCTATGCTAGATTTGCATAAAAAGAAAATGAACTGAGGTTGGTTTATAAAAATGTGCATGTTGTTTTAAAAAGAAAAGGTAAAAAACAACCTCAGTATATGTTTTGCATTCACTCATGAGATATGTATGAAAGAGAAAGAAATACTTTTGACATGAATAGTGTAGACATGAGCAATATTTGACATGTTTCTGAAATATGCAAAAGGGCGAATATGAAAATTGAGATTTTTGTATATACTATATTAAAATGATTTGGATATGTTTTTGATAAAATGGAAATTATATGAATATGTTCAGTACGTGGTTTGATATGATATGGATATGAAAAACCTTTAGTATAGTTATCTGTTTTGATTCTGATTTTGAATATGGTTCTGATATGGATACTAGTTCACGTGATATGGTTGGTACTAACATGAAATGATATGATATGAGTGCACCCACTTTGGAAACAAAATGTTCTTTTACATGTTTTTTCCTGTGTATACACTCGGGGCTTCAAAATTGAAAAAGGGAAAGCTTCACCATATGATACTGCCTAGTTTGACCACTGGGGATAGCACAATCCTACCACGGGGGTTAAACATGGTATATGATATGACATGATATGATATGATAAGATGAAGATATTCAGTTATTTTATGCCAAAGCGTTTTTGAATATGAAAATGGTCTTTGAATATGAAATGGATCTTTGAAAATGAACAGTTGGTCTTTGGGTATTAAAAAATTGAAAAGTCGCTCTGATTTTCTGATAACATGTTTTTGAGATCTGCATATGACAGTGAAAAGTTTTGTTTTCTGCATACCGAACTTTCTGAAAAGGCTCATGTTTACAAACTGGCATATGTTTTCTGTTTACTGAGTTGTTTATAACTCACCCCTTATCTCCATAATATTTTTCAGATGATTTTGGAGGGTACAACTGGGGATCAAGACTATAAATCGTGTATAAGGCTATTTGAGCATATTGGATCAAGTACAAAGATGATATTTTGGTTATTGAAGATTTACTCCGGTAGATCTGTTTTGCTCTGCTGACTCTGTATCTTGGAAGATTGATAGGTTTATTTTGAGATTTTTGTGACATTTAGATTAATCTTATTGAAGTAGTTGATCTGAAACAGTGAGTTGTATGTGTTATTAAAAACATTGGAATCTATAACTATATGGTTGAAAAATGATTTTGAGTGACAAGAAATAACTTTTCGACCCCTCCGGGACCGGGGCGTTACACTTTTAGATTTATGTTTTTGTACAGCTTCAATAACAAACCAAAGAGAGCAAAAGTAGAGGGATTGAAATGCACCAGCCCTCATTCATATGTAAAATAAAGCTGAAAACAACAATTTTGTTTGCACCAGCTAGGAAACAAGCATTATTCTTGTTTTAAGGGAAATGACACATGATAGAAAATCGAGCATTATTCTTTGGGTTTTTAACTACAACCACAAAAGCATTGAGTTCAATGGCTAAAAGTTCTCACTGGCTTTGATTCCCAATTTCTCACTGGAATGTAAGCAGAGAAACCCAATGGCTTTGATTCCCAATTTCTCCAACCTAATGGCTAAAAGAAAGAACAAAAAATCTAAAAGCATCCTCGACACCAGAATCTAAAAGCATCATCGAAATCATAATCTAGCGAGCAAGAATAGAAAGTCACGCCAAAATCTAGCAGCCTCATCGAAACCAGAATCACGCTCAAGAACAGAAAATCAAGCATCATCGAAGTCAGAATCTAAAAGCAAGAACAGAAAATATAGTCCATGAGGTTTAAAATGGAGAAACCCTAATCTAAAACCAGCATCATCGAAGCCCTAATCTAAAACCAAGAACAACAAATGAAGAAATAGTAGCAACATCAAAACCCTGAAGGAATGCAGCAGCATCAAAACCATGAAGAAACAAAGGAAAGCTTTCATTCTTGAAATAGAGAGAGCCAACAGAAATTTATGCAACCTTGATGAGTCTAGAGCTGTTGCAAGCTTTGTTGATAGCCGTTGTGAGAGAGAGGTGCACGGGTTTGATCTTCCGTTGGGGTTGTTTGAGCTGAGAGAGGGATGGAGAAGAGGAAATCGTGTGGGGGGAAGTGAAAATCGGGATGAAAGTAATCCCATTTGGGGAGGGGTCGTTGAGAGAGAGAAAGGGATAAGAGAGAAAAAAATGAGTAAAATATGTTTTGTGGAGTGAATGGTAAATCTTCAAATTTACATAAATACTGTTCATAGTTCTGTAAATATTTGGAGATGCATAATCTAATGTAGATGAAATTAAGCTCATATTATGTAAATATGACTTTGCATATGCAGATGCATAAACCAATGTGAATGCTCTTAGGTATTGTAAGGTGTGGATTACTGGAGGCAGCAAGATAAATTGGAGGGGCCAATTTCCTATTAAGTGGCAGCAATTTTTTTTTAAAGTTATCGAGTGTGCAAAATTTTTTTTAAAACTATTTTTTAAACTCCTTAATCATTTTTTAGAAAAGAAAAAAAAATCACAAACTTATTAAAAAATATTTTCTAAATTATTAAATAAATAAAAAATTACATTCGATAACTTTTCTCAATGATAGTTCTCAATGGAAATATTATTTCCGATGAGCAAAAGAATTCTGCTACTTGGCCCTTAGAGCATCCTCAATTGATTAGCTAAATGTAAAATAAATTAACTTTTTAACTATTAGGACAACAAAACTGTCCACATTGGATTAGGCAAAGTGTAGCTACAGTAACTTTTAGCTACATTAATTCTAAAGTTAAAACCAAATTTGATGTTTATTGTAGCACCACAGAATCTTTTTTTTATATAATTTTTATAACTCTCCCTCTTCTGGGTACCTCTATTTGCCATTGCTTTTGTGCATACTTTGATTCCTTTTTCCTTTTGTGTTTTGAGTAGTTTTTCTTGTATCTGATATGGCGAATATTTATGTAATGTTACCTGCTCTTTATATGCACCTATTGGAAATCTACAGTCTACTAGTTGAATTTACCTTCCAATATTTTTTTGATTTATACAGAGCACGCTATCCTGCATCAAGTGCCCATATTTTGATGAACTATGCTGTACATGTCCATTAACCAATTAAATAAATTAGAATATGACTAATAATTAACATATAATAGGTAGAATGGTAAAATATGATAAAATTAAATAAATTAATAATTAAATTAAATTAAATATTTTTTAAAATTTATATTATTTTATTACTATATAATGAATAAATAAATAAATAATTTAATGTGAGAATTTGATGTGAATAGAATAGCCTAAGTCAAATTCATCTCATATTAGCTAAAATTGAGGTTTGGCTTTAGCTAACGCATTGATAATGCTCCAATATCCTACCGCTCCAATTTACCTTTTGAGTTGGCAACACACCTAGTGTGGCAACGTGGACAAGTATTAAAAACAAAAAAAGGGGGAAACCAGACCAAGATGTCCATAGCTCGCAGACCCCATTTTGAACCCTCACCCAAAGCTGTGTGATTTGTGATTTCTGGAGCGACGTGTCCTTGAAGCAAGACCAAAACGTCCATCAACTCGCAGACCTCATCCAAAGCTTATCCATTTTTGATAGATAAACCATAGCATCGTTTCTTGGTCTGATTGTTTGGTGTTTCTTTGGTTTTAGACTATTTTTGTTTTATGGTTTTCTTGAGATCTGTTCCTGGGTTTGATGGTTTGATTGGTAGTAGTTACTGAATTTCTCTGTTTTCATGCTTTTGTTTGTTTCCAATCCATTAATTGTATTCATTTGCTCTCTCTTATGAAAGATTATATATTTCCTTTATGTGTGTTAAACACATACATTTCAGTGCTTGCTAATATTCGACCAACATTTTTTTTTAATGGTCGTTTAGGAAACTCCTCCACTTGAGTTGGCATGGATTCTGATATGGAGCTCTTAGATAACGAGTTTGTTGATGTAAGGCCTGATAATGAAGAAAATAGTGGAGCTCACCTAAGTCTTTAAGAGCAAAATCCTTTTGTAAGCACTGAATTAATTGCATAATGAAGTTGAGGTGAGTCCTTGCCACGAGAATATCATCCACAAAAATTAAGAAAAAAATATGTATATTAGACTGATGGAAGGTAAAGAGAATAATCAACATGTGACTCCTAAAAACCAAGATGCAATAGAGACTGAGAGAGAGACGATGAAACTATGCTCTCGGTGCCTACTTTAGACCATATAAAAATTTGTGAAGTTTGCAAATGTCATGAGGAAGCTTAAAGTTAGTAAAACTGGCAGGCTATTCCATATAAACTTCTTCTTCAAGTGAGCCATGACGAAAGGCATTGGAGACATCTAATTGATGAATTGGCCAGTTAAAGTGAACTACAAGTGCCAAAACCATCCGAATAGTTGCTGGTTTGATAATGGGACAAAAAGTTTCATTGTAGTCCAACCCATCTTCTTGTTGAAAACCTTTAGCAACAAGTCTTACCTTAAAACATTCCATAGATCCATCGACTTTTTGCTTGACTTTATAAACTCATTTATTGCGAATTATTTTCTGTCAACTGGTTTGGGGTGTAGAGACCAAGTATGATTTGCAAAGCACGAAATTCCTCCTCCATGGCTTTACACCACTTAGTGAACTTAATAGCATGTGTAAATGATGAAGGAGCAATAAGTACAGTGCTAGTGTGTAGTGCAATAGGGTGTTTGGAGGAGTAATAGGCTTGAAAACCTGAAAAATGTTTTAGACAAGAGTGACCAGTCCTACTTCTGGTAAGCATAGGGTGAGTCTTCTAAGGTTGGAGTAGGGTGGGTGAAGAATCAGCCAAGGGAGAAGAATTAATTGGAACATTAGTACTAGATGGTGTAGGTGCAAATGTGAGTGATGGTGAGGGACTAGGCACAATATCCTGTGATGCAAGATCATGAGCAGATGCAAAGGAATGGGTATAAAAAGGTACCAATGTGGATGTTGACTGCAACAAAGGAGAATCACGACGAGAGGCAGGTTCTGGAACAGGAGGGCGTGGCTGAAAAAGGTTTATATCACTTGCTGGAAACTGCTTCTCATCAAATACAACATTACGACTAATATAGACACACATGTAAGAGGATCAAGGCCGTAATAACCTTTGTGATTAGAGTTGTAAACTAAGAGAATATATTTTTTGGAACGAAACATGAGTTTATGATTGTTGTAAAAACACAATAGATGATAACATGCACAAGCAAAAGTCCTAATGAGAGAATAATCAGGTTGTTGATTTAAGATAACACTATATGATAATCTATTAGCCAAGATAGGTGTAGGAAGACGGTTGATTAAATACATAGCAGTATTGAAGGCTTCAACCTAGTAAGATTGTGGAAGAGGGACTATGCTAATAAAACTAAACATGTTTAGACAAAATGATGATATTTTCTCTCAGCAATACCATTTTGCTGAGATGTGTATGGACATAAAATGCAATGAGTGATGCCATTGGAGTCGAGAAAGTGCTTAAATGGATTAGATGCAAACTCACCACCTTTATCGGATTGGAAGGTTTTTAATTTAGTGTTGAAAATGTTTTTCAATGTAGCATTTGAACTTGATAAATGAGTTAAGTGCTTCAAATTCTAAATGTCATGGATATGTCCAAGAGAAGCGGGAGAAGTTATCAGTGAAAATGATATAATACCGACTACCACTAAGAGAAGAAACTAGAGAACACCATAAATCACAATGTATTATTTCTGTAGGACAAGTAGAAATTCTGCTGGACAAAGGAAATGGCAAAGACTTGCTCTTGGCAACTTGACAAGGCTCACAAACATTGGAAAAAGATACATTCCAACGAATAGGAACTAAAGACTGAGACTTTAATAGTTGAAGCGTATGAGTTGCAGGATGTCCTAGCCTTTGGTGCCAAATAGAAGCATCAACTACAACTCCAAGGAAGGCAATTTAGGCTCGGGCTTTGTTTGCTGAAGATGGAAACGTGATCAAATATAAACCGTTTCAGCTAGGCCCTTGTAAAAGAATTTGCCCCATGCGATTAACCTTCACAACAAAAAATTTAGAGGTTAATTAGCATAAACCAACGATCGTTGTCATTGCAAAATTGTTGAATAGAGAGAAGGTTGGCTGCAGCAGTGGGACGTTGAAGTATAGGAGATAATTTAAAAGATGATGTAGAGTTTGAGAAAGCAAATGAGCCTTTATGTAAAATAGACAAACCAGATCCGTTGCCTACTGCTACTTCATCACCTCCATGATACAGTTCACTAAGTTAAAGGTTGCTCATGTCGGTTGTGATGTTTTGGTTTGCACTACTGCCAGCAAACCAAGATTGTTCATCATGGATACCTGATTTTGCAATCATAGCAACTAACTGTTGAGGAGGATGACGACCTTAAAAGGAAAAATTCATCCTATGAAAACATTCAAGGGATGGATGCCCATTTTTACCACAAATTTGGAAAGAGACCTTGGGAACAGTGTTGCTATTCTTAGAATAGGATGGTGACGATTCAAACTGTTTATTTTGAGGCTCAGAAGAATAAGATTTGGAAGAGTTTCCAAACTTATTCATTTTGCTGTTGTTGAACTTCGGCCTTTGAGAAAATAGTGCAAAGCCACCTGTTTCTTGGTCAACATTGGAGTTGTTGCTAGTGAGAAGAAACTCATAGATTACTAGCTTAGTTTGAAATTCATCAAAAGTTAATGAGTTATCTCGAGAAGCAAACAAATATGAAGTAATAAAATCATGAAAGGAGGGATTCAAACCACTCAATATATATGAAATAAGGTCATCCTTAACAACAAGTTTGCCAGCTATAACGAGTTGATCGGACCAAGTTTTGGCCATTTGCAGAAATTCGGAGTAGGTTCGATTTCCTTGGTGTAGTGACTGAAGTTGATGCCTGAGATGTGCCACTCTAGACTGTGACTACGAGGCGAAACGAGAGGCCAAACAGTTCCAAACTTGTTGGGAGGTATTCAAACCATACACAGAAGAGAGAACTACATCAGTAAGTGTGGCATTTAACCAACACAAGAGATACTAATCTTTCTTTTGCCACAAAACAAAATCTGGACTTATTGTAGTAGTGGCATTTCCTTCATAATCAAGTTGATATTTCTGAGGGCAAGGAACGGTACCATCAACAATGCCGATCAGATCAAGGTTATGAAGAACCGGAAGAAATTGGAAAACCCAAAGAAGACAAATTGAATTGTCAAGTTTGATAGAGATCAAAGGCTGACCAAGCCTTTGTATTTATAGAGTAATGTATATATATACATTCAACAGAAAGGAATCTATTACAATCTTATCAGATTTACATTTATTGTTATCTTTGAAATACAATTTTAATACAAGAATCATGATCTAGATTCTAATCTTCTAGAGGGCTTGTATTTGATTGAGATTTTGGTGCAAATACATTGTGACTTTGTTGAGTGTTTGTAGGAGATGCATGAGGCTTTGATTCAAACGTGGATAACAACTTAACATAAAGCTCACTTCCAAGAGATTTTAAAGTCTAGTTTAGAAAGCAAAGTCCTTCCAAGTCATTCAATCTCATCTTATCTCATCTCAATATCCAAATACCATAAATTCGAACATTTTTCAATTTCGAGTGTTTAATTTTTCGTGTAATCATTATTTCATTACAACTTCCAAACTTTAAACAAAATATAAAAAATAATTCAAATTTTTTAAATTCCAAAACAAAATAATATGAAAAAATAATATTTTAATAATATTTTAACTTTATAATATTTTTATTCAACTTTTTCTATCTCATTTTTTAAAATCCTATAAAACATATTAACGCAAACATTTCACAACTATTACATATCATTTCATCTTATTTCACTATCTAAACAAGGCCTAAGAGAAAGCCTATCTCTATCAATGCAACCCACCTTAACAAATGTAAATATTAAACATAAAAAAATGAATATATTTATATATATATATATTGATATTGGTATAGATAAATCCCAAGCAAAGGAGAAAACAGTACAACCACTAAGACTAATACCACCAAATTAATTAGATGGTTCGATTTCAAAGTTTGTGGACAAGGACAACCCATGCTACGCATGCAATTATCATCAAGGCGAATAACAAAACAATATTATATGTAGAGGCAATTAAGTGGCCTGGAAAACGAAAAGGTAGCAGCAGATCAAGATCGAGATCAGATCAGGGATGGGTGTGGTAGAGGCATCAAAGGGTGTAGTTGGGGATATAAGGAGGCGGTTTGGAGGAATAAAGGAGAGGGTGCTGGAGAAAATGGCGGCCGCTGCAGTTCCAGCTGAAGCTTTGGACAACGCACGCCACTTGTTGGAGACGACAGTTAGGGATGTCACAGTGGCGGCTCAGGGCCTCACCAAGGATGCCTTGCACCACATAAAGACACAGCTTGTCGATGTTCTGCCCTCCCTGTCCCCGGCCATCACCACTAAGGTCTCTCTCTCTCTCTCTCTCTCTCTCTGCTAACAAAATTTTGAACATTTCTACTAAGAGTTAGTGTAATATGAAGTAGGAAGCATTCTTTCCCGTGATTAATTGCTTCAAAGTGTTTTGTTGGATGCATTTTGTTTATTAGATAATTCATGCATGCATAATTTTTTTCCCAAATTCTACAGAAATTCGAAAGAAAAATAATCATGATCTTAGTTTACTAATGTTTATATGTTTTTCAACTTAACTATTTGTGTTGGGTTATATCTATTTCCAACATATATAGGAAATGAAAAACAAATGTATAATATATATCTCATTCTTATATAATAATTAGAAATGAACAGATGGTGGATGAGGCAGACAAAGAAGCAAATAGATCAGATGAGAATGCAGGGTCTGAAAGGGGAGAGGAAGAAAGTAATGATCATGATCATCAACCACCAAGACATGATGATGATGATGATGATGATAATGATAGTACTCATGGCAAGGCCCCATTCATTTCACCTGCGTCCTCTTTGTTTCTTAACATACCATTATCGAGGCTATGAATGATCAGGATTATTATTAAGTTGACGAGCATTGTCCAAGTTGACTGAGCCAAGATGAGGAGCAACTTTTTTCCCTGCAACAATATTAATGGAAAGGAAAATGCTCATTTTCTCATCCAATTTTTTCTTCTTTCTTTCTTATTTAGTCACAGTCTTAAATAGTTTCCCACAGATTGCTGGATAGCATGGAATATTCTATTTCTCATTTATCATAATATATATAATATCAAAAAGCCAAGGGATCTGATATTTATATATAAGAAGTAAAGATCCATTGACAGGCCAACAGGAAGCTTAGCCTAGATATTGGTGGCACAATGATAAGGTAAACGAGTATAATACCCTACTAAGCTCTCCTTAGACATAATTATCAAAATGGAAAACATCATTCGACATTGCCTACGGGTTCAAGATTTAAGAGCCTACGATTATGTTCATAACTTAAAATGTCAAACTAAAATGTAATGTTCAATTTTGAATTCCAACGGGTTGGCTTAAGAGTTAACTTCTTGGTTTTTATGGTATGCTCCCTCTAGGTCCAAAGATTCAAACCCTTAAGGTTGCGTTTGGTTCCTTGACCTTGCTGAGTTTGATTCAGATTTAGATCTCTTCTAACATCTAAATATCGAACTCTCAAATTACTAAACTCATCTAAACTCAAAACCTCTTTATACGTGAGACTCACAACCTTTTTCAACTCAACATCTCTTTACACACGGAACCCATAATCTTTTTCAATTTCTCATAACTACATCTAAACTCATTTTAGGTGACCCTCACATAATTCACTCTATGATCTCAACTCACTATTATTCATAGAGATCTCAACTTAGCATAATATCCAAACGTAGTCTAAATGTAAACAATTTCTAAAGGATTGGACTTGGAAAATTTTCCTTTAAATTATCTAAAGTATACTTGCGAAAAACTTCTTGTACAGGACCTGTGGGCTGTGCACCCCTGAAATTAGTCAAACTTTAACCCGGTTCCAATCAAGAAAAATAATGGCAAAGACAAACTGAAATCGTGCAACTGATACAATTTAATGATATAAGCAACTCTAAAAAAGGAATTCATATTATATTTGAATATGAATATAAATTCAAATTTTTTGAATGCCCTATGCTGATTGGTCTAATTTTCTCCAACAATTTATTACAAGAAAACGTTTACTTCCATTGATGCGTATCTAAAGAGATTTCGCATCGATAAATATAATGCATAAATTTTTGATATTCAGACAACTAAGCCTTCACTTCCACCTGTTTGGGTTCATGTTCTGGGATCAACAGCCCAAGGCCTTCCTTCCTCTCACCATGCAAATAAGCTTTATAATTGTTGTGATACAGAGGATTAGATGTCAGAATCCGCAAGTCTGAATTGCCATTGATCTCCAAAACCTCAGGCAACCCGTTAATACAACCCTTGGACATTCCCACATCAATCCTTATTGCCTGGTTATTGCAAACCCCATTGATCCCAACCTCCTGGATCGTATGTCCCATTATCATTCTCTTCGCCCCGGGAATGGTGGCGAGAACGCGTTCAAGAGCCGAACAATCGCAATTCTTTGCTACTTCGTGCGAAAAGCTCCTCAACCACGTCACCCCATGTGTCCTGCTCCTGCAATACTTTGGCGCAAACTTTCCCCCCAAACCATTAATCCAATCCCTGACCTCCTCATTAATCTTCTCCAACCCATAGGAAACATGTTCCGGCAAAAGCCCGCCATGAACAAAAACCGAATCACCCACAACCAAGACAATCACATTCTGAGACAAAAACCGGCCCGATATCGGCCCTTGTGGCCGTAACGCAGCCATTCTCGCTCTGAGACCTTGTACGAGGCCCTTATCATTGAGGCCGCGCAATGATGGAATCCCATCAAACGGATCCTCCGGCTTTTTCAAACCCTTGCAGAGACCTTTCATTTCTTGCCCAAAACGGTACCAATCAGCCCAAACCCTAAACTCCTCCAAACCCGCTTTCGTCACGTTCCGAAAATCGCCCTCCACATTCATGATCTCGTGGTTTCCGTTCATCGTGATCAAGGTTCCACCACTCCTCGCGGCTTGCCTCTTCAGTTTCTCGATGAAATACAGGATCTTGAGCTCGTCGCCACCGCGGTCGAGCACGTCGCCGAGCTGGACAACGGTGGAGGAACCGCCAATCCATTTGTCGGAGCAGTCGATCAGATTGGCGAGCCTGAAAGCCTCCTTGGACTTCTCGAGGTCACCGTGAAGATCTCCGATCGCGACCAGACGGTCCGGCGGGGTGGGGTAGCGGGTTCGCAGGGGCTGGAGATTTTGGAAAATCGAAGAGGGGTTAGGAAGAGGAGGATCTTGAGGTGAGAAGAGGCCACCGCTGACAGAAAAGTCCACGAAGGTGTCGACGAAAGAGGAGAGGAATTTGGGAACGTCTTTACATAATGGCGAGACCTCAGAAGCAGATTCCGACATTGTTTCCATGGTCTTGACTCTTTCCCTCCTGTCTTTTAGGAAAATAAAGCGGGAGCTTTAGCTTTGGCTCAGAACCAGATTCGAACTCTTTCAAAAAAAGAACCAGATTCGAATATTTATGTTATTCC
Organism: Pterocarya stenoptera; assembly: GCA_003123785.1. Taxonomy (NCBI): domain Eukaryota; kingdom Viridiplantae; phylum Streptophyta; class Magnoliopsida; order Fagales; family Juglandaceae; genus Pterocarya; species Pterocarya stenoptera. The sequence goes on from QEOT01002051.1 coordinate 292,789, forward strand.
TTTTTTTTTTCAGTTTTTGCAAAATAAAAATTAATCATAAAGGATTTAATAACTTTTTTTTTCCTAAATCTTTAATTAATTTTCTAAAAATAAAACACTTTAAATGATCATATAATAAACAAACTTTTTTAAATTTCAAAATAATAATTATATTTAAAAATAATATTTTAACAATATTTTATATAACTTTTATGTCAACTCATCTCATGTCAACTTTTTATCTAAACTGTACCTTAGTCTGATTTGTACTAAATGGATATGAACTTTAAGAAAAAAAAGATTTTTGTTATATAACCTCCATTACACTCAGCATTCCATATTTTTTTAAACTTTTTAATTTTTTTTTGAGTTTATTATTTTTAATTCATATAATAAATATTTGATAAAAGAAAAAAAATTAAAAAAAAATATGGTATATGGAAGTTATGTGAATAGAAAGAAATTATAGAGATTTTTTGTTAGGAAAAAGGCAAGTTTTTTAAAATTCCATTGGAAATAGAAAAGTATTTTAAAATATGATCGTTAGTAAAATAGAGAATTTTATAAAATAAGAAGGTTTAGAAAAATAAAGTTTAAAAAATGAATAGAGAGGGGATATTTAAATAGAGTATCGTTTAGATTAAGATAATAGAACATTTGTAAATAGTAATGAAATAATTTGAGTTAATATGTCTTATTAGGTTTTGGAAAAGTGAAAAGAAAAAGTTGAATAAAAATATTATAAAATTAAAATATTGTTAGAATATAATTTCTTAATATAATTTTTGTTTTGAGATTTGAAAATGTTAAATTTTTGTTTGTGTTTTGTTTGAAAATTTATAATAATTAAATGAAAAAATTAAAAAGTATTTATATTTAAATAATATTTAATAAAAAAATAAAATGCAACAAAATGAGATAGATGGATATAACTATCCAAATGAGGCCGGAGTAGGAAATGATTAAAAAAGAATACTTTATTATAATAGAGAAAATGGTACTTTAATAAAATAAGTGGCTGATGTGGAAAGCTGCTAGTATAATACCTCTCATTTTATAACATTGTTGTGCAATATATTATATAATGTGTTGTGTGTAAATCATTTTCCATTTGAAAATAGAGTTTTTCTATACACAATCGAGTTTGTAGAGTTAGTGTGTAAGCGGCTAACATGGTTGGGTCCCACGTCATTCAGGAGAGACAGAAAAGCTTCACAGATTCGATTCTCATTTCCATCAGTCCCTCATTTTAGCATTCTACATACTGTTCATGGCTCCTCCTCTCTCGCTTAGATTGTGTCGCATCTCCCCCTCTCTCTCTGCTCAGATCCCATCTCCCCTAGCTACACTTGATCAATTTCTTTATAGTGCTACTTGATTCCTGAAAACAATAATAATAAACAATGTAGTCGTAGATGTTGTGAAAAGCAAGTACAACATACATCTCCCCTTTGTCTTCAACAACAAGGATGAACGTCATTTTCCTTCCTTCCGCATAGTATTTTTGCTCCAGTTTTAGCCTTTTGATGCACTCTGAAAGTTGAACAAAAAAACCTATTTATTAAAATTTGAATTTTTTTTCTTATTGGCGTAAAATTCCTTTTTTTTTTGGTTTTTCTTTTCTTTTTGCAGATCGACATGGCTTCCATTGTTGCTAACTTGCCATCCACAGTTATTGGTATATGGTACAAAAATCTGCAGAAACTCCCAGTTTCTTTCATTAGAGGTGAGCGTTTTGACTTCTGCATGGACTCTTTTGATTTGTAGTTTGCCAAGCAGTGAAACGCAACCGTTTAAATAAAACACGTGGACATCCCACGTCACCGACTCCGTGCTGGTTGCACATTGCCGATTGCAAATAGGGTTTTCCTTGAAGATGATATGATTTCTTGTAAGAAAAATTATACCCATCATCTTTATATCATACATATTTTTTTTCTTTATTAAACCTGTGGTGTATGAATGATAAGTAGAAGGATTCGTTTAGTTTAGCAAAAATTAAAAAAAAAAAAAAAATTATATGTAGTGTGTGGTGTAAGAATAATGAGTAGAAAGACCCATTAGGCCTTGTTTGGATTCAAAAAGTATCTTAACTCATATCATCTAATTATTATAATTTTTTCAAATTTTTAAACAAAATATAATAAACAATTCAACTTTTTTAAATTCAAAAAAAAATATTCTAATAATATTTTATTCAACTTTCATCTTATCTCAACTTACTACCCAAACCTCCCATTAGCTCAGTCGTGTTTTCTGTAATCAAGAATCATTTTAGCATCAATCAAGTTAGAAAAAAAAATATTTTTAAGTTAACATGTATAGTACACTTAATAAAATATTTATACGACGTAATTTGATTTATAAGATTATCAGCTATTATATTTAACATTCATTAATATTTGTTAATGATTTTATATAGTTGTCTTTATATTATATATGAAATTATATTAATCGGATTAAAAGGAATACAGATCCACTCAATCCATTTATATATAACAGGTTGAAACATGTTAAATGGTTGGTATTCAGAATTATTAAATGTGTTATGTCATCAGTTATTTATACAGGTTCTGTTCAGATTTTAGGGTCTGACGTGTTTAATTAGATCGTGTTCGGATTGGCCAATATAACTAGTCTAATACTCATGAGTTGACACGACATTCACACGAAGAGCTAACACGAATTGCCACAATTAGTCGTTGCCCATCTAATTGTCTTCTTTATCTGTCATTATGCATCTAACGATAATTTTAATCTAAATCAAATCAAAGGATGGTACAATTTAGAATATAATAAAATCTGGGGAAATTAAGAATGTCTCATATAATATATTATTTAGCTGAAGGAGCAGTATCAAATATATAGACTATTGCAACAACCACTAAATATAAACATGCTACAAACCACATTACTATCTCCCTTCCTTTCATCTCACTTCATAAATATGATACTTTACATCACCTTTGAATCATCCCTTAATCAATGGCGGACATGCCCCCCAAAGTTTGAAAACAAAAATAATATATATTAATTTTTTATAATTTGATAGGATTATATTAATCTCATTTTGTGTTGGCCCCCTCTCTAAAAAATAATCTTGGCTCCCCTCTACAAAATTATTTTGATCTTATAAATTATTTTGATCTAGAAATAGAACAAAAAAATATTTTATTATAATTTTAGATTTGCTCGGCCCCCTACAACAAATTTCAGTTCTACCGCTGCCCTTAATTCTCTTAAAAAAAATAAAAAGTTGATGGACAATAATAATATCACCCCATCATAGTAACATAAAAGTAAGATGATTCCATGTATTGAAACTGTAAAGGTTTCCTCCACCATCAAGTGATCAGTTCTCATGCAATGCAATGAAAATGAGATTAATTCATGTTTTAATTAACTACCACTATAAGAAATAAGGCATTTTGCGGCGATTTTTTTCTGTTGGAAATAAAATCGTCGCAAAAAGCCTTTATTTGCAGTAATTTTTTGCATTGTTGCTGTCTCTTCACATCAATTTGGAAAATGGTCTTTTGCGGCGTTTTAATTGAAATTTGTGGCGAAAATAAATATCTGCAAAAAGTTCATATTTATGGCGATTTTTGGAATTCGCTGGTTTAACTTATAAGTGAGTAGACAATTGCGACAAACATTCAGCACAGTAAAAATTGCTGAAAAAGACTATTTGCAGCGAATTTAGGGGTTTTTGCGACGATTTTACGTTCCAGGGAAAGGCACTGTTTCTTTTAGTGTACGTTGCAATGTTTTTGTCTTCATTAACAATTTCGTTAACGATATATCAAATGAGAATAGAAAAAAAAAATGTAAAATAATAGTGCTTGAAAATCTCCATACATTCTCAACATATATGTATATAAAAAATGTGCGTGTGTGTGATTTGAGTAAGGAAAACACATCAAAATTCAACTAAAACCACTAAAAATTCATATACAAGTTAAGGTCCATCATCACCATCTCCAATTGTGTACTGTGTAAATTAAAAACGAGACATTAAAAAAGAAAATACATGACTTGCAGAATAATATCACAAAGCAAGTAGGGACCTGATATTTTGATATAAGAAGCGAAGATGAAAGATCCATTGGCAGGCCAAGTACAAGAAGCTCTACCAAGATATTGGTGACACAAGGATAAGCTAAACGAGTATACCCTATTAAGATCCCTACACAACGGTACACTTCTTTAATTATCAAAATTAAAGAAAAAGATCAAAAAATTTTACTCATCATCCTCACACCATACATGACTACATAATTTTTAATTTTTTTCTCTTACTAAATATGTGGTGTATGAATGATGAGTAGAAGAATTCAATTAGTTTAGAATAATAAAATTAAAAATAATAAAAATAAATGTGGTGTGTGGAAATGATGAATAGCAAAACTCTTTACCTACGGTTTCAGAATTTAAGAGCGTATGATTATGTTCATAACTTAGAATATCAAACTAAAATGTAATGTTCAATATTGAATTCTAGGGAGTTGTATTGGTAGGATGCTGATCCCTCAAAGTCTATGCTTCAAATTCTTAGATGCAAATAATTTCTAAATGATTGCTGATAGAATCTCCTTATAATTATCCGAAGTGTGCTTGCGAAAAACTCTTTATCGAGGGAGTTCGTGCACCTTTTGAATTAGTCAGACTTTATCCCAAACGCCCATTACCAATTAAAAAAAATGACAAAATGGAATAATGCAACTGACAATTTATTGGCAGGAGCAACTCCAAAACAGGAATTCATATTATTGAAAAATGGCAATGCTCTGGTAATATTTGAATATGAATATAAATTCAATTTTAGAATGCCATCTGTTTATTGGTCTAATTTTCTCCAACAATTTATTACAAGAAAACGTTTACTTCCGTCGATATGTCTCTAAAGAGATTTCGCATAAACATCATGATCGATCCTAAACTTCTAGTGCTGTGTTCAAGATTGAAACAGAGCAAGAGAAAGATATTAGAGTTTGGGTCATATATTTTAATTTTAAGCAAATTTGGCGATAAATCATGGATCTCCATCAAAATTTAATCCAAGAATATGAGGTATTGTGTATGAATTGGGGCAAAATATCAGGAGAAAACAGAGGACCAAAGAAGCAAAGGACAATAAGTTTTTGTGTATATTTCTCGTTAAAGAAAAATCAAAATGTATTGATTTGAAGTTTGAAAAAGTTGTATTGATTTTTGTGTTTTATTTTGAAGTTTATAAAATTTATATTGATTTGTGTTTGAATAATGATTAGGTAATAATTAGATGAAAAAGTTAAAAATTTTAGTATTTTATATTAGAGTGATGTTTCACAAGAAAATTATGAAAGATTTTAATCATTCTTCATCTCATCTCATTTACCAAACACACCTCTACCATAATATAGTGATACACTTTAATAGTGACTGAAAAAATTTCCCATGAATACTTATTTGGAGCGATTTTAAGGTTTTTCCCGACGATTTAGTATTGTCACAAAAACCAATTTTTCTTGTAGTGAATAAAAATCAAAGAGAAATAGAGAAGTTTGTTATTAAGAGAGAGAAGTCTACCTAAAAATCTTCAAGTCTTCTATTTATCACACTCAATCAAGAATTAATAGTCTTGATATAATTTGAGTCTACCATAATATATAGTTATACACGTAAGAAAAGAAGAGCGATGGTTTGAACGTATGGTATGGGTTTGAATATACTTTTCGTATATAGTATACCAAAATTAAATGCATTACACGATGCATTCAATTTTCAAAGTGAAAGACAGAACTGGTTTAATTCGAACCTTTTTGCTTTGCATGTTGATTTTCAAATTGCCTCTCCTAAATGTGCATGATGTGGGGTACGTGCGAGGACCGATGGTTCTTGCCTATTAATTTGTTGGCTTTCAAAGTCTTTTTTCTCACCGTGCGTGGCAATTTTCTACCACAGATGCTATCAAGAAACCCCCAGGTAATTTCCTCTTCTTTTGTAATGATTTTCACAGTACTCAAAGGAGGAACAACGGCCATTAACTTGATGGGCAAATTGTATTTCATTATTATTCTGGTTTTATTATTATTATTATTATTATTATTATTATTATAGAAAGACTATAAAGTACATCACCATATCATTTTTATCCTACTATGATGAGCTAGTATTTCCGATCAACCTTTATTTATTTATTTTTTAAAATAATAGAAAGTGTCAAACTTATAAAAAAAATATATATATGATGAAATTAAGATCATAATAGAAAGTGTCGTCGCAAACATCATTATAATCTAATATTGATGATTCTTCTACATGCAAATCTAGCTAGGACAAGCAGGATGAGAGGACATGATTTTAAGGTAACATGCAAGGCAATTGATATTGTTGGAGATCTCTTTATATGCATTTAGGCTAATTTGGTACCACTATTTATGGTGAGTTTTTTTGCATTATATCAATCTCTCATTTTTCTTTGTTGCCTTGGCATAACATTCCACGACGGTTCGAGAGCCTTTAGCCAAACTTGCTAAGAAAAATTAGAAGCACCAATATCCCAATTAGCTTTAAACCCAATAATTTCTCTCTCTCTCTCTCTCTCTCTCTCTCTCTAAACATGAATAAAAATCAAAGAGAGAGAGCTAGAGTTTATTAAGAGAGAGAAGTCTAGCAATAAGTTAATATGCATGGTAGAGCCCACCCATTATAAATTCACGTACCTAGCTAATTAAATCTTCAAGTGTTTTGTATATCATTACAATGATCAAGAATAGTCGTGATATATATATATTTAAGTCTACCATAATAGAGTTACCCACTTAAGAAAAGCTAGAGTTAAAGCGATGGTTTGAACGTATGGTATGTGTTTGAATATGATCCTTTTAATATACGGTGTAGCAAAATTGAATGCATTCTCAATAAAGAGAACCATATTCTTAATTAGCTTGATGCAGAAATATTTCTATTAACGTATATTTTCCGTCATCAGGAAATATCTTTAAGGTATAGGCCGTAGCACACAAAGCAAGGCCCAGGTCAACAAGTTCCGTCGAACAGTTTAAGTCAAAAATTGAATTAGTAAAAGAAAGAAAGGGGAAGGCGCGGGGTAGCCAATGTGCTTTACACAACAATTTTCAGACTACCTCTCAATGTATTATATATGTACATGATGCAAATGTAGCCCTGTGGGGGTACGAAGACTACAAGAAATCAAGCATTTTTCAGCGCTCAAAATCGTTGTAAATACCTATAATAATAGTTGCAATTAATTATTTTCGGCAATTTCTAAATTCTTTGCATGTTCAACGAAAAAAATAGTCCATGTTTTAGTACAGAACTTGAGGAAACACTTACCACTTGTATAAGATGCTGGTGGGAAGAAAGTATTTATTAAATTGGATCAATAGATAAGAGACTGAGGTGGGAAAGAGAAGAAAACGAACCGAACGTACAAGTTCTTTTCTCCTTTGCTTTGAGACCGCCAATGAAGCCGAACCGCGAACTGTTTCTACTTTCTCCTTGCTCAGCTCCCTGTCGCTCTCGCGCACTGATATTTGTTCAATCCTCGAAGTTACGAAAGTACCCTCCTTTAGATTTACAGGCTTCCAAGACCCAATTGGAATTATTAATATGGGCCCTTATTGGGCACCTTCACTTCTAAAAACGGACTAACATCTTCGGTAGGCTAGTTAGCTACCCGGGCCACAATCGGTTTGACAACGGCCCAATAAAAAATGGTAACGGATTCAAAATTATCAATCATTTTAGTACATGAAATATTAAGGCCCTCTTGGGCACAGCCTTTACTTCTAAAAGAGCCCAACATCTTTGGTAGGCTACTCAGCTTTGACAAAACAGCCCAATCAGAAAATGTAACCTGCTCAAGATGACCAATCATAGCATATATTGCACGCAAGTGAAAAATTACTCCCTTTTTAAAAATAAAAAATAAAAATTATTTGATGCCATGAAAGAGGAATAACAAAATTGGAAATTAAGTCTATACGTAAGAGATTCATTGTTCATCACAAAAGAAATGACTAATACTAATATTATTTATTTATTTTGTTGTATTAATTAAATCTAATATAATATAATGATAATAAAAACGCAGACTAGTTTGAATACCGAGAATATCTCATTACTATTTATTATTTTATTATTATTTTTCACATACTTTTCAATATTATTCAATATTCTATCATTACTTTTTCACTACTATTTACAGAATACCCAAAAATACCTCATTATCCAAATGCAATCTTTAAACTTGCATGGAAGACATTGCTCTGCTCATGAAAAGAATAAGGAATCTACACGGCGCTTGAGCAGATTGACTCATTCATTCTTGACAGAATCGTGACCATATATATAGATTGACTGGCTCAAATAAATAGATGGATACGGTGGAGTAAGTTCTGAATCAATCCGAAGACCTTAAAAATGGAAAAGTACAGAGACAGAAGAATGTCAGAATGTAAGTTTAGTCTAAAGTAGTACATATACGTTACAAGACAGCCCATAACTTCCAACACAACAATCAACAATGTTGTAATTCTCAAACCCAATATAAGGAGTTTCAAGGTTGCACGGCTTCCAGGAGTTTCTCATATACCTGCCTAGCAGACAGATCTTCCACCTAAAACAATCATCAAAATATTTATAAACTTTAAAACGGGTAATATTTATAAGACAAATACCATATCACTCCACCATCTTCCCACTCCTATCCTCTACTGTATTTGTGTGGCCTTATATCAAACTTTGTTGCTTTGAAAAAATAAAAATCCATCTTATGGTTGATCGACAATGTCACATCAGCAGAATGTGATGAAAAGTAGGATGAGCGTGTAGTATATAATACAATTCCATTTGAAATGTGCCTTACACAGAATAGACTACAAAATTGACAAAACAGAGTGCATGCTTCTAAACTAGTATTGGCATGAAATGGTCATTAAGGGCCAAATTCACACCAGTTGAGACGGTTTACTAATCGAAGCATACACCTCAACTACATAAGCAGTTAAGGAGTCTTTTATAAAAATCGTGTGCATAAGGGTCTTGACAATGCTGCTATCCATTAATGCATGGGGCATTACCCATAAAAAAGTGAGATACAACTGATTAAAAAAGGAAAAAAGCAAAACACAATTAGTAAAAAAATACTTTCATCCTTGAATATTAGGAAAAATAGAGGGAAAACGAAGGGGGGGGGGGGGGGGAATTTT
>QEOT01002051.1:302992-315201 GCA_003123785.1 Pterocarya stenoptera
GGGGGGGGGGGGGGGGGGGAACTTTATGGAGGATATGATTTTGTGGGACATGGATGAGTTTCGCATTATCTCAATAAATTTCCATGTGAAAGTCTTTAGCTGCCAGAAATATGAAATCACACACCATCTAATGTCCAGAACGGAATATGAGTAACAACATATGCGAGCAAAGTCACACCCACACTCTTGAATACAAACACTTACAAAAAATTACCTAGCATAAAAAAATAAAAAACCTTACAAACAAATAAACAACAGGTTCAGCTTACCACAAGGAGTTTCGATTTGTTATTCCACCCTCTCTGAAGAGTCATCTGGCTCAGTCTCAGACCCAACACCTGGGTACAGGTGTCAAAAGCAATGTGTTTATGATTAACTTGAAATTTAAGCAAAAAATGTGGAATTGACTTCCATTGCCTAAGATGAAAAAGATGCATACTTTGCCCATGAATTCCAAAAGTTCATTGTTAGCTTCCCCACGAGCTGCAGGTGCAGCTACAGTAACACGGACATCATCCGCATTTACTCCTGGCATGAACCATTAGAATTACCAGTTAAGTAGAAGTGGTTTGGTTGTTATTACAAATTAAGAAAAAAATTGGGACTTAGGGCAGGAGAAGTGAAAGGGTAATATGTGCAAGAGTACCAGAAAGAGCAATTACGATGTTCGTTGTTCTTTTTCATACTGTGTATATAAATAAATGCATGTAGAAAGGCAAAGCATATAGAACTGCACGAGTAAAAACAATTTCATAATAAAGATATGAATAGTTTTTGCCCAATTAGAAAAACATATTAAGTTGATAAGTTGTCTGCACAAAACATTCAAAAAATATTGGTGAAGCCCTTGAAATTTAAGATAAAATCCAAGCACAGTGCTTGGAACAGATGGGTGTTCAGCAATGGTCCCTGGAAAACCATCTTTTTTAAAGTTTCAATTTCATACGCCTTTGTTACTCATCAACTTTTGAAAGAAATACTATTGAAGTGTTAAAACCAGCGTGTCTCTGTAATAAGGAACCTCATAACGATTTTAAAGCTAAGGGCACCAACTAAATTTAATTTTAACGAATTGATCTAAAATTTCAAACTTGCCTGCACATTATGAGTCATTGAACCATCAACAACTAGACCATTTGATTAAACATTATACGCAAAGATTATAGGTGAGTTCTACTGGCATAATATTAAAAGAAATATTCTTCATTCTGGATTTTATCATTCCTAGTCACTCCAGCTAGTGTGTCACATTGTAAATGTCTTTCCAATCACTAGTTCATCTATAAAATCACTTGAAATATACCCCATCAACGATGTGACTAGAGAGGATAAAATCCAGGATGAATGCCATTGCTCTAATATTAAATGTTAAAATTTTTGTTCAACAAGAATGCATGCTAGATAAAATAATGTTTTGTTACTTGTGATTGCTGAACGTTGGGCACGATCTTCAACTTCTATAGCGACTTGAACAAGTCCTCCTTTTAACTGGGATATACAGGGTGGAACAGGAGCATCCTACAGCACATACCAAAAACATGGATATGAAAGATTTTTTTTTATTTATTGGCCCCTGGTGTTCAAGAACAATGTCCCGACTAATCTAGGGGGTGCACAGGCCCTCAGCAAGGAGTTTCCGCAAGTGCACTTCGGGTAATTCAAGAAGGGAAAGTACATGAGGAACAAATAGAAACAAACATATGCATGTGGAGAAACGAGGTGCTTGGCCATTGACCAAAATCACCATCAATCATCCTGGAAGGGTGTAACAGCTGATGAACAAGCGAGAGAGATCGTATTACTTGATAAGTATGAGACTATGAGCTAAAACTTATTGATTGGCATGCTCTGTGACAAATGGTATGAGGTTCAATTATCTTTTTATATTGAAGTCCACCTATCAAAAAAAATATTCTATATTCAATCCACGGATGATTTTTTTTTTTTTTTTTAAATAAGCCTTTATAACCATTTCTTATACCTGTGGGTTAGTTTCGGCAGCAACTGTACTAAGTGAACCATCAACAACATAAATGAAAGCAGCAGTTTCCAGATCTTCTTCTGAGCGGTAGCAGACAAAGAGTTCACAACCCATACAGTTCATTCGAAATTGCTTCTCCAGTTTCCCTTCACCCCTGGATAAGAAAGATCCACAGCGGAGATATGAGCTCGAATGCATGCACGCTTATAACTCAAAAACCACTCAATGAAAATGATTATTGGTTCATAAAGACAATGTACTCAGTTGGACAAAAGAAGCATCACAAGACACTATATCTGTGTGCCCTAGTACAAGTAATAATCAGCCAAATGAAAGAAGATGGAAATTTGGCTCTAAATATAGCTTACATTAATAGTTTAGAAGTAACAACTTAAAAGCAACGGAAAGGCGCCAGATATTTAAAAATACTAAAAAAAAGAAAAGGAAAAAGAACTATATTGCACAATATTTTTATTGATAATTAAATTTACCGTTTCAAGAGAATTTTGCCTGCCTCATTGATATTTAACCTTGCAAGATGCTTCTCCTTGTCCAACACATATGCTTTGTCAGTCTTCCTTTTGGGCATTTTCTGCAACTGGGTATCTTAGAACAAATAAACTTCAGTATCGACTAAAGCAAGTTATACTAACTTTTAGGGGGATACAATGCCTTTATGGTCAAAATTATATTGTTTCAATTAGGGCGAGTAGGTAACCTAATCCATCAATCAAATATAATCTGCCTATGAAGTTGTGTTAAGACTCTGAATTTTCTAAAGAGTGAATGCCGAGCTTCTTTTATTGATTCGAATGTGAATATGAAACATTTTGAAACAATAAAAGTCTTTATCCAATTCATGGCCAAAGCCAGTGAACATAAATAATAGGCGTTAGGGCAAAGCTAGTAAATCAATTAGAGTTCATTTCCGTTTGATAGTGTTAAAAAAGCGAACTACGATTCATTCAAAAGAAGTAATCTCCGTGCCAGAGCAAATATACATAACTTAAGGGGTTGATTTTCCAACAGTTTCTTGGGAACCAAACAGAGAAATAGAATGAGAGAGAGAGAGAGAGAGAGAGAGAGAACCTGTTATGAGGACGTGAGAACCACAGTGCTTGCAGTAATAGACAAAGAGATCGGAATCCGGTCCATCTGGAGCGGCGTCCTCGCTCGAGTACGTATGCGTCGTCCTCTTCGGCATTCCTTACCCGCTGCTTCCCTCCGAGAGCCAGGAAAAGACTTTCGCTTCAGCACCGTGTCGTTTCACGTCTAGAATTTCTCGAAAAAGCTACGCCCACCACTCCAACATACCGCTTGACGTGGCTGCCACATGGAATAAGATTAAAAATTAAAAGGAAAATGCTAAGCGTACGCTGGCTGGCACTTTTTTTGTTTTTTTATTTTTATTTTGTGATTAAAGAAATATTTTTTTTAACGATGTTGTAAATTTTAAAAAAATATATATATTTAAAAGTGTTAAAAAAATACATGTAAAAAAACGTAAAAAAAAAACACATGAAAATAACTAACGGGAACTATAAAAATAATACTTTCACTACTGATTATTACAACTCAATGTTATTGTTGAAATTCTTTATTTTATTTTTTAATTTTATTTTTTTTACTTAGTGATTAAGGAAGTATTTTTTAATAATATTGTTATTTTTTTATTTTTTGAAAAAATATTTAAAAGTATAAAAAAATACATGTAAAAAAATATAACAAAAAATAGAAGAGCAATTATACTTAACGGTAACTCCTAGCGGTGGACGTAGCATCATCCAAATTAAAAACCAAACAATTCTTCTACATGCAATCAATTTGGGAGGTACCTTGCGCACCTTGTGCTGACATGGCCTTTAAAAAATAAAACAATAGAATTGAACAAAAAAGGCTGAAAGGAAGAGAACCACGATTTGGTTTCCTGCTCAGTACGAACCAGCGCACTTACTTTGGCCCATCTCCTCTCCGAACGTCTCGCACGTCTCCTGCGAACTACAAAAAAGCTTCAACTTGCTTTCCCGCTCACAAACCAGTGCACCATTTCTCAGAAACCGAAAAGTCCTTGGTTTCCCCCACCCCCAAAATAAGCTTCAACATCTTTAATGTATATTCTTGCACCTCCAACAAGTCGATCCCTTTGGTCATAAACTATTAAATATCATCTATTCATATGATTTTTCTTTTCAACCAATATGAAGTTCATATAGTAATCACACAAAACTTGCCCTTTGTCTAGTAGCTCTTTAGTTTCTAGTTGAAGTCACCACAGAGTATTTCTCTATCAGAACAAAAGCTTCAAAAGTTTCTGGAATGCATCATTTTTCTATCCTTAAACAACACAAAGCTCTTTGATTTTTTTCTCACCAAAGCGAAGAAAAACTACAATCCAATTGCCTTGAGTATTAGTCATCATCAAGCTAATATAGAAACAAGGTAGATTTTGAACTTACTTCCATATAACCCTATGAACATAAGTGCCTATTTCACAATGGTATGAAGAGGTAAGAGTACCATATCATTAAACCCTGGTTGCGTGAATGAGGGAGATCTTGAATACATTTTTCAAAAGCCTCTAACTTCACTTTCCCTTTGACTTCTACAGATTCAGACCACTTGATATTAGGCATCTTCTCACCGCTACAGAAGAATAATCATCATGGACAAGATTAACAGTAGAATTTTTACCCTTCTAAGTTCGAACATTATACATACATGGTGGATGTGATGTTTGGTTGTAGCATATCATCCCAAAACAAATAGGAATGATCGTTTACATAACATATTTTAGATAAAGTTCTATAGTGTGTAAACTGAGAGAGAGATATACCGAAGAGGAAGAGTTGGTTTCGCTTTCATCTTTCGTTCGCGGAAGGGAGGAGAGTAGATGGTTTCATACGCAGGATGGAGGGGAGCAGATAGACTGGGCAGTCTTCAATGGCGATTTTTGTCTTCAATGGACTGGGAGCATATGGACTAGGTCACAAAGAAAACGATGCGTTTCATTTAATCAATTTGAAATGCCTTACCGGTCTCCTTACAATTTCGTCTCCCACTTGAGAATGATCTGCATCGTTTCATTTGATCTGCTGGCATGACAGGTAAGGGGTGCGCAATGGGAGTGCGCGAAACCGACCAACTATAGATTTTTTCCAAGAATAAATATAGATAGAAGCCACTGTTTGGAAAATCCATTTTACATACATGATGTGGCACTATTTAGACCACACACAGAGAAGATGAAAAAAAAAAAGAGATCTAAAGGCAACCACGTAGTGAGTGTAATGAGTGCACCGCTACAGTGGCTTTTACGTAGAATTACTCTTTTTCCAAAACCAAATGACGACCTCACTTTCGATCTCCTCTCTTGTTGAATAAAGTTGTGTATATTCAAAGGAAAGCCGAGTTGGCTTAACCTGCCATGTTTCATTACTAAATCAAAGATTTCTCAATTGTGCATTATATTCTCTCGGATCAATTTTTCGTTATATTTTTTTTAAACCCATTTTGTTTTTTAATTAATAGAAATAAGGCCCATTATTAACTATAGGCTATGATATTTATTTGACACAATAAAATAGAAATAAAATGGTAATTTTGAAAATAAGAGAGATTGATTGAAACTTCTAATAATATTATTGGTTGGCAATAGAATTGAATGGTACATTTTAGAAGTTTATTAAAAAGCTTGATAATCGTTTATAATTAGTGAATTATTTTATAAATATTTATCATTATGATAAAAATTAATACTGCCGATAATGAGCACAAAAAAAGATTTACCTTGTTTTTAATATCACGTGTGGTAATACCAAGTCAAGCAGTCCATCTTTAATTCAGATAGTCGAATAGCAGAGTCCATATTCAAAACTGTGTTATTCCTTGTCTAGATATTTATAATCGTAAATTATACAATCGTCACATAATCGTTTTGAAAAATGTGAATAAAATTTGGGACTCACATGAAAAAAATTAATTTTTTAATAGTGAATTCTACTCTTTTTTAAAAAAATTACGTAGCGTTTATGTACTTTATAATTGTATATAAAATTACTGTTATTTTCATCATATGTGAGATGACATACGACGGTAACAAAATTTAAAAAATATTTTTCAAATACAATAAGAGTTCTATATAAAGTATAAAAAATCATACCTGACAAAAACGTTGTAAAACTTGTAGTGAAATTAGCAAATATTTAAGGCCCAAATCATAGGAATCTATTTGCAGTCCAAAAGAAATGGGAGACGGGGATTAAAAAACACTATCCAATGACATTGTGACACGTGTATTTTAAGAAGAGAAGAATATAATTGCCATCATACAATCTCCAACCGATGATTTTTATTTTATTTTATTTTATTTTCTGTTTTTAGCTTACGAAATTAATAGTGAATAGGGCTGTAAATGAACCAATCTACTCGATAGCCCGCTCGATACTCGCTTGGTCAAACTCGAATCGAACTAGCCTCATGAAAAAAAAAAAGCTCGTTCGTGAAAGCAGATACCCGCCGATTAGTAAATGGCATATACCCGACAAAACTCGACTCGACTCGGTTAAGGCTCGTTAAGGCTGCTTGTTTATGCTCGAATCGACTCGTTAGCTCGACTAGATTAAAACTCATTCATATATTGATAAATATATACATACATCTATGTATATATACATATATATGTATTAGCTAATAATATAAGCATACCACTTTTATAATTAAATATATAATATGTAATCTAATTACTTATGTCTATATAGTGAATATACTTTATAGGTATATTTTATAATTTGTATAATAATTAGTCGATAAAATTTATTAATATTATATACTAGTNAAAAAAAAAAAAATCTTGACCTTGAGTATTTTGAGTCGAGCCGAGCTCGGCAAACCAAAGCTCGGCTCGGCTCGATTACAGCCCTAATAGTGAACACTCAACTTGAGTAAGGGGTGAAGTTGTTTCAAGTCAGCTAAGAGTAGCATTGTGTTTGTATTTGGGCAATGGAAATGAAAGATACATTTTTTTCGATTTTCTTCTTCTATTTTCTAGGGAGTCAAACAGAGTTCTAAATTGTAATTTCGAAGATCTTTTGTATTACCTTTTATCCATAAAATCCAATTTGTCCTTTTTCTTGTAACAATGAAAATGAATATACAAATTTTCTCAATTTTTTTCCTTCATTTTCCTGGGAACCAAATAGAGCCTAGAATGTAATTTTGAAGATCTATTGTATTTCCTTTAGGTTTTTATATGATTACTCTCTTTTTTCTCATAAAACTCAATTTCTCTTTTTTCTTTTAAGATGTGTTGTTGATGGTATTTCTTGTAAGATTTGTCCTTTATTGGTGATGGTTTCATGTGATGAGCGGGAGAGTTTTGGAGAAAGAATGAGGGAGAGAAGGGAGAAAGAGAGAGACAATGGGAGGGGGGTTATATGGGATCTGCTTATATGAGGGCGGTTCTATTCTTCTAATCTTAGAATGTAAACATGCCACAATACCATTGGAGGGTGTAAATCCCCTTTGTTTATCGGATCCTGTTTAAAGATATTCTAAAAGAAAAATTCTACTCAAGATCCCGAGTTCTTCTACTGAATATCCCCACATCACACACATGCTAAGGGGAAAAAAAAACTCAATAGGTGTGTGGTGTAGAATAGGTTAGTAAAAAAAACTCATTCTAAAAAAAGAGTTTTGCTATTCATCATCCTCATACACCTCACAAACATCATTTTTTTTTAATATTTGTTGGTTTTATTCTTTTTAAACTAATTAAATTCTTCTACTCATAATATACCACACATTTGATAAAGAAAATAAAATAAAATAAAAATTATAATGTGTGATGTGCGGAGAGATAAATAGAATTTTTCCTAAAGTCTCTCTATCTAAAAGTTGGAAACATTGCCTCATGGATTTTGATAGGGCATCATGAAAACAAGTGACATATCCTACGGAAATGAAAAAAAAGGTGGATCATGCTAGTATGCTACACCATAAGTGATGGGCGGACAGATCCCTCTTTTCCATCATAACTTGAAGCTGCGACCAACATCTACAACTCAAATAAAATACGGTGTAATAATCAAGACTTGGTCTCCTATTTAATAACGTGAAATGATATGATAACAACTCTACCATAATCTATTTACAACTAAGGATTAAATAATTATTTTTTTCATGTCCTTTAAACTGTTGCTAGGACAATAATTTTTAATTAGAGTGAAAATAAATTATTTTTTAATAAGAAGTTGTAGATAAATTGTAGAGTAGTTGGTATTGTATTATTGTCTTTTAATAACCAACTCTCCCAAAAGATGGGATAAAGCAAAGAAAAATACTTCTTCCACAAAGAGAAGTAACCAATTTTTTTTAACTTCATGGTTAAGAAAGTGTTTTTTAATATTTTTATAATTGTTTTTTTCAAAATATTAAAGGAGTTTGAAAAATATTTATAAATAAATAAAATTATAATTTACATTATCAGTACAATACAAGAGTAACCTTTCTCGATGACTCTAGCATTGTCTTAAAGCAAAAGTGAGATAGATGATCAAGACTTAGAGATGGTTGAAAGCGTCTTAGAGCATTAATATTGGATTATGCATCTACATATTTGCATAATATGACATTAAATTAGACTGCATTGAATTATATATATTAAAAAATTTGCATAGTTATGAATAATATTTCTACAAATTTGAAGATGCATTGTTTACTCTTCAAATCTTATTTTACTACTTTTTTCTCTCTCCTCCCTCTCTCCCTCGACACCAACGAAAACAAATCCTTTCTTGAAACATTTCTTTCTCCTTGCTCTCTCTCTCTCTCTCTCTCTCTCTCTCTCCACCAACGAAAAGAAATCCAAAAAAAAAATTAGGGAAAAAATAAATAATAATATTTTATTATTATTTTGCCCATAGATGCATAATCCAATGTGAGAGTTTTTCTTGATATGCATCATTGTAACTTGTTGTGATACAGAGGATTAGAAGTCAGAATCCACAACCCTAAATTGCTAGTGATCTCCAAAACCTTAGGCAACCAGTTAATAGAACCCCTTGGACATTCCCACATCAATATGTATTGCATGGTTATTGCAAACCCCATTGATCCCAACCTCCTCGATCGTATGTCCATTATCATTCTCTTCACCCCGGGAATGGTGGCGAGAACGTGTTCAAGAGCCGAACAATCACAATTATTTGCTACTTCGTGCGAAAAGCTCCTCAACCATGTCACCCCATGTGTTATGCTCCTACAATACTCTGGCGCAAACTTTCTCCTAAACCAAAAATGATAGTTGCAGTCGTGAGTATTCAAACATTGCACAATTATTTTTTAAAAAATGAATAAATATGAGACCCACGCGAAAAAAATTAATTTTTTAATAATAGACTATTCTCTTTTTCAAAACAACTACACGGTGCTTGCGCACTCTACGACTGTATATAGCCTTCTTCAACCATTAATCTACTCCCTCACCTCCTCATTAATTCTCCAACCCATAGGAAACATGTTCTGGCAAAAGTCCACCATGAAAAAAAGCTTTTACTCATCCTACTCTAAGGCGGTGTGGTAAAAAAGAAGTTAATTACACTTTGATTTTTCAAACTTTCATTCAATTTACAATGTACTTTCGAAACTACTAATTGCATCAAAGTATATTCTCGAACTTTCAAAACTTCTCAATCCCCCATTCCGTCTACCAGCAACGTTAAATTTAACGAAAATTCACTATAAAGATGTAATTTTCATCTAATTTATTATCATTGATCACATAAAATATAAAATAATATATGCTATCAATTAATAATAAATCATTAATCATTAACCATATATAAAATTATTTTATACCTAAGTTGCAATCAAGTATGAATAATTTATGTATACAATGAAATTATTTGATATTCATTAACTATATATAAATTAATAAAAAAAATAATGATTTATGATTTATTATTAATTGATAGCATATATTATTTTATATTTTATATGATTAATGATAATAAATTAGATGAAAATTATAACTTTGCAGTGAATGTTATGCACATGAGCAGCACGTGCAATGAATTTTCATTAGATTTAACGCTACTAGTAGAAGGAAGAGGGTGATTGGGAAGTTTTGAAAATTCGAGAGTCCACCTTTCACTAATTTTCCATTAGAAAACTAACAGAAGGCCACATGTCAATCTTTGATTCGCTATTGTTAATTTTCTAACAAAAGATTGACGGAGGTATCTAGTACTTGCAAGTTTATTGAAGTTTATCAATTTTGCAAAAATTAAAAACTGAAGTCTTGAATATGGAGTTACATTATAGATTTTTCTGCACAAATACATTTCAACATTAATCAAATTTTTTCAGAGAAGGCCAGGAACATGCATTGCTGGCAAATGGTTTTGGCTAATCAAGGAGCAAATCATGTTTTTTTTTTTTTTTTTGTATCTTCTATTGCTAAGCTTCCTGATCAACATCTTATTGGAATTTATGTGACAAAAAAGTCAGGATTGTCTACATTTAGACACAGCTAACTTTTATGTAATATACTTCCTATACATCACACATTGGATTATTATTAGTTTGGCTTAAACTATTAAAATATGTTTTTAATATTTCCTTATAATATATAACTAATAAGATCTGGGGAATTAATAATGTCTTATATAATATTAATTTAGAATATATAAAACGAGCTAATATAATATTATTTAGCTGAAGGATCAGTATCTCATATATTTGTTTGAGTATTGTAGCAAAAACTAACTAAATTTAGCCATCATTTTACTCATCCAATGCATGCAAGATCAGTATTTTCTTCCAATTTGGCATGGCATAATATCCAATAATATTTTTTTTAGAGTAATGCTACATTAATATCTCACTTTATGAACGTAATACTTTCCATCCTCTTTGGATCACCTTTTATTTTTTTATTTTTAAAATAATAGAAATTAAAAAGCCGAAGGATAGTGCCACCTCATGACAACAGGATAAAAATAAGATAATGCAATGTAATAAAAATAGAGGAATGCTATACATCAGCCACTATTCACTTTTACACCCCACATCTATAGCTTTTTCATAAGGTGTGGGAGTGTTTTTCATAGGGTGTTGAAATATTTTTTATAAGATGTGGGGTGTAAGATGGTGAAAAGTGGCTGACGAGAAGAATTTTTCATAAAAATAATACTAAAAAGGTTTCATCCGCCATCAAGTGAGTTCTTATGCAATATATGGAATGAAAATGAGATTGGTGCCTTGAGATTTTTTGAGGATACAACTACTAATAAGGTTTCTAAATTAACAATGGTAAGAATAGATAATAAAAAAAAATGTAAAACAATGGTGCTAGAAAATCTGATCCATTCTGCCTTAATCTGATCATTATTGGGGAAAAAGATTAACCTATCCATGCATGCAATTCAATTGATGAGTAAGGAAAACACATCAAAATTCAACTAAAACTTCATTTACAACTAATTAATTAAGGCCCATCATCACCATCTCCAATTAAGTTACAAATATCCGAGCACTCCACCAAACTGCATCCACACAACACATTTTACATGAATTAGACTAATTGTTAAAACTTTAAATGAAAAATTCACTCAAAATATGGAACATCAGCTATGGTGTGTTGTGAATGATAACACTAAGATGAAGAAAAACATTTCTCCTTCTCACAATAACTAAGAACAGATAGATAATTCACGACATCCCTGTCCCCAAAAATTTTGAAAGCATATATATATGACCAGTTTGATAATGCCCTTCTTTACAGCCCCACTAAGTTTTGATCAAATTCCTTTTTCATTTTTCCCTTGAAGCTTTCTAGATTTACTTGGGCTTTCCAGGGTATGGATGATCAGTACATATAAAGGTACCATCCGCCATTGGTACTGGTGAAGGTTAAGATTAGAACAGTTACCAGTATTGACGGCTTCGAAACCCTTGCTTGAAGACAACTAGAGGTCTGCAGAGAAATTACAGAGGGTCAGAGTTCATAGCAATCTTGATATGATGCAAGATTTGAACACGGCACATACATGCATGCATGCATGCACAACTTCCACTTATGATTCTGTACAAAACTAGGATGAGAAACAAAATATTCCAATTAAATTTTGTGACTTTTTTTTATCAATGCCCACATGGTGTCAATGATCTGTGTCTTCCCAGGGAAAAATCATATGCACACACACATATACATATATTGTGGTAAATTTGT